>CAKNXH010061875.1:88136-111619 GCA_932178445.1 Andricus quercusramuli | reverse complement strand
AATTCAAAATAATTCGCAGCAATCAAAAGAATGCAAATGAATTCGAAAAATTTTAAAGAATTCGAAAGAATTCAAAAGAATTGGGAAGAATTCGAAGAATTCAAAAGAATTCAAAAGAGTTCTAAGATTTTAAAAGAATTCGAAGAATCAGGAAGCCCCCAATAATCGTGTAACTTGGTTAATGTATTGTTGAGAAATATGATAAAAGTAACACTTAGAAGAAAAATATAACGTTCCTTGTTAGCATTTTATAGTATGAAATGGAATTTCAATTAATTCAAAGTAGACAGAAAAGAAGAAAAGTGGCTTCTCCATTACTGGCACTATGATCACGATTATTGGGGTGTTTACCCAATGAGGGGTTGTGCACACAATGCGTCACACGGTTTTCTTTTGTTCTTGTCGTGCTATCTCTTTTAGCTTCGAGGTAATTTTATTCTCGTGTTTATTTAAACAATGGAAAAATATTTGACGTGTTATGTGCACGACCCTTTACTTAATTTTTGATGCAAAGAATTCAAAATAATTCGCAGCAATACAAAGAATTCCAAAGAATTCGAAAAATTCAAAAGAATTCAAAAGAATTCAAGAGAGTTCTAAGAATTCGGAAGAATTCAATAGAATTCAAAAGAGTTCTAAGAATTCAAAAGAATTCGAAGAATCAAGAGGATCCCAATAATCGTGTTACTTGGTTAATGTATTGTTGAGAAATATGATAAAAGTAACGGAAGAAAAATGTAACGTTCATTTTTAGCATTTTATAGTATGAAATGGAATTTCAATTAATTCAAAGTAGACAGAAAAGAAGAAAAGTGGCTTCTCCATTACTGGTACTAAGATCACGATTATCGGGTTGTATACCCAATGAGGGGTCGTGCACATAATGCGTCACACGTTTTTTTTTGTTTATGTCGTGGTATACCTTTTGGCTTCGAGGCAATTTTATTCTCGTGTTTGTTTAAACAATGGAAAAACGTGTGACGTATTATGTGCACGACCCCTTACTTAATTTTTGATGCAAAAAATTCAAAAGAATTCGCAGCAATAAAAAGAACTCGAAGAATTCTAGGAATTCCAAAGAATTGAAAGGATTCAAGAGAATTCGAAGAATTGAAGGAGTTGAAAGAATTTGAGGAATTTAAAAGAATTCAAGGAATTCAAAAGAATTCAAGAAATTCAAAAGAATTCCCAGAATTCAAAATAATTCAAGAAATGCAAAAGAATTCAAGGAATTTAAAAGAATTCAAGGAATTCGAAGAATTTATAAGAATTCGAAGAATTCTAGGAACTTGAAAGAATTCAAAGAATCCAAAAGTATTCAAAGAAATGAATTTCTAATTTTAGGTCGCTTATTGTAATCATAAGTGAGTAAGTGTCTCAGTAATCGTGGAGGTCCCAATAAGCGTCTAAATTGAAATTAAGCAGTGTTGGGCGCGGTTAGTACTTGGACGGGTGACCGTTTGGGAATACTGCGTGCTGTTGGCCCGTCGTGGCTGTGGTGAGCCCACACTTGTAGTTATTTACAACAAGAAACTATCTACCTAGAAACACTACCCGAATCGGGTAGTGTCACGTCTACCCCGAAAGGGAAATGGCTTAATGGTATATAAAAAAGAAAAAAATGGAATTTCAATTAATTTAATGTAGACAGAAAAGAAGAAAATTGGCGTCACCATTACTGGTGGTAATATATATCACGATTACTAGGATGTTTACCCAATTAGGAGGCGTGCACATAATACGTCACACGTTTTTCTTTTGTTTATGTCGTTGTTTCCCTTTTGCCTTCAAGACTTACTTAATTTTCAATGCAAAGAATTCAAAAGAATTCTTCAAAAGAATTCAGTAGAATTCAAGGAATTCAAAAAAATTCGAAGAATACAAAAGAACTCGAAGAATTCTAGGAGTTCAAAAGAATTCGAAGAATTCAGAAGAATTCTAGGAACTTGAAAGAATTCCAAAAGTATTCAAAGAAATTAATTTTTAATTTTGGGTCGCTTATTGTAATCGTAAGTGAGTAAGTGTCCCAGTAATCGTGAAGGTCATAACAATCGTGTAACTTGGTTAATGTATCGTTAAAAAGTATGATAAAAGTAACATTTAGAAGAAAAAATAACATTTCTCTTCAGCATTTTATAGTTACCTTCTTCCTTGAAGACAATTTTGTACTCGTCTTTATTTAGAAAAAATTAGAAAAATTAGAAGAATTCAATGAGTTAATAGAATTTAAGGAATTCAAAAGGATGGAAGGAATTCAAAAGCATTTAAAGAGTTCAAAAGAACTCGAAGAATTCTAGAAATTCAAAAGAATTAAAAGGATTAAAAATAATTCGAAGAATTCAAAGAGTTGAAAGAATTTAAGGAATTCAGAAGAATTCGAGGATTTCAGAAGAATTCGAGGATTTCAAAAGAATTTGAAGAATTCAAAAGAACTCGAAGAATTCTAGGATTAACAAAAAATTCAAAAGAATTCGAAGGGTTCAAAAGAATTCAAGGAGTTCAAGAAATTCAAAATAATTTAAGGAATTCGAGGAGTTCAAAAGAATTCTAGGAACCTAAAAGAATTTGAAGAATTCGGAAGAATTCAAAGAATCAAAAAGTATGCAAAAAAATTAATTTTTAATTTTAAGTGGCTTATCGTAATCGTAAGTGAGTAATTGTCCCAATAATCGTGTAACGTGGTCAATGAATTCTAAAAAAATATGATAAAAGTAACATTTAGAAGAAAAAAATTACATTTCTTTTTAGCATTTTATAGTATGAAATGGGATTTCAATTAATACAAAGTGTACGATTTCAATAGAATTATAAGAATGCAAAAGAATTCACAGAGTCCAACAGAATATAAAGAATTCAGAAGAATTCTAACGAATTCGAAGGATTTCAGAACTCGAGGAATTAAAAAAGTCCAAAAGTTTGCAAAGATTTCAGGAGATTTCAAAAGAACTGTAAGGATTGTAAGAATTCAAAAGAATTCACAGAATTCAAAAGAATTTAAAGAATTCCAAAAATTCTAAGAATGCAAAAAATTCAAAAGTATTCAAAGAATTTATGGGAATTCAAAAGAATTTGAAGAATTCAAAAGTATTCCAAAAATCCAAAAGTATTCAAAAAATTGAAATGAATTTTTAATTTTAGGTCGTTAGTTTTAATTTTGAGTAATATTTGATTTTTGAATTAAAATTTTTCTTTAATTCAAAAGAATTCAAAAGAATGTAGAAGAATTCGAAAGAATTCACAGAATGCAACAGAATTTAAAGAATTCAGAAGAATTGAAGGGATTTCAGAACTCGAAGAATTCAAAGAATTCAAAAGAGTTCCAAAAATCCAAAATTGTTCAAAGAATTGAAATTAATTTTTAATATTAGGTCGTTAGTTTTAATCTTGAGTAATACTCAATTTTCGGATTCGAAGAATAAAGTTTTTTTAAGAATTCAAAAGAATTAATTCAGAATAATTGAAAGAATATAAGAGTATTCAAGGAATGCGAAAAAATTCAAAAGAGTAGTAGATGTACGGTCTGTATGGTTGTGAGAAACGCTAAATACCTCTTTTGATAAAATTTTGTATAAATATTACCTAAAAGTCGAATAAAGCGAGAATAAAGAAATTTTATTTTCTGTGTATCACACACTATTAGAGAAACCTGAGGTTTCGTAAATTAAAAGGTGGCAGCACATGTCTGGGAATATTTTTATATTCCGACAAGTAGTCACGTTAGCATTATTTTTCTTACGTCTCTAAATAAGGGAGAATAAGGAAATTTTATTTGCTGTGTATCACACACTATTAGAGAAACCTGAGGTTTCGTAAATTAAGAGGTGGCAGCACATGTCTGGGAATATTTTTATATTCCGACAATTAGTCACGTTAGCATTATTTTTCTTACGTCTCTAAATAAGGGAGAATAAAGAAATTTTATTTGCTGTTTATCACACACTATTAGAGAAACCTGAGGTTTCGTAAATTAAAAGGTGGCAGCACATGTCTGGGAATATTTTGATATTCCGACAAGTAGTCACGTTAGCATTATTTTTCTTACGTCTCTAAATAAGGGAGAATAAAGAAATTTTATTTGCTGTGTGTATATCACACACTATTAGAGAAACTTAGGTTTCGTATATTAAAAGGTGGCAGCACATGTCGGGGAACATTTTTATATTCTGACATGTGTCGTTACAGACAGTTACATACTCAGTTTATGCGAAACCGGCATGGCGCTTCTCCCGGCGACCGCAAGGTGGCGCCCGCATCTTTTTCTAAAGTGGCTTTCTCCCACCAGCCACCATATTCAAATAATTTGTAATACAGGTAATACAAGGGCTTCGAGGTGAACATTGCAAATATTGAAAATATATATTTAGCAATAATATAGCAACTTGAGCTGACCAGACAGACTTGCCCCATAATATTACCTGTCATTAAAAACAATAATTAGCATGATAGTTTAATTTCCCTCTTTTTAAATTGGCGGAAAAAATAACATGGGACGGTCGGTAATACGTGACGTCATAATGTACTACATGCCCTTAAGGGATTCGAATGAAATTAAAGGACATTGGCTGATATTCGCAAATTATGTTTATATAGATTCCACATAATGAACCTAAAAACTATGCTAAGTATAAAAAAGTATTCAAAATAATGGGAATATATGGAGGCACAAAGAACATAACGAACGTTTTCCATGTTTCTTTTCGTTATTTTGTATATAAAACATGATTGCCTTGATTCGTCCTAACGTGAAGAGTATATTCCATGATGGTATACCTTGTTTCTGCGCTTCGGAGAGAAGGGAGAATTTTTTGTATGTAAAAAGCGAAAAGCCAAATTTTTCGTCAAAACGACACAAGATACGAAAAAAGTCAAAGAAATTTAAAAATTTATTCTCAAGAATAAAATTGTATGGTGTCACAAAAATCAAAGAGCAACATGATTTGATAGTTTCAACAACTTTCACATCAAACTGTTTTGTTTGAAGTCGGCGTATTTGAAATAATCGATACTCTCCATTTTCTCTATCTAACTTCATTATTATTTTACCAATACGTTATTAAAACTGTCGAATTACATCCTTTTTGGGGTTTTATCACAACATGAAATTGTATTGTCCAGACAAAATTAATTCCCAAGGGTTTGGCAAGAAACGTGAATTTTCGTTTTGCAGAAAAAAATTTGTCTCTTTCTTCCAAAGCGCGGGCCCATGGTAGACTATATCATGGAATATACTCTTTATATTAGGCAGAATATAGAAACAAATCAAGAGAGAAAAATACGCTGGAGTTTTTGAGTAAATTTACTTTAAATATTTTCTGAGAATCCGCCGCCGTTTTTACAATTTTTAACTCTTTTGAAATTTATCAATTGATTTCGAAGGAAGACGAGAAATTATATCATGACCATGGAAGAAGAGGGTAAATATATATTAGATTTAAAAATATCTTACTGCAAGGTACATGTCGTCATATTCCCTTTGAAAACAACATATTTGGACTGCTTACTTGATCTGAAATTAATTCGCCGCAGTCAAAAAATTACCCTTTCAGCAGTTAATTTATATTCCTGTATGAAAACGTCTGTTATTTATGTAAGGCATTTGAATCTTAAGTATTCAATCTTGCAAATCGTACGCACACTTACTACAGTTAAACCCGTACAAATGTTGAAAATGGTAATTAGATAAATAATGGTGTGACTATTAATTATTAATGAGAGCATTCGATTAGTGTGTATTTTAACCTATCTGAACACCCATCAGGTGAGGAAT
Source organism: Andricus quercusramuli (assembly GCA_932178445.1). Classification (NCBI taxonomy): domain Eukaryota; kingdom Metazoa; phylum Arthropoda; class Insecta; order Hymenoptera; family Cynipidae; genus Andricus; species Andricus quercusramuli. The sequence continues at coordinate 105,852 of CAKNXH010061875.1, read as the reverse complement.
TTACTAAAAGACTACGGAAGCAATTATTCGGAATTTTTTGCATACTTTTGACGGTTTTAATACTTGTCAGATCATATATATGTAGCATATGGAATCTAATGACAGCATTAAAAAAACTCCGCTGTTGCGTGATTGAACTTCATTCGGGTTTGAAGAAGAGCTATTGAATGCGTTCAGCACTCTACCTATCTATGCTGTTTGAGAAAAGAGGCAAAAAGCAAAAGAAAGGGACTGACTGAAAGAGCGAGGAGAAAGCAAGCTTAACAGCTCCTTGCTGTCAGATGGTTGAGAGTTTAGAATGAACTCGATTCTGTTGATTTACAAAACCCATTCACCTATACATGTGCGTGCAACTCGTGATCAATGTTCTCAGAAGTGGTCATTGAGTAGAATATTGTATTCGTCCAGGATGCATACAGGATACAGGCCTGTAATTTTTATCTGGAATCGGTATATACTCTCGTGAATTGCATTATCAATGATGGAGTTAAGTTAGATCGTTATTTTTAAGACTGAGAAAAAAATGGTAAGAGGAGGAAGTTTAAAAAAAGTCCCGTTCGAAATTGGCACAGGCGTGAAGAAGAATTAGAAGGCGAAAAGTGTGGGAGAGTGTTAAAAGAATAAGATAGATTTAGTTGAAGCTTTCCAAAATTTACGAAGACTTTTATGTTCATTAATTTACGTTTGAAGATTTTTTTCTTCACAGTAATATGAATATTCAAAAACTAAACACTGTTTGAACTTCAGTAAGTTTTTTAGTATGTAGTGTGTTCTATTAATGATATTTCATTCCGCATCAGTATTCACATTTTTATTATAATATTCTACTGCGGGCAAAGTATCAATTTTTGCCTTAAAAATACTTCAGAATCTATTTTCAAACATTCACATCTCTTGAAACATATTATATTAATTTATATTAATTATTACTTATTTAATTAAATAATTAAATAATTACTTATCCAAAGCAACGGCCATACCACGCTGGAAACACCAGTTCCCGTTAGATCACTGAAGTTAAGCAGTGTTGGGCGCGGTTAGTACTTGGATGGGTGACCGTTCGAGAATAATACTACTGCGTTGCTGTTGGTGGTCGTGGGTGTGGTGAGCCCACACTTGTAGTTATTTACTACAAGAAACTATCCACCTAGAAACACTACGCGAATCGGGTAGCGTCACGCCTACCCCTAGAGGCTCGCCGAAAGGGAAACGGCTTAATGGTATAATACGTATCTGTAATAAAACTCACTTAAAAATTCTGCCATTCTTTTTCCTTGAAATAGATGTACTATTTCAACTTTCTTGACCTCATTAGGGAAAAGCCTAACCTATCATACATATATAAAGGGTATATATACATACCCATATATAAGGCTATAAGGGTATACTTATTTATATTTTTCTTGACTTTTCTTTTGAAAAAAGCGAGAGGGAAGGTGTTGGTCTCCTCTAAACTTACGAATTGTTATGCACGGAAAAAAGTCGTGGAAAATTTCCCAGATTAGTACTGGGCTTCTGCACGGGCCATCACTTTTATAAAGTCTTGTATACTTTCTATGAAAGAGTCATAAATTTCCTTGGGAAAATTAGAAAAAGTCATGGAAGTTTTCAAGCACAGTCAAGGAGCAACAGTCCTGGAATTTGTATTCGACGAAATTGTATACAGTCATGAAATAGTTATAAATCACCGATCATTTATTTTTATAACTAGTCGCATAAAGGATTTAAATCTCCAAGATTTAAATGACGTGAAAAATTGTACTCCCTTGCTACTTTCTTCTGATAGAGGTGAAATTCCTTCAACAAAGTTGCACGATTGTTTCTTAGACGAACATTAGCAAACACTTATTTCTGTTTGAAATTAATTAGCAGATGTCTATTATTAGATTGCAAAAAAATGGATACAAGAAGATTTTATTTTCAAGTTCGTATTTCTGTATATAAAATATTTATAAAAATGTTGAAGTAAAATATGAAAATATGTCTTATAATAGAATAAAATGTGTTTTTTTTTTAAATTCTAAAAATATTTACATAACAGCCATCTTCACATTTATAATTGTACCAGAACATACCGCGCGCTACGCGCGCGGAAATTCTCTCCTTTTGTTCTTAAGAACACTCAATTTTAAATCCATTCAAATGTAAATTAAGATTTATTAAAGCATTTTGCAATAAATTTTTGAATTGAATTATTCATAAAATATAGATAAATTGGAAGCAACATGTTATCTGTTGAAAAAATAAAAATACAAAATAAATCTAATTAGAATCATATATCATTTAAATAAAGCTCCATTTCTAAGGCTAAATATTTATTGAAAATATTGAACCTAATTATTTCCATCTCGAATATAAATTAAATTTTCATCTACGGTAGACATTTCATTATATCCATATATTATATTATATCAAACTTTTCGAATATATTGAGACACGGAGTTTTCTAATCAGGCAAAAGTCTCATGAAAAACGTAATTTTTCATTTTCTTGTCATTTGTACGGCGTAGCTACTTAAATAAACTCTCAATGAATCTCAAGATCTCTTGAAAAAGCTACGTACAGCTGTCTGTGATTGAAAACATCTTTTGTTAGATCAGTTCCAATTCGATCGAAAGTTTGACCTTGTGATTTTTCGATTGTCATTGCAAATGCTACTTTGACTGGAAATTGTCTCGTTCTGAATGAAAATGGATAAGTATTTTCACAGTGCAGTGTTATCCAATTGAGATAAGCGATTTCGCCCGCTCTACTGTCTGTCAAAATTTCACATCGCAAAACGTTTGGAGAAATGTTTAATGCAAGCAATCTAGTCCCATTGCAAAGTCCTTCACTTATGCTTAGATTTCTTACCATTGCCCATCCCAAGAAGAAATTGGGAAAACTATGCATTTTTCATTTGGTAAAGCTCGCATGTTTTCCGATAAACAGTACATTCTGAAACTGTTCCACAAAGTACTGAATTTGATTGATGAGTTGACCGTTTCACTGCGAGTTGCTCATTTATTCAAGGGCAGCAATTGCCTGAAGTCAACACCAAAACAACAAAATTTCCACCAAATGGCAAATCATTAGACATGAAATCACGCAATGTTCTGTCCATGAATTCGAGTGCAAAACGTGCTGCCATCGGTGCTTCGTCCCAAATGAATACGTCTACTTCTTTGAATCTTTTTCCTTCTTTCAGGGAGCACAGCGCAAAAGGAGCTCGAAAAAGGGGAAATAGCCCGGTAAGAAGCCTTGCATTAAAATTGTCGTTTGAAGCATTAGAACGCGCTCTAAAAGCAAGAAATTTGCAAAATCTAGTAGGGTTATTCACAAAAATACATCTCTTTATCGTAAAATATTGGCTTTGTTTAAATATTATCAATTACAAAAATATAAAATGATGATAAAAAATTCAAAAAATTATTTTTCACCATAGCCATCTGTGTGGAAATTAATCCTGACGTCGTAAAATGACCGATGCTATATTTTAAAAAGCTTTTGACTTCATTATTATTCGAAAAACAGAAAATTCGAAAAAAAGATTAAAATTTTTATATTTCGCAGTTGCTTCGCGGTATCCAAAATTATTCAGAAAAATATCATCGCCGCTGGGTATAGAAAGGATTACAATTTAAGAGATAACTTCTACTGTTGTGTAGATTCAAAACGGGAGGACAGAAAGGGGATCCAGAAGTATTCACTATTTGTTACGTTTCCACTGGGTACATAAAATTTTCCAATACTTTTTATTGCAAGCCTTCTTACCGGGAGGGTGGTTTTCTCACGAAAAAGGGGAAAATAGGGGAAAGATTAAACATTTATTTTCATATGTCGAACAATCTTTTTGTAAGACATGTTACATTTTAAAATAATTATCAATGATTTTTAAATTATTTCTGCCATTAAAGATTTATTTTTAAACATTGGATGTACATACTTAGATCGTTGGAAATCCATCCAGAGTGATATAAAAAAGTGAGACAAAAAATAAAATTAGTTAAATACAAACTATTGATATGTTTAACATCGTTCTCATAAATATTTTTTTCCAAGATTTGTCATTTCATCCTTACTATAATTAATACATTCAATGTAAATTTAAAAATAAACTCTTCAGTAGAGCGAAGTAAAAATGCTAAATATTAATCGAATCGTTTGTCTTTGTACTTCCCTACATTTACACAAAATCTTTCAAAATTAAATGTGAAATATTCGTTCCCAATTTGCCATTAATCTCTAATCATGTTACAAAAATTTGATTCCTTTATTTGTAATGTTATTTTTCACGATTAAGTCAAAAACTATACGTCCTATAAGAAAATGGATCAAAGCAAATTTGTAGATATAACTTAGACAAACAAATTATAACTTCAGCTTAAGACCGATTTCAAAACCAAACTGGAGTGCGCATCTTTCCAAATCTTACGAATTGAAAACTGTAATTTTCCCTTCGTGTTTTTTTTTTTTTTTGGAACATTTAAAAAACTTAATTTTTTGTAAATATTGTTCCTCTGTTCGTAACTGCTGAATTGGACAGAACAAAATAAAGCAAATGTATTTTATTATTTGTTCTTTCTTTCACAATAATTTTTTGTTGTATTTATTGTACAGAGTGTATATGAACAAATTTGTTTTAGATAAATAAAGAGATTTCCTTTTTACCCATTTTTGTTGTCGCATAGTTCAAATAAAAAATGGAATTTTTAATAACATTTGTTTTGATGAAATCCAAGAAAGTAATTTTTCACATAAAAACAATACCCTCTCATTATGATGAGAATGTAATTATTAATTATTTTTTGTGCGTTCAAATTTTGAATTTTCCATTTTTTCAAGGAAATTCAAAAAGTTGTCATGACATTCTTGTAGGGCTTTCAAAAAGTAACGTTTTTCGTTCTTGACTTTTTTTTCATATTGTGCTTCGTTTCGCTTAGAATGTTAATTTTCGTTTTTTTGCGGGGATTTTGAAAATGCTATAACTCTGACACTTTTCTCCTTATCGGAAAAAGTTGTAGAAGTAAATTGTTTGAATTTCTGTGTACTATGAATCACCGTCCTTGGAATTACTAAATTTTGAAAAAAAAATGTTTAAACAATTTTGAAAATGCTCTGACTTTTTGAATTTCTATCGAAAATAGTTGGTTAACGAACTCGATCTTTATTTCTGGTCCCCGAAACTGTGTGCGAAAACACAATCCAATCCAATGAGTCTTTCAAAAGTTATCCGATATACTGACTACGACGACAAAGACGACGACAACGACAGACACCGACGTAAAAACTATTTTTTCTGACTCAGCGGGCCTCAAAACTTCGACATTTGGTGAAATCCACGAAAGTCATTTTTCACATAAAATGAATACCTTCTTATTATGATGAGAATGTAATAATTCATTATTTTTTGTGCAATCAAAATTTGAATTTTTTATTTTTTCAAGGAAATTCAAAAAGCTGTGATCACATTCTTGTAGGACGTTCAAAAAGTAACGTTTTTCATCTCTTGACTTTTTGTTATATCGTGCTTTGTTTCGCTAAAAATGTTAATTTTCGTTTTTTTTGGGGGAATTTCGAAAATGCTATAACTCTGACAATTTTTCATTGATCTAAAAAAGTCGTGAGGATTAATTGTTTCAATTTCTGAGTACTATGAAAAGCCGTCCATGGAATTTCTGAATTTGGAAAAAAATTGTCTACAAATTTTTGAAAAAATTCTAACTTTTCGAATTACCATCGGAAATAGCTGGTTAACGAAGTTGATCTTTCTTTTCGGTCTCTGAAACTTTGTTTCATATTACAATTCAATTGGATTAGTCTTTCTAAAGTTATCCGATATACAGACGACGACAACGACGACAACGACGACAACGACAGACAGACAGACACCGACGTAAAAACTATTTTTTCTGTCTCAAGGGGTCTCAAAACGTCGACATTTAATGAAATCCACGAAAGCCATTTTTCACATAAAATCAATACCTTCTCATTATGATGAGAATGTAAAAATGTTGCCTCATTAAACATTTTTTTTTAAACATGCAAAAACATGATTTTTGGATTGATTCGAACCTGAAATTGCGTCAGCTTGAACCAAAGGAACACGTTATTATTTTTTAGCCATGAGAAACATTTTTTTCGTGTCGTTTTTAACGTTCCAAAATCGCGAAAAAGATATGAAATCCCGAAAATTCTAACTCACGACAAAAATTTTTTTCCGAAAAAGCAAAATAAAAAAATGTTGCTTTGGTTCAAGCTGAATAAACTTCAGGTTTAACATATTCAACTTTTTTTAAAAATGTGTGCATATGAATCAATCGAAAAAAAACATTTTTTAGCACATTTTCAAAAAAATTTTAACTGAGCAAAAAATTTATTTTTAAATTTCGCAATTTTAAATTTCAAATGAATAAGATAATTTTTTAACAAAATAGTTGAATTGTTGAATAAAGAACATCAGTTTTCAACCAAAAATCGAATAGTTATGTTTTCGTTCCAAAAAAATTAATTTTCAATTGAAAAAACTGAATTTTCTCCCAAATTGTTGAATTTTGAAGCCTGAAAGAAGACTTTTCTACAATGCAGTTGATTTTTTAACACAGATATTTGAATTTTTAATTAAAACATAAATTTTCAACCAAACATTGAAATTTTCAGTTTTATGCCTAGTTTTTAACAAGCAAAAAAAACTTTAACTAAAATTATGAATTTTTATCAGAGTAGTTCAGAATTCGACTAATTAGTTGAATTCTCTACCAAACTGTCCAGTCTTCGAGGAAAAATTCAAATCTGCTATAAAACAGTTAAATCTTTAATCAAAAAACACGAATTCTCAACAAGAGTTGAGTTTTCAAACAAAAAAGATTTTCTACAAAAAAGGTCGAGTTTTTAACAAATTACATAAATTTTCAACCAAAGAATTGAATTTTCAAAATAAAAAAGATCAACTTTGAACCAAAAATGGAATTGCTACATTTTCATTTCAAGAAACTAATTTTCAAATGAAAAAACCAATTTTCTACAAAATTATTGAACTTTTGAACCAAAAAAGAACATTCTACAATACACTTGAATTCAAAAATATAAGCTTTCAATAGAAACAATAATTCTCAATCAAAAATTGCAATTTTCAGTTTAAAAAAATGAATGTTTAAACAAATTAGTTTGATTTTTAGCCAAAAAGATAGCTTTCAACCAAATAAATATATTATCACCCAAATTGTTGAATTTTTAACCAATTTTCTGTCAAAAATATCAGTTTTGAACGAAATACATTAACTTGCAACCAAATAGTTAAATCTTCGACTATAAAAGATCAATTTTCAAACACAAATGAAATAGTTTAATTGTGAGTTTAAAAAAAAAATTAATTTTCAACGAAAAAAAAAGTTTCAACAATAGTTAAATTTTCAAGCGAAGATTTAAAAAAATTAAAAATTGCTCAAGTTAGAACATTTAAAATTGCAGATGATGAATCTGGAATATTCCATTTTTCAATTAGGTATTTAACTTTGTACATTTAAACTAAAATGTGTTAATCTTGTAATACTTATTTAAAAAGTACTATATATTTTGTAACTGTTCCAATTTTATATTGGATAATAACTTCTGTCTCCATTTTTCACATTTTCAACTTGTGAATCATAATTAAAATATTGTATTTTCTTTTTTTTGTCATTAAATCAAATTAATCTGACTAACGTAAATTAACTTTCGTATAAAATTCTATTATGTCAAGATAGTAATTGTTTCAGTCATTTCATTTTATTTAATGATAGTTTTCTTCTCATTTTATATTTTCAAATTTCGCGGACTTTTACATTGCTATGTTCAATTCTCAGAGTCAACCAATAAGAGTGCAGGAAAACAAATATATATAAATAAAAAGTTGTTGACAAGTTAATCGAGTCACAACTAATACTTTTTGAAGCACTGAGAGGTCCCCGAGATATTAAGAATATCTGAGTTTTTTTTCAAAAAGATACACTACAATTGTTCAAACAATTTCCTTATTTATTTAACAAAATTTATTATTCTGACATAGAATCTAAAATACTTTTCATAGATTGTTGTTAAAATTGCTATTCCTCATCAGAAACTCCGTTCATAATAACCATTGTTTTAATAACAATTTATGAAAAGTATTTTCGAATCTATCTTAATAATTCTTTCATTTTTTAAAAGTATGACTGCAAGTAAGTTTTTGACCAAATTTTAAATTTTGTGTAGCAATAAGTTATTGGTATAATTTGGCGAATACAAATAATCAAATTCTTCAATTTAAAAAAAAAAAATTTAATTTTTAAACAGACATTTTATCATGTGTCGGAGAGCCGGAATACTATGTTATTATTTATTTATACTTCATGTGAAATGGTATTATAAGTAAATTTATGTTATATGGTTTTTTTTGTAGTATCGATCGGTATAATTAGTTTTTTTGTTATACCTCACCAATTTGAAAAAATGAGTTTACACTAGAAGTACCGGGCTGGGTCAATTGGCCCCTTTCGATTTTTAAAGTGGTAAATCTCTGCAGTGGTTTCTTTCAGAGAGATGGCGATTTGTGACTTTCAATTATTTATAAATAGGGATATTTGACAATTTTTTCGGAAATATTGGATGCACACTTTAGAAAAAATCGAGTTTTTATATTCTTTTGCCGGCAGTGGTCAATAATTGACGCCTATCGCGTTTTTGGCTGGTATATCATCACAAAACATTTTCGGACTATCAGTTCTACTACCGCTGTCTAACGTTCTACGTTTATAGTGAAGCGCTAGGAATAACGATATTTGCAGTAAGTTGAAATCGAGAGGCTATTCACTGAGAAATCATGTGATTGTAGACCGTTTCATTTTTCACAAAGTTGTGAAATCTTGCCGGGCCGTTTTTTAATTCAGCGATCCCTTCAAAATGATTAATTTTGAGACCAAGATCAGCTGGATCGGACAGTATTTAGGGGTCGCGCAGCGCATCTGAATTTCCGCACTTAGGCTCCTTCGCTGAGGGTACAAATAAAACACTGTATCTCATCATCTGACGGCGTTAAAAGAAAATGTATTCGACAAAAATTCTCACAAATAGCTTATTTAACGATCTTAACATGGTTTTGATTTAATATTGAGTACTTTGCACAACTTTTTTGCCTACCTGCAAGGGGTAAAAAATTGATTTTTACTTGATAACAGGCAGGGCTTATTGTTCAGACAAGTAAGTAGTTTTTTAATATATCAGGTCAAGTTGTGATCTTTCCTGTCCTGTGCTACAACTTGGGCTCTATTGGGAGGATCTTCGTCACCATTCACGCTCTTCATTGCAGTGACTATCGCCTTCTTCTCCGCGGGATCTGTGTCTTAAGGATTTGCTTAAACTGACGATTGTTTTCCTTGGAGAAGTTTCACCTGGTACTGGCGTGGATCGTCCGTTCTTTTTCAAGATGCCTAGATGTCTCAGCAAGGCACGATGGATGGCACGAGCAATCTATGAGTTCAAGACTTGGATGTTTGGCCGTCAACTCAAACTAAGTTTGCATCTCGATTCAGGCCTATTTAACTTATGTGTGTTTATCTGCTCTGCACATGTGCGTGCCTGGTTTAGTGCACCTCTGGCTCCAAGCGATCCACGCAACGACTTGGGTCTAATGAAGTTGCTCCACTACAACAGGAGAAACGGACCTCAATGGGAAGCAGCTCTTCAAAAGATGCCCAGAAATTTGTGGTTCTTGTCACCAAAATTAATCTGCTTATCACTCTTTGATGAGGGCACAGATCCCGCGGAGAAGAAGGCGATAGTCGCTGCAATGAAGAGCGTAGATGGCGACGGAGATCCTCCCAATAGAGCCCAAGTCATCCTAGCACAAAGCACTCAGAAACTTCAACTGAAATACTTTGCATCGGAGGCATCCATGAAGTTTTTTGGCATTACCAAGCTGTCTGAATCTTTCTTGGACAAAGATGCAAACTTGTAGATAGATAATGAAGACTTCCTGAAAGCTCTGAAGGTTGTTACTCATTTTAAAGTGGTCAACGATCCAGCTGAGCGTGGTGTGGCGTTAGTTCAAAAATATCTGGCTGGAAACAGTATTACTACAGATGAAAATCAGCATCAGGATTTGTTACTTGTCGTAGCACAGGACAGTAAAGATCACAATTTGAACTGATATGTTAAAAAACTACTTACTTGTCTGAACAATAAGCCCTGCCTGTTGTCAAGTAAAAATCAATATTTTACCCCTTGCAGTAGGCAAAAAAGTTGTGCAAAGTACTCAAAATTAAATCAAAACCATGTTAAGATAGTTAAATAAGCTATTTGTGAGAATTTTTGTCCAATAAATTTTCTTGTAACGCCGTCAGGTGATGAGATACAGTGTTTTATTTGTACCCTCAGCGAAGGAGTCTAAGTGCGGAAATTCAAATGCGCTGCGCGACCCCTAAATATTGTCCGATCGAGCTGATCTTGGTCACTTTGTGAAAAATGAAACGGTCTAATGTGATTGCGACTCCAGAAATCGCAAGGAAATCCTTCGTGGAAATCCTGCACTCCCAGAACAGTCATTGGCAGTCACTGGCAGTCACTGGGGAATCTCAGCAGTCAACGGAAATTTCAGATATTCTAGTTCGTACTTGAAGCTGCATTCACTCGATTCGGGTTAAGTCAGTTATCGCTTATTTTATTCAGTCATGCGCGAGACGGTATATTTACTGTCAAAGCAATTTGAAATTTGTTTTCTTTCTTCCTCGTTCTGCATAATATTTTGCATGTAATGTGACTCTCAATGTGATAGGATTGCGGATATTTTCGGCAGAAATTTAATTGTAAAGAGAAATAAAACTGGATAGCAGGTAAATACGAGCACCATCTTAAAGAATTAAAAAGATTTACTAAAAAAATACCTACTATAAAATATATGTAATAACCTCTTTAAACTAATAATGTTTGATTCCACTTAAAATCATGCAGAGAGATCTAGCTCACGGTGTCGGAATAAATTACTTCGAAATAGGTTATTTTTCTACAATAATCAGGAGTTCTGAACAATTTTGTTAACTGCAATCTATTAAAGTTAACCTTACAATAACCCAAAATTATGAAATTTTACGTTTAAATGCTCTATATTGAACGGGTGTACCTATTCTGCTTTTCTTTCACTTCAAGTGAGAATTAATAATATATGTTAATAGATTTAATTAAAATTGTGTTTAAATATAAAAAGACGAAACAACGGATGACTTTAATGAAATTTTAAAATATAATTTTCTCACAAAATCTCCAATTTTGAATTCCTTTATTTCTTTAATAAATTGAAATAAACGTGTATCTACTACCTATTCTGTTAGTTTCGTTTTTTCTTAACATCTTATTATTATTGACTGTTAAAAATAACCACATCATTATTCTACTACTTTTGACTTGATTGAGATATTAAAATTTTCACTCCAGATACTGGTGTAGTCTATTGTCCGTTTTTCAAATCCGTTGGGAAATTTTCAAATGATTAAAAATTCCTTAAATTACATCAATTTTTTTTTAAATTTTAAGAAAATCTTTTCACAAAACCCCCACATTTTTATCTTCTGTCATTTTTGTTAAATTTTTACTTTTATAATTTAGACAAAATATGAATTTATGCTGACTATATTATTAGACAAAATGCTAAGAAAAAAGTTTGCTCTTTTTAAAAATTTCTACAAACAATACCTCTCACTCTTTTATGATATTATGCATGGCTGACAAAAAAAAAAAAATTCAAAATAGGTTTATTTTTTATTTAACCCTTTCAGTCACAGAAGCCAATATATTGGCTACCTGATTTTTTAAAATTTTTCTCGTCATTTTTTTATATTTAATTAAAATTCCTGAAATTTTTTGCATTTTTAGTTACTTTAGTTTTGAAAGAACATAAAAATATAGTTTAATTAATGAAATTCTTTATAATATTGAATATATGAATAAACGAACATAAAAAAATGCCGTGAATTGCGTGACTGAAAGGGTTAATTGGACTTTATCTTCCCGACTGAATTTTAAATACATGAAAACTTGATTTTATGAAAACACGATTTCTTTGTATAGTCCAATTTATTTTAATTTGCATTTATATAAAGAAGAGATTCTGTATTTTTTTCGCAGGCCAAATTATTTTTGTAGCCACGAGAATTTTTGTTCGAAAAATGGAAGCAAACTATTTTAGCAGGGGTTCCAATCTGTCGCTGTTTGTACGAAAAACTAGAAATTTCAATTTTTTGAACAAAAGATTCTTGTGGCCACTAAAATGGTTCAGCAGGCATGTAACTTACAGGACGTTATTCATATAAAAGTAAAAATAAAGAAAAAATGGCTAAAATAAAAATGTGGATTTTGTGAAAATATTTTCTTCAAATTTTCAAAAAAATTGACGTGATTTAAGGCATTTTAAAACGTTTGAAAAATTTCTAACGGATTTCAAAAGAGAACGAAAAGCCACGCCAGACTAGAATAAAAATTGTAATGTCTAACGTTTTGGTTCTAATATCCGAAAAATACGCGTCGCCTCATTTCTTCTGAGAAGCAACTTTTTTTTCGCTAAGAGAAGAAGTCGGTTGAAGTTTACCTATCTGTCTGGTTTGAAATGGATTTAGTCTATTATTTTTTGAATAATACTTGTAATGATTCAGACGTAGATTGTGAGTAATACCAATATCGTTTACAGGTCGATAATGGAGCAGATAATTGAGACAATCATGTTCTCAAGTACTGAGAGCGGTGTATCAGAAAAAAAATGGAACAGATTCTAGTGCACTTTGCAGAAACTGCAAGGAAAATTTAACTTCTGTAGACAAAGAACACAATTTAAAATCACAATTTTGGGATGCTTTACAATGTTATTTTAAAGACGCTGAGATTCCTAAATTCATAAAGAATTTATTTGGTTGTCAGAACTTGGACAATTCTTATTCTTTTTTTGAACAATTACTGATGAAACAATCAACGAACTAGAAAAATTTGCTGCAAATGAATTGCATTCCCTCTTAGATTCAAATAAAAATTTAGAAGATTACTATGGACTCTACAAAAACGCACCTAAAAAATTTCGGTTTATGCTAGGGTATAGAGCTTTAATTAATAGATTAGTCAAATATGCCCACTCCAATACAGATCAATTTTGGAAGAAAACGCAAAAAGATACTCAAAGTGAGACCAGTCATCCAAAGAAATCAGTCCCAACAAACGTTGAACCTGCTGGTATCCAGGCCTCGATCCAAGTAAAAGGAAAATTTTTTTTAGATAAAGTTGCTCAATTTATAACAAAAAGCAAGGAAAATGTGGACTATGAGATTGAAGAGCTACTTAAAACGGAAACAAAGGTTCACATTAATAGAACTTTGGTTGATAAGGAGAACCCCACGACTTTCACTCATTTGGCTGAGCTAACGTGTCCCATATGTAATTTCGTAACCAATTTAAGCAAACCAAGTCGAATCAGTGAGTGGACTCTTTGTAATTTTAATAGACATATAAAGGTGCACTTAGGAAATAGCTGTGAATTCGATGTCGAGTGTTTCTACTTTGTTTGTATTTATAATTATATGGTGCTCATTTCATGAGCACTTTGCTTCCCGTTAGCAAATGCATTTGCTTCCTCATAGAGGAATCATTAGTTTTTTTTTTTCAATAATAGACAAACGAAAGTCTTCATTTTGCTCAATTTAAAAATAGAAATGTACCAAAAATGAAAAATTACAAAATAATACAAAAAATGTTTTAAATACAAAGACAAATCAGACAAATCAAATCTTGCATTCGAAATAATAATTTTTTGAGCTGGAAAAGGGAAAGGAAAACTTCTGTCGCACCCTATCCCTTTCCCAGCTTTATGATTTCTTCGATCGAAAAAAGTTTTTCTGTTTGAAACTGATGATTCAGATATTATAAATGAGCAGAACTTCCCTAATCTTCAATAAAAAATATATGAGAAGTTGTAGGCTTCGGAAGCTTCGATCATGATTCCTTAAAGAAATTAATCCCAAAGCAACTGGAACGTGTACGTCATCCGCTTCTGCTCCCTCTGTCCTAGAAGCTAAGCAAGAGCGGGAAATTCACGCGTGATAACATCGGGCAACACTGTTCCTTGGAGTCAGGTCTCTAGCCGCGGATGACCTTACGCGGCAGACAAGACAGTTGGAGATGACGTTTCACCTCTGGATACTTTTTTAGAGCTACCAATCTTTGTAGAATTTAAGAGGAACAGTGTTGACGGGCCAGATGGAGTGATCCCAGGAAAACAGCCTTTTGCATCCGGTTCGCGATGAAATGAGCATGACACTGGCAAGCCGGAATCTTGTTGAGTTGGCTAATAAATGAAGCTTTCATACCTCCAAGGCAGCCGATCATGAGAACTATAAGATGGACTTTGTAGCCTTGGTACAGCCTACTCAGCTCGAAAAGAAGTGCTTGATATTTCGTCCGTTTTTCTCCCTCCTTTGCCGTGATATTACCATCGGCTGGTGCCGAACATTCAATCACGTAAATGATCTTGTTCTTCAGATCTTGGAGGACAATGTCAGGCTTCGAAGCACTGAAACGTTGAGTGGAGGAGAATGAGAAATTCCAGTAGATCTTACACTGATCATTCTCCACAACTGACTCGAGTTCCCCCTGGGCGTATGGCAAGACGGGCAATAGATCAACACCATAGAAATGCCTAAGATGGTAATATATCACTTTTAGAGCTGAATTGTGTCTCTCTATGTACGCGCAGCGTGCATATTTAGAGCATCCACTGAGAACATGTCCAAGTGTTTCGGGCTCTTGCTTGCACGCTCGGCAGTTGGCATCGCGTACAGGTACATTCATTATGCGCTCACAGTGAACTGAGGTGTCTATGAAGCCGTCTTGAACGGCAAAAAGAAATCCCTCGGTCTCCGATCTCAATCCAGCAAACTTGAGAAACATGTTGGACAGACCCATCGAGAGCTCTTCTCTACGTAGGATGCCGTAGAACTTACCATGGTGGGGTTTCTCAGCATGTTCTCTTAGTAGGAGCGTATGTTCTGCTTCCTGTATACGACTTTTGAGCACCAGAGGTGTTAGTGATGCTAGGCCATGTGTAATGTCGCTGGAATTAAATGGGAGGTCAAGCTCCTCTGTGACCCTATCTGCTGCATGGTATAGAAACACCGCAGCATTGGCGACTTCATGTTGATGTACGAGTCGCATAAGGGAATCCGTGCTTATTAGAACTGAACAGGCTGTAGCCAGAACCGTTCTTCGATGAAGACACTCTAAGCTTAGCAATCCTCTACCCCCTTTATTGCGAGGGAGATATATTCGAGGTACGGAAGATCTAGGATGAAGACTTCGTTGTATTGTCATCATCTTGCGTGTGCTTCGATCAAGTTGTTTTAACTCATCGACGTTCCATTTTACTGCACCAAACGTGTAGAGCAGTATAGGAACGGGCAGCATATTGGTCGCCTGGATCTTATTCTTTCCAGATAATTCGGAAACCCAAATTTTTCTGAGAATTTGGCGATACCTTTTTCCAAGGGCCGTTTTCAAGTTATGCACATTTTGGGTTTCCGCTTGCGGTATTCCAAGATATGTATATGTTTCTCCAATACCAAGATGTTGAATGGTATTTCCGCCTATGAGTTGAACATCCTGATCGTCACTGGATGATGTAGTTTCTAGTCTTCCTTGGTGTAGGTGGACGCAGGCACACTTGTCCAGTCCGAAGCTCATGCAAATCGCTTTAGAATACCTATTTACCGCATCTACAAGATTGTTAAGGTCCTTTTTTGAGGAAGCAAAGAGTTTAAGGTCGTCCTTGTATAAAAGGTGGTTGACCTTATATTCTCTTCTGTTCGGCGGGCCACATAGGTATCCAGAGCTTTTGCCTCGGAGCACAATAGATAGAGGCAAGAGGGAAATGCAGAAAAGTATCGGACTTAGAGAGTCTCCTTGAAAGACCCCCCTCTTATATGTGACAAAGCTAGTAGTCACTTGTCTTTTGTCAGATGTTATGACAAATCTTGTCCGCCATAAGAGCATCAGCTCTTTTATGCATCTCACTATTTTTGGATGCACCTCCATGCACTCAAGGAGCTTGATAAGAAGCTCATGGTTCGTGTTATCGAATGCCTTACGGTAATCAATCCAAGCCATGGACAGATTGCGTCGATACCTGATCGAGTCCTGGGTAATACACCTGTCTATTAACAGGTTCTCCCTGCAATCTGCCAGCCCTCTCTTGCATCCACGTTGTTCGACTATTGCACTCCGTACCGGCTCGATAGATGTCAATATCCTCTCTTTGAGGATGCCAGTCAATAGCTTGTAGCTGGTGTTTAAACAAGCTATGGGCCTGTAGTTCTTTGGACATGACAAATCTCCGGCCTTAGGGATCAATACCGTGCGTCCTTCCACTAGCCACTGCGGGACGGGTTGTTCTCCGTTTAAGAAAGTAGTAAATATACGAGCTAGATGTTGGTGCGTAGAAGTAAACTTCTTCCACCAAAAGTTGTTGATTTTATCTGGCCCTGGCGCCGAAAAGTTCTTAGTTCTAGCGATAACTTTCTTCACTTCTTCAGCAGTAATTAGTGGACACTCTTCCTCTGGACCTTGTCACCTTTGCCTTTGGGAAAAGTTACGAAAGAGTGATATATCGGAAGCGTCTTCATTTAGCTGATAAGTATCTCCATATACTTGCTCCCAGAAGACTTGAATCTCTTCTCGACTAGGCGGATTTTCAACTACACATGACGCTTCATTGAACAGATGGGAAGGATTAGTAGAAAAGGTGGAATTTTCCTGAATCCACTTAACTCGCCGTTCAAGGCGCTGTTTCGCTGTTGAAAGAGATCTTACTTTTTGCGTCCAGTGCTGCTTGATGGTCGACAGTTTACACTTGTTCAGGGTGTGATTTGCTTTACTCAAGTTTCGAGCAAGTGCCCTCACTTTTGGAGTAAACTTTTTATTTGATGTTATGTAGCTAATCACGCACTGAACATTTGATGCATGCCGTCTCGCCGTTTTAATTTTGAACTGAAGCTGTGCAATACGCTCGCGTGTCTTACTCGGACGTACCAAAGTATCGTTACTTCTATCGTCGCTAAGCAGGGAGACAGCCTTCTCGTGAACTACACAGTTCAGATTCCAGAGATTAACATCTTCGGGGAGCAAATCGCGGAGAGCAGTATTAGCTTCAGCTAATTTGTCCATCCTGAGAAAGACTTTTTGGTGGATAGATTTCCTACTTCTCATGATGGCATTATCGGCTATCTGCAAAGGTGGTCTTCCTGGAATGAGTGGAATGTTCGCTGGAGGATTTTGCTCCTCTTCCTGTTGATAAAGAGCTTCATATCCGTTTTTTCGCAAGAAGGATACCTGATCTCTGAAATACTGAGGCGTTTTATGAGCATATTCCGGGTGCATATTGCCCCAACGGTCATGTAACCTCTTCATGAATCCTCTCCGCGCCGGTGAGCTTCTTTGCCAACAGGTAAGAAGGTCCCTCCTGAGTTTGTCCGACCATTTAAATCGATGTTCTCGCGTTTGTCCGGGGTCATTGCCTGGTCGTCGCCTCGGTTCGTTCCTATTGCCACTCCCAACTCAACCAGGGCCTCCATCCGAGAGAGGCCTATTGTGGGTGGCACTGCGCGATACTTGTGTCGTAACCGCATAACTCGTTGAATTGGGGAGTTAGCCCAAAGCAACGCGGCTGACTGCAAGAGCCGAAGCTCTCGGGCGATGG
>CAKNXH010061875.1:0-73136 GCA_932178445.1 Andricus quercusramuli | reverse complement strand
AACTACACAGTTCAGATTCCAGAGATTAACATCTTCGGGGAGCAAATCGCGGAGAGCAGTATTAGCTTCAGCTAATTTGTCCATCCTGAGGAAGACTTTTTGGTGGATAGATCTCCTACTTCTCATGTTGACATTATCGGCTATCTGCAAAGGTGGTCTTGCTGGAACGGGTGGAATGTTCGCTGGAGGATATTGCTCCTCTTCCTGTTGATAAACAGCTTCATATCCGTTTTTTCGCAAGAAGGATACCTGATCTCTCAAATACTGAGGCGTTTTATGAGCATATTCCGGGTACATATTGCCCCAACGGTCATGCAACCTCTTCATGAATCCTCTCCGCGCCGGTGAGCTTCTTTGCCAACAGGTAAGAAGGTCCCTCCTGAGGTGGTCCGACCATTTAAATCGATGTTCTCGCGTTTGTGCGGGGTCATTGCCTGGTCGTCGCCTCGGTTCGTTCCTATTGCCACTCCCAACTGAACCATGGCCTCCATCCGAGAGAGGCCTATTGTGGGTGGCACTGCGCGATACTTGTGTCGTAACCGCATAATTCGTTGCATTGGGGAGTTAGCCCAAAGCAACGCGGCTGACTGCAAGAGCAGGAGCTCTCGGGCGATGGGGTCGCCACATCCCTACTATTATTATTATTATTATTATTATAGATCAATCGATTTGCCTCGAATCAAGAGATTTTTTCCGTTCTTGCATGAATTTTGAATTATGTTAATGAAAAAAGTTTTACTATAAAAAACCGATTTTCAAAATATATAAATTACCATAACTTCCCTACAATTTGATAAAATGCATTAAAATTATAGCTTAATCGATTCGACTCGAATCAACACACCTTTTCTGTTTTTGCATCAACTTTAAATTATGTTAATGAAAAAAGTTTTACTATAAAAAATCGTATTTTTAAATATTATGCATTACCATAGCTTCCTTACTCTTCAATAACATTTATAAATATTATAGGTCAATCGATTTGACTCTAATCAACACACCTTTCCTGTTTTTGCATCAACTTTAAATTATTTTAATGAAAAAATTGTTACTATAAAAAACTGATTTTCAAAATATATAAATTACCATAACTTCCCTACTCGTTGATAGAATGCATTATTATTATAGGTCAATCCATTCGTTTCGAACCAAGAAATCTTTTATATTGTTGCATCAACTCTGAATTATGCTAGTGAAAAAAGTTTTACTATAAAAAACCGATTTTCAAAATATATAAATTACCATAACTTTCCTAATCTTCAATAAAATGTATTAATATTATAGGTCAATCGATTCGTTCCAAACCAAGAAATCTTTTATATTCGTGCATCAACTTTGAATTATGCAAATGAAAAAAGTTTTACTATAAAAAACCGATTTTTAAACATTATTGAGTGCTAGAAAAAAATGCAATGAATATTTTTAGAAACCCTTCGGTCAGAGTCAAGATATTAGTGAGGAAAATAAGCTCTCCAAATTTCATCAATTTATCTGCAACCGTTTTCTAGTTATCGTGATCACAAAAAGCGTGACATCCACACATCCACACACACATCCTCACATCCACACACACACACATCCGGACAATTGCTTAGAACATTTTATTAGACATTTTTAAATTAGGGAGGGTTTAATTTAATGAATTTGAATATTTTGAAAAATGTTACCATTACAAAGCTTCCTCTATGAGGAAGCAATAAAATGTAACAACTCAAAGAAAAAAGCAAATGTGAGTTGGAAAGTGACGGAATCTCTCAAGATCAAATGGAAATAAGTCTTGAGAATAGCTCATCGCCTCTCGAGAAGATTACAGAAATCGATATGACAAATATAACAGAAGGGAAAGCATACAATATACAGATAATTGAAGATCATGTGGAACCAGAGTCAATGGAAACTACTTCAAATGAATATTACACTGAACTACAGTCATCAGCACGTTCCAATTATATGAAAAAAATAACTGCAGCTTTAGAACGTGAAGCGCAAACTGAAGAATTTTGTATGACCAATGCAACTTTTGGAAAAGTTATCATCAATGCCGTTCACATTTCACAAGAAGAACATGGGGAATAATATGTCGGAGTAATTATCGAACAAATTACTCTGATAAATTAAAGAATGTTCGACCACAAACAAAAGTATGGTTCCCTTCTGAAATTCAATGTAAGATGCCAGAGAGTAATGATAAAAATGAAGATAACAGTAGCATTTTAGAATCCTCAAATGCTGAAGGAAAAATAGAAAAAACGAACAGCACCTCTCATTCCTCTCTGCTAGAAATCCTAAATGAAGCAGAGATGGCAAAATCTAAAGCAAAAAAAAAGAGGATATAAATATGATTCAGCAATGAAGCGATTCGCCTCTTATATATTAATGACTGGAGGTAGAGTGGCATGTGAAACACTAGCGGCTAATCTACTATTTCCATCAACAACAACTGTATTCCGCAATGTAACTAAATCAAATTTTGCAATCATAGAAGGCGAATATAGATTCAATAGCTTAAAATTATTTTTGCAATCCAGGATTGCATTCTAACGGGATGCCGATAACAAGACGTATCTGGCAACTTCTGCGAAAGCAATCGAAGATTTCTTTGCTGGAAATAAGCCTGCTTCACTTTTATATGCAATAATGGCGCAGCCATTAGCCAAGAAGATCCCTTCCTTTTGCCTGTGCTTATACTCTACCAACAATAAATGTTGTGCCCAAGACGTTCTTAATTAAGAACACGTCTATTAAAGGACTCTCTTCTTATGCATATGGGGGATTTTATTGTTTCCGCAACCCACATAAAAATACTCCTGAAAAGTTGTAACGGTTGCAATTTACGAAACACCGAATATGGGTAGACAGTTGATACGTGCGAGGATCAAGGATCAATTGTACCTATATCTATATACATAGCAATGGGAGGTAGGAAAAGGCTGTCTAGTTCAGACAGCTACCACTAGAAAGCGCAGGACGTTTTTCCTCGAAAGCAAGCTCGTTTGAAACAGCTTTAAGAAGGCGACCAAGAAGTGGATCACCACCAGCGGATGAACGGCCCATCAACCGTTCGAGTGGTCTCTCACCAGGTCCGACTTCTAGTAGTGCTGCTGTACTACAGGAAAGCGCTGCACACCTTCCGACGAGAATCCAAGGTATTTTTTCGTATTAACACACGGTGCACGCTATTTCAGCTGCCGTAATTAAAAAACTAGGTACGCCATCTCGGCTCTAGAAAACAATTTTTTGTTATTTTCGGGTACGCCAACTCGGCTCTGAAAATTTTTGATTTTTAGTTTTCGGGTACGCCACCTCGGCTCTGAAAGAATTATTTTATTTTATTTTATTTTATTTTCGGGTACGGCATCTCGGCTCTGGAAAATCACTGATTCTATTTTTCGGGTACGCCACCTCGGCTCTGAAAAATACAATCCAACGTTAATGACTGGGTGCGCCATTTCGGCTCCAGTTCCTTGATATTAATTTTGATTTTTGATTTGTGTTCTCTGGCATTTTTATATTTTGAATTGCATTTGAAATGTGTTCCTCCAACTGAATCCTAGTTCGCCATCCAGGCATAGCTTCCCTGGTAAAAATGTACGCTATCCAAGCTGTTTTTCGCCAACCTACCTCGGTGCACGCTGTCTAGGCTGCCGAGTTTGAACCTCGTTTCCCAATCAAAACTAACCACGATCCCCTTACGGTGCATGCAATTCAAGCTATCGTGCTCCTATACCATTCATAATAAGATTGAAGATTATGTGGGCATTTTTTTATTACTTACGTCTCTAGGAAACCTGTAAAATTAATTTACAAGTCCAAAGACTGATTCGAGACTGAAACCGATTCAAGACTGACAACTGCGATCAAATTCAACGAATTGCTGTTGATTATATTCTATAAATTTAGTGCTATGTATAAAACCTGTTATGTCAGATTCTAGTTGTGAAATAGTTGCAGATTTATTAAATAAGTTTCTTATTTCGAAAAATCTGTCTGATTTGATCTGTTTGCATGTCCTGGGTCCATAATTTACAAATTATTCATTTTAAAAAGAAACCTTGAACTCTAACATTAGAATGCCGCGAGATAGGCCACCAAAGCGCACGCCTAGGACAAATTCGGAAGTCGAAATTGAAGATTATAATTTTCAAACGGTTATTGATACTCCTGCAAATACACCAGCAGAGGAGGTTCAGGGGGCGATGAGACCACCTCTATTATCACCAATCTCACTAGGCGATTATACTCTACCAACTATCGAAAAATCTCTGGGTACTATTCCCAAAGTGAGTAGGCCAGAAAAACGCCGATCATTGCGAGATGAATAAAATTTAACTTCTTCGGAAACGGTCCTACCTAGAAATAATGAAAGAGAATCTCAAAATTTTGACAACTCGGATAAATATGCTGAACTTAGGCGCGAAAATGAAAAATTACAAGAGGCAGCTAAAGAACTTTTTTCGAGACTTGAAGGAGTTGAGAGAAGAATTAATGCAGTTTCAACAGAATTACGTGGAGAAATCGAGGACGTTGAGGCTAGAATGTTTGAAGAAACAACTAACCAAGTCAGTTCATTACGGAAAATGAACAAAATTCGATTCCAAGTCGTTGAAGGAGGTCTGAAGGACATTACGGACTGTGCGATGACTACGAGTAAACGAATTTTGAATTTAGCTGAAGAAGATGTTCTCAAAAACACACAGGATATCCGTCTAGCATCACTGAAACAAAATCAGCTTGAAGAGAGGTTCCAGAATCTTGGATTAGAATAACAAAATAATTTAGGAAATAGAGGAAATGTCGAAAGCCTCAGAATCACACCAAAAATACCTATTCTTAATGAAGGTTTTTCACCAATCAAATTTTTGGAAGAATGAGCTGCTTTTTGGGCTGCAGTTAAACCCACTAACACACAGAGCGCATTTATAATCGGCAGCTGTTTGAGGGGTACGGCTGAAGATTGGTGGGACTTAGTGAAAGAAGAAAGCGATGATTTTCGAGGATTCTGCACTAAGTTTAAACAACGTTATTGGAACGAGACTACGCAATATGAGATTAAATCAAAATTGGAATTTGGCTACTATTCTCCAGCAGCAGAAACGTCAATGGTATGATATGCAATTAAAATCTTTAGAGATGTTAAAGGACTCACCCCTCCAATTTCCAGCCAAGAAATAATAATGAAGCTCGCAAGGCATTTTAGTGAAGAGATTAGAGTGGCTATTTTAGGAAGACCAATCACGACTCTTGACGGTTTATTGGAATTATTAGAAAAATACGACAAATGAGGACCTTTAAACAATAAAAAACAAGACATTCAAACCAATAGACAAGGACATGGTAACTGGAGAAAAAGACACAGTAACTTTGGCACAAACTCCCAAAATTATAGGAACGATCCGGAAAAAGTTGGATTCAAAACAAGAGATGAAAATTGTAGAAGAACAGAAAGGGCTACCAGAGAGTCTCAACCAAGGGATATACGATCTTTGGAAGTTTTGGATGTGAATCCAGAAGAATACGACCCTATAGCACTTGAAGAGGCAACAGACACTAAACAGGGAAATTTTTAATGTCCGTATCCTTGAACTGGATATACATGTCGGCAGATACGGACGAAAAAAACCATAATATTACGACATGTTAATACTCTGAATTATAATTGGAGAGAAGAACTTCTCGAAGAGGACTCTACAGAAACAGCGAAACGGTATGAATGCCCTGTTGCGTTTGTTTCAATCCAAGATATAAGAACTAAAGCCCTTGCTGATAGCGGAAGTCAAATATCGTGCATTCCGGAAACTTTTTACCAGGAAAATATAAATATTTTTAGAAATTGTCCAACACTTCCTATTGTAGGAGTGTCGGTTGTAGGAGCCACGGGAGGGAGGCCAATAAGATTACGCAAACAAATCTTTGTCAACTTAAAATTTACTGAGATGGAGCACCAATGCGTACTATTGGTAGTACCACAACTCACTAAACGGTGTGTATTAGGAGTTGATATTTTGAAACTCTTAGGTGGAATTATAACCCTGAAAGAAGATACTTTAACTTTACATCACAATGACAAAAAATATATTCTAAAAACACACGAAGAAACAACAGAAAATACCCTCACAAAAGGAATACACGAAATTTCACTAACCCGAGACAAGACCAACTTGGAAGAATTACAAATTGAAGAGGTAGAAACTAAAATACTTGAAAACGAGTCCATACAACCAGAATATAAATTCAAGTATAAAGACCTTGTCTGGAAATATCGCGACATATTTACCCAAAAACCAGGAAGAATTTCATGCTATGAACATCGATTAGAGGTGAAAAATACTAAGCTGCCTCGTCCACATTCCTATCCAATTCCAATCAATCACGAGAAAAGGGTCGACAAGGAAATACAAACGATGATGGATTCAAGAATAATCAGTAGATCATCAAGTCCTTACATAAATCCATTAGTTGTGACTATTAAAAAATCCGGCGAATTTCGCTTATGCCTTGATGCAAGAAAACTAATTGAGATACTGGAGGAGGACCATGAAGGCACAGAAAACATGGAAATCTTGTTTCGAAGGTGCCAGAATAAAAAGGCGCTATCAAGTTTGGACATGAACATGAGTTTCTGGCAAATTCCTCTCCACCCGGACTCTAAAAAATATACTGCATTCTTGCATAAAAGAAAATGTTATCAATATAATGCTACCCCATTCGGATTGAAAACTAGTAAAGCTGCATTGGTTCGAGGTCTAGATTTTGTACTAACAGGCCTGCAAGAATTTATTATATCTTACATTGATGACATTCTGATAGCCTCGGAGTCAGACGATGAACATTTATGTCACCTAGAATTAATATTCGGAAGATTCAGGAGTCATAATATAACATTAAACTTTGAAAAATGTGATTTTAAGCGAAAGGAAGTCACTTTCCTAGGTCACATTATCTCAGCAAGTAACATCAAACCTGATCATAGTAAGATTCAAGCAATCAAAGACTTTGATACGCCACGAAACAAAAAACAACTTCAAGGATTTCTGGGAACAGTAAACTTCAGTGCTAAATTTACGGAAAAATTATCTAAAGAATTGGTACCTATGTTAGAACTGCTCAAAAAAGGGAATAAATGGCGATGGAAACAAAGGCACCAAGAAGCTTTCGAAAGGGTGAAAGAATTATTTTGCTCATGGATTATGCTCTACTTTCCAGATCCCTATAAACCCTATTATATGCAAACAGACGCCAGTGATTATGCTCTAGGAACTGTAATTTATCAGCTTGATGATCAACAAAACATAAAGATCATAGCCTGTGGCAGCAGAACCTTGAAGGGGGCAGAGATAGCATACTACACAATAGAAAAGGAGCTCTTAGCCCTAGTTTGGTCTCTGCAAAAGTTTCGATCCATCCTACTAGGTGCCCAGATCATCCGTCGAACTGATCACATGGCACTTACGTTTCTACAGACTTGCAAACTGCTGAGTGGAAGACTATCTAGGTGGATACTTGCTATCCAGGAATATCGCATACGAGTGGAACACTGTTCTGGTAAGAAAAATCTAATTGCAGATTTTCTGGGCAGGCAAACATCAGGACACGAAGATAAATCCGAAACCAAAGATAAACGAGTAATAATACACCGATTAGCAAAAAGACCATCTTGTCAACTCAAAAAGGAGTTTATGGCGTTAAAAGAGAGGCAAAGGAAGAAAATAGCCTAAGGGATGTGATTGAGAACATCAAGGACAGAGAAAAATACCTGCTCCACTAGGATTGTTTATATAAGAGATGCAACGGCAAGTGGAAGATTTGTCTACCTACATCAATAATCACGAAAATAATAAATGAATGCCACTCGGTTTATGGTCATATCGGAGCTCGGAAATGCCAACTCATAACAAACGAGGATTTTCACTACCCCAACTTATATAAGTTAGCGAAGAGGATATTAAGAAGTTGTGATGTATGTCAGAAAAACAAAACTAGTACCCAAGCTAGCTATGCTCCCCTACAGCCAATCATCATGACAACACCACTGGGAGTAGTATTCGTCGACTACTATGGACCACTACCTACATCTAGACTCGGGTTCCGATTCGTGTTTGCTGTTCTCGATGGATTTAGCAAATACGTAAAACTATATGGTGTTAAAAGGCAAACAACACAGGCTGCTATAGCTAAAATTTTTGGAAGTTTTATTCCTCAATATGGAAAACCAGGAAGAATTATTTCTGACCACGGAACACAGTTCACCTCGAAGACATGGAAAGACCAACTCAAAAAGGAAGGAATTGAACATACTTTCACTTCCATCAGACATCCTCAATCCAATATGGTTGAAAGATTTAATAGAGAGTTGTCCAAATTTTTCCGTATCCTACTTTTAGAGGACAAACGTTCCGCGTGGTATGATAGGTTACAAATTATTGAAGACATCATCGATGAGATACATCATGAGACCACGGGATTGACACCTCTCGAGATTATGACAAAAAGAAAACCAACTCGATTCTGGAAAACTTGGATTCCAAAAACAGAAGGACAACAGGAAGCAATTTATGAACAAAAATTGATATGGGTTCGAGACTCCATCAAAAGGAAGGGGTTAAAAAGGGCAGAAAAATATAATTTAAGTAAAAATATGACCCAGTACCGCGAATGGGATAAAGTTCTGGTCAAGGCATATAATCTTTCTGATAAATTTCTTAAGCGAACAGCAAAATTCATGGCTGTGTTCGAAGGGCCGTATTTGATTACTAAAATAATTCGTAATGGGACGTATGTAGTTGAGGATCAATCTAATGGTAAAGATAGGGGCATGTTCCACACAAATGACATCCAAGCATATCATGAATAAATAAGTTGACCTCTGTTGTTCTTGTCCATCTGTGTTTGTCCAGAAAACGATACGCGATTTATTTTTATTATTTTTTGTTGTTGTATTTTTTTTTTTTTAAAGATGGACGCTTCAACTGAAACCCGATTTTACTACCAGCTAAACAGACAAGATGTTCAAATACAGGCCAAGTATGAAGGTGGTATCGTAAGCAGACGGAAAATCAAAGAGCCAAAAATCCTTATCGGGCACTCACGGATCCTGACAAATAAAAGGAAGCATCCCAAAAGAAGGTGGATGAGGGTGGACCCTGCTCAAACGGATACGAGCCCAATAGATCAGCCAGTACAAACAGCTGAGCAGGGAACTGACAGCATAAGTTTTTCCAAAGTTTTAGAGGAAGTTCGCTATTTATTAAAAAATAGCAAGCTATCATCGAAGGAGCTCCAGATACGAATCCAAAAGATCCCTGTCAGTATATCATTGGAGATCACCTTCGAGGCATGAAGTTGGGTCCCCGAATCTCCCGTGAGCCTAAAATAATAAGGTGTTCTAGGCTTCGTATCAGAGCAGTCCAACCAGCAATGGTGAAGGCTTTATTATCCCAAAAGGAGAAAATGACGACCAGGATGGAAGAGCGAAAGGTTACTAGCATTGAAGAGGGTCAGCAAAAGGAATTACAATTCCACAGCTCTACAGAAGAAAGGCTAGAGTTGGAAGGACTAATCACTGATATGAATAACAACCGTTAAGAGTTTCGAGAAGCTCCCTCAGCAGGAATCTCCCCGAAAAGGGGGCAGATGTAACGGTTGCAATTTACGAAATACAGCGTTTTTTTCCTAAGAATGTGGCGCGCATGGTTACGTACAATCAGTAACTATTCAATAACTCAAAATTTCATATCTCGAAATGCGTATGTATGAAATTCCAGAAATTTTGATATCAGGGCTGTTTGGTACTCAAACGTGCGAAAGTTTTTTTCGTCTGTTACGATCTATGACATATACGCTGTGTACCATGGTAAATTTTAGCACTTGGGAGTGTTTGCACCGAGTTGCTAGGATTCAATTAAAATCTGACATTTCAGAGTAGAAATTTTCTGACGAAAAAATATCAAACTTTCCTCGAAATAAACATTTAAATGCTTCTTTCAAATTTCAAGACAAGGATCTATCGCCTTACAATTTGATTTGCAACGATAGTACCACTTTGCCAAACAATGCAGAAATGATTAACATACTAAATAGAGCAAATCAAATCAAACTGTGATACAGTCAAACGAACAAATATCAGAATCAAATTCGGAAGTTTTGCAAGATTTAACTTTATCATCTTCAGAGGAAGGAGAATTAAAGGATTATTCCCAACAAGTAACAGTTCTCAGTGAGATAATTCCGTTTACCATAGTGCAAGATTCTGCTGGAAAAGAAACTATTGTTAGATAATCTTCTAGCTGTTGGCTTTTAAATCAATCAACAGGAAAATTAAGTAGCGATAGACTTCAGAGAGTTCGTCAACCTGAGTTTGAATTGTATACATCCAAAAAGCTAGAAAAATTACAACAGTCAGATTACGTTCAAGAGTGCAATCAAATCAGTATTGGAGAATGGACTATATTTCAACGGATTGATAGTGGGAATCGCCTCGAAGGTGTCGTTCTTGGCTTTGGTTATCTTAAAGCTAAGACAAGAAAATGAACAGAATATTCGAGTAGTTATGCCAATATTCATGGAAACCAAAAGGACATTGGTGTTCTTTGTCAATGGTTTGGGGTCAATGAAAATGGACATTTGACATTAATTTCTGATTTCGCCCATAACTATATTGAAATAAGCAACTACAAGTTAACAATGTCTAGTTCTATTATTACTAATTATCAGACTATGTATTCCGTCAAACAAAACACTTATTTTTAAAAATCTGCAGATTAAAGACGTTTTTTCTGTAAATATAAGCCAGAACATAATTGTTACATTTTTAACGTTTTAACTATGATCTTTGAATTTTATTAGTGATTAAGGAAATATACGACCTATTAATTGTACTGGCTTGCTTCTATAGCAAAGCTATAAAACGCTGTATTTTTATTCAATTGAAAAAAAATCAGGGTGCAAATTTAAAAAAGAATTTTCAAGTTAAAGGTATATAAAAGAAACTTGTTTCCTAGGATAAAATGTTTATGTAGGTATATATATGTTCAATTTAATAAATCATCACAACAAATGTATTCTTACTATTTATCCACATTTCACACAAAAACAGACTAAAATGTTTACACTTTAACATAGTGGTATATGACTTCATTTTCTGATGTTAAGAATTAAGTCTCACATTAAAACCTGTTCGAACAAATTGAACAGAATTCATTCCCGACAAATGTGAAAACAATTTTAGTATTCACTTTAACAATCAAGTATTAATAATGTAACAAATTTAAGTATGTATTTTCTTTTCAATATGCTTATTTTATTAAATAATCTATTAGATATATCGTGCAGTTATTGACACTTATAAAAATAACCCGAAGTATATAACCATATTCATTATTACCAAATTTTTTATTTTATCTAAGTTCCTAAATCGTTAACTTCGAAATTTGACATAAATTAAAATTAAATGTCAATGTTTACATCTATAAAACCCATCCTTGTTTGAACGGTTGCCAATCTCTTCTTGTGTTTTTTTTCAATATCAATATTCTAATATTCTAATAATTTTTTAATTAATGAAATTATTTGTATGTGGTCACTATGGTGATACGTCATACGTTCCTGCGACAGTCTCACAGCATTGCTGCCATTCAAACGAAGTCCGTACAGGAATATTTCGAGGAATTAATGGTCAATCATGGGATTCACAAAGGAATCATTTATGAACTGCCGCATTCATGATTTTCTGATTCCCCGATTTCTCAGTGAATAGCCCTTCGGGCTAGTCTGAAAGATCTAAAATCTGAAATTCTAACGGAGAACCTAGAACTTAATGCAGGAAAGTGTCCATTAAATTTTTACTCCATGTCTTTTGTTAGCTTTAGTAAATTTTCCGAGTACCCCATTCTATGAATTTAAAGATTAAACCTAGAGTTACTGATTTTGTTATTTGTCATTTTTTTTTCTATTTTTCTAAAACGTCATATCTACCTATAATTCTTTCAATTTTTGTAATTTCGAAAGAAAATTTGTATATTGTATAATAACGTATAATAAGGTATAATAAGTCAATATAAATTGAGAATTAAATTCTCTGTTATATTAGTTAAACATTTATAATTTAACTCAAATTGAAATTGTTACAAACATTGGTTCTCTGATCGCTATAATTAAATATAAATTAAGCTAATAATTGATCAAATGTATTTAATAAATAATTGTTAGAAACACTTAAAGGCTTCAAATTGTGTACTGGGGTGGGCCGATTTTTTTTTTCAAGGCCGCAGGTCGAAAAAGTTTCTACTGGATACCAGTAACTCACAGGCAAAATTAAAGAGTAAAAAAAATATTTAGCGGGAGCGCATCGACGATAAAGCCTACTAAAGTCATTTTTTACACATACTGTACAGCATTAACAAGAAAAGTGCTACATTTATCCGCAAATGAGAGCAAGAGATAGTGAGAAGTGCATTTTGTCACTTTAAGCTCATGTTTTCCCTAAAAAAATGTATTTCTTTTGCCTAAAATTATTTCCGCTTGAATAGGTAAGAATTTTTTGTTCTGGGACCGTTATAGTGGACTTCGTTGCTGCTAACTTTATGTTAATATATCCGAATTCATAATTTAAAGTTTTCCAATCTATTTTGGTAACGCTTATTGAAAATGGCTTCAACTTCAGATGTAAAATGTTCTATTTTGGGAGTTTGCAATAGCCTGAGTAATGAGAAAGTTTGAAGTTCCAGAGCTTAATTTTAAAGCTAAAGATTATGTTGACGTCATCATCTGGCAGAAGTGCAAAGTGACCGAACCTCGGTGAAAATGAGCTGAATCAATTTCTTTTGGAAGATGTATCGCAAATGTTGAAGGATGATATATTCCACCTTCCATGTCACACTCAAGCTTTTGAAAGGTGTGTCAAAGATGTGACAGCTGCATCTTCACATGTGTGCGATCCTGAAAGTAGGGATGGATTCATAAGAACTTGGATGTTATCTCGAAAAACGATGCCGAAGTTTGAGAAGAAAGCACAATACCGAGCTTAGCTTCAGGAAATTCGTTACACATCCGATCATCAGACAAGTTATGACTTTGATACAGGATTATATAGGACGAAAATAAAATTTTAATCTAAGAATATGTGAAAAAAGCTATTATCAAGATTTTTCAAGAAAAACATGAACTTAGAGTGACAAAATGCAGTGCAAATGCACTTTGCACCATCTCCCGCTCTCATTTTCGGGATAAATATCGCCCTTCTCTTATTAATGCTGCACTGTATGTGTAAAAAATGACTTTAGTAGAAAATATTTTACTAATTTAAATGATTAGACCTGTCAAATATAAAAAAGATTTTAATAGAAAAAGTGAAAATTAACATTTTTTCACATTTTAGGCTTTATCGTCGATGCGCTCCCGTTAAATATATTTTTTTAATCTGTAATTTGGCCTGTGAGTTAGTGGGATCCAGTAGAAACTTTTTGTACCTGAGGCCTTTCAAAACAAAACAAAAAAGATTCGGCCAGCCCTATTGTACACCCTTTGAACGATGCAGAAAAAAAATTCAAAGAAGAATAATAAGCACTGCAAAACTAAACATATTAATGAATTTCTTATTGACAAAGAGATTAAAATTTTGATAAAAATTGTAAACTTTAAAAATTGAAACGTTTAAAGTGAGAAAGGTTTAATGACGTATTCAACACAATTAAAAGTTGAAATTAACATTAACGAAACTGAGCAGTTTGGTCTTTCAGATAAAAAAAATATAAATAATTAAAATTATTATTGCAACTAACTTTGGAAGATTGCTGAAGGCAAACTTTCAAAAAAAAAATTTCAGTTTAAAATTATTTATTTATAGGTTTACATGTTTCTGCTGGCTGTTCAGGTAAAAATTGCGCAATTCTTATTCAATCCTAATTTTGTACGGCTTATTTTATTCCTTGATAAACTCTCTAGTCTAGAAATCTTTTTGGTATATTTTTATTTAAAAAAATGTATTCAAGAAAAATGTTTCCTATAAAATTAAAAATTGTATAATACCTGAATAAAATTTTTTGAATATAAACGTACCAAAGAGATTCCATGGGCATCCTTTAAAGTAGTAGTAGCCTTTATTTATACTCCTCCCTGTTACGGGGTTTGGAGTCTTCATAAACCAATACACAAGCCAATACACCAATACCTACATTTGTTACCTAAACTATGCAAGCGCAAAAAGAAGCCCTCTCCACTTCTTACCATTCGACAATACTCTCCTCTCCCAGCCAACTTCATCCCTCACAATACCCGTCAGTTACAAAATTACACAATCACAAAATTGCCAACTTCTCTTTACTTCCATCTCCCCCGCTTCTGATTGATTATAATTCACAGTCGATAGCCCGAAAACAATACTGTGCATCCTCTCCAAACTCATTCCCTATCTTACTTCTGTATACCCTTTCCCTCTCATTCATTTCACACCTTACTGTCTTCAGCTTCTGTTTCTCTTTCTATTTTCCCACTGATTCACACACTTCTCAGACCGAACCCTCTCCTTCATCCCGTTTTATACCCTCACTCTACTCCCCTTCACGCACATTATTATCTTCGAGTTTCTCTCTCTAGGCTCTTCTTCTCTTCTTCTCCGTCTCTCCCCTCGGTTCTTGTCACCTCCATTTCTCCCATGTCCTCGCTCCATCGCCAGTACGTTTCTCCCACCTTTGCCTCTAGTTTTCTTATTGCCACCTTCAAGCCTGTTGCTTCGAGTCTCTTCTTCTCCTTCCCCAGCCAAAATTGAATCTCCTCCTCTCTCTCTGTTGCATCCTCCTCCAGCCATGGACCTGATCCCTTCAATTTGCTGCTACTTCTTAGTATCTCCAATTTATTTTCCGCCGTCTTCAGTCTTATGGCTCTTCCTCCCTCAATCCTCCATGATTTCTCAATTCTCGGAATCTTTTGTATTCATGCTGCTAGTGTTCCCGCCACATTTGTCACTTAATTCTCATCTGAAAAAAAATTTTGGCGTTTATGCTTCCCCCCCCCCCGGGGGGGGGGGGGGTACGAAACCCTAAAAACAAAACTATAATCATTAAAACATTTATTCAAGTTAAATGTAAATTTATTTCAAGAAGATACCAACACCAGTGCTTAAAGTTACCTATGCCAGTGTCTAAAGTAACTCATATCGAATGTGCGCATGCGCAGCTTTTTCACCAGTGTCTAAAGTAAGCCATCTTCAAACTGCGCATGCGCGAAAATTTTTTCACGCACATTCTGCTCAAATAAGGTACTTTAGGCACCATCTACATGCATGCAAACGTCAACTTTAGCGGTGGGTGTTGCAAAAAAATTTTCCTAGGTCTTGAAAAAAGTTGAATTTGAGGTAGAAAATTTGAGAAAATCTCGAATTTTGTTTTAACTTCTCAAGTGCTGTACTATTTTCAGAAGGTAAAAAAAATATTTGTTGGGTACCAATAGACGTGGAATTTCATGAACTTTCCAACTCTTTAAAAAAAATGCCCTATCTCTTTTTTTCGCCGAAATATCGTGGTTCGACGTCAGCGGTGATATTTAATAGCGCTCACACCAGTCGTGCGCACAATTTCCGACGGTTGTGTATGGGGAAGCTGAATAAGAATAAAAAACTTTCATCGAAAAAAATTATTTCATTCCGGGAAAATAAAGATGCAGTGTGACGGTATCGCACTGTAACATACGAGTTTTGGCTAAGAGATGTATGAAGAGAAGAAAGATTAGGAAGAAGATTTAAGATTTTAGGTTGGAATTTGACTGATACTTTGGTGGAATTATAGTTGGAAAGTGAAAAATATTTCTATTTAAAAGCTTTTTCTTTCAACTAAAAAAGCATTCATTATTTTATTGTATTGAGAAACTTTTTGAAAGAGAAATGTGGTCAAAAAAAGGTTTGAAACAGGTGAGAAGATTGGAAATTAAAAAAAAAAAGAAGAAGAAGATGGGAGACGAGTACAGAGTCAGCTATCTGGTTTTGAAACACCAATATTTTTATTTTACCATATTTAAAATGAGACTTCGAATAAATCGTTTTAACAAAATATGTATTAGTTTTTTAAGAATTTTTTATTCAAAAAGCCCATATTTTGGGAAAAATGTTGGTTATCTATTTCTGTACTGCAACCCTTCAAATCTACATAAAGTTTCAAAAAATTTGAAGGGCTTAAAATTAAAAATGTAATAGTGTCGAAAATTGAACAATTCTACAATCCTGCAATTGTTTTATTTTAAATATAAAGGCTTGATAGTTGACATTTTTTTAAATGAAAACTTCTCAATCAAATCATATCAACTTCGAGTGCTGAAAATTGAAGGACAATTTCATTGTTAAGATATTTTAAATCTCATGTATGTAAATTGGTTGAAGTTAAAGAATTTTGAATTAGATCGAAGTGAATCAAAAAATTTCATTTTCTTTTCGTGCTTCTATTCTGTCATATTCTGTTATAAACGTACCAATATATTCACTCGCGTGTTGTTCACGTTAAGTTATTCAAAAAAGCGAAATTCACGCCGAAATTGTAATTGGTTAAATTACACTGCAATTTGGAAAAATATATTATGCACAACATTCTGTCTATCATGTAATTATTATCAAAATATAAAAGGATTATATTACACAAAAATCATAAAACGAAAATTCTAATATATACATATTCATAATTATTTACAGTTGAATATGAGCGGAATTTAATTTCATCATAAACAATGATAAATATTCAACTATTTATTGATTGTTATTGAACTCGATCGCCGGGTAAGTAAAAAAAAATAAGTAACAGTCAGTAAAAAATAATAGGTCTTGAGAAGTGTTAGATTATTTTACAGTTTGAAGTTATTTGTAAGGCAAATTTTATGACTAAAATCATAAACTTTGTGTCCAAATACTACTAAACTTTAGGCTCACGTCCGTACACATTCTTATGGTGCTCCTTGGCCACTGTGTCCATTAATAAAACAAAATCTACCTAAAATTTCTAGGAATTGTAGTAGAACGATGCCAACAAACTAAGGTTTAAACGGGAAACTTATGTCACGCAAATAAAAACGCTACGAAATTAGGACGCTGAATTAGGACTCTGAATTTAGGATACGGAATTTAGAAAAAGTGTTATACTGGCTTTCTCTGACTATAGAGAAGATATTTCAAGGTACTTGACTGACGGGACAGACTCTGACACACATTAAATAGACGAATTTAGTTCCCCTTTCTCAACAGCAGCAATGGCCGACGGAACACCTTCTCCAAGACCCTTATCCCCCGCTAATATGGGAACCGACGACCTTTTACGAACCATACTAGCCGAAATGAATGGACTGAACGTGAACGTGGCTATACTAGCGAGGAAAACGATAAACGACTTTCGGAAATACAATCCGTAGCTAGGGAGTGTGGAGTGAAAGGGAAAGTAGTCTCAGACAAGGGTGATGACATTTTCACATCAGATAGAGATGAATCAGACGGTGAAGATGAGAAATTAGAAAAAATTACCCAAACACAACCCACAAGAACTATCAATACTACCATGAAAACAGAAAGCGCATTCGCGTCACTTCACAAAAATTCTAAACGTGAAAACCAATTAAACCAACCACTTGAACAAAATATACCCGCGAAAGACATAATTAGGACGATCAAGGTTTTAAACGGACAAGATGATATGAGAATAGAAGATTTTATTAAATCTATAAAAAAAGCCGAAAAACAATGTTCTCAATCCAGTTTACTTTTAGACTTTATAATTGCTGAACAAATCCAAGGAAACGTCGAACAAGCAATAAGATACTCCTCTATCCACGGATATGACAATTGATACGAAAGCTTAAGACAAAATTTAAAACAAATTGGATCAGTTTCAGCCCTAAGAAGCAAACTGGAAAGCTGTAAACAAGGAATTAATGAAATGACTCAAACATTTAATTTACCATTTAGACAAACGGTCAATGAACTTAACCCTCATCACTTACACCTCCGAAAAATGACATATCACTTATATGGGGTCAAATTGATCCCAGCTGACTTTGAAAGGTTGTCATACTGATTGTATGCAAGTTTTCAAGTTGACAATACAGACGGTATTTAATGTATGGAAATTATATTCTGATTGTCTTTTTAAAATAAAAACTATTTTGAAGTCTATAAAAAAATTCTCAAAATATAAAATTTATAAAAAATAAATTTTCATTGAAAAATGCATGACCTCCACAATTATTATTATTTCCAGCTGAAATTTGGTTTGGGTACTCAAATTAAAGTGCAAAACCCCATTAGTTTACAAGAAGCTCAAAACATGGCGATAGAATCCGAGATATGGTTCAAAGAAGCCCAGTCGACACATCAACGGATAGTTTCACGACCCCCAATGAGTGCTAGTATACGCCGACTCACACCACCACACATACAACGACTTCAAGCAAACACGACGCCAAGAGTTCCTAACCAGAACATCGCACTGGCCGACCGCACAAAAATGAAGTGTCACAAGTGTGGAAACCTTGGTCATTTTGCAGCACAGTGTTCAGCGAGACCCACATATTTTCAATACGGTCCATCTTTCAAACGGCCACCCCACATAAGAACAATTCGGGAACAAGAAGACAACATAATAGACAGCAGCCAAATGACAGAAGAGGAAATAATGGAACAGATACAGTACGAGGACTCAGCCGAGTCTCAACAGTATGTGGACAATAATTATCCATTAGAGGAAGAAGAAGAGATGGCAAAGAATACAACTTACTAGTTAACTCAGGAGCATCAATTAACATTATGAAAGAGAGCGAATTACCTGACAAATTCGAAAAAATAAAATTCCGTAAGAAATTTGCAATGGGCAATGACCAACACCAGTCATCAGAAGCAGCCTATATACCATACGCAAAGAAGAAACATCTGTTTCATATAGTAGATGACGATTTTCCTCTACGAGAAGCCGGAATTATTGGTCTACCTTTCTTTAAAAAATATAAACGGTATGCCATAACATCAAAATTCCTAATTTTAGATGACATAAAAATGCTCCTATATAAGAATGGAAACTACATCGCTAAAAATACTGCAAAAATCTGCAGAATAGAAGCAGTAGAGGAAGACGGAAATGTTTGGATAGAAGAAAACGAACTAATTCCTGATGGAATTTACACCATAAAAAACCAAGAAATTAGTGTACCGATTAATAACTATTCCACAAAACCCGTTTTGATACCAGAAACAATCAAAATGGAGAGAGTTTTAAAAATACAGTCTCGAGACGAGACTCAGAAAAAAGAAGGAAGCGAGAAGCAAAAGATAACAGACGAAACAACATCAACCAGGATCATGGAACTTGAACAAATCTTGCAGTTATCCCATATCGAACCGAGTATAAGATGTCAAATGCGCAAGATCATTCATACATATGGGGAAGTGTTTACCTTACCCGGTGACCCTCTACCCTGCACCACATTAACACACCACGAAATCATGCCAAATTCAGGCAAAGTAGTCAATTTAAAATCGCACAAGCTCCCTGAAGCTCACAGAAAATTTACCCTAGAACACACCCAAGAACTTCTAGAAAAGGAAATAATTAGACACTCGCAATCACCTTTCAACTCACCACTATGGGTAGTCCCTAAAAAAGGGAATAAACTCAGAATGGTTATCGACTATAGACAACTAAACAAGGATTCAGATCAGGATGCCTATCCCTGACCAGTAATAGACGATATCCTAGATCAACTCGGACAAGCAAAATATTTCTCAGCATTTGACATGAGTGCCGGATTTCACCAAATTCCCATGTCAGAAGAGTCAAAAAAATATACAGCATTCTCTACCTCTCAAGGACATTACGAATACAACAGAATGCCCTGTGGCCTCAAAAACGCTCCGGCCACATTCCAACGAACGATGGGCAACGCTTTTAGAGGACTTATAGGAAAAGAATGCTTCGTCTATATTGACGACATCGTGATATTTGGGAAAACCATGGAAGAACATAATAGAAATTTACTCACTGTTCTAGAAAGAATCAAACAACTCCAACTAAAACTAGAACCTTCCAAGTGTGAGTATCTCAGACCCGAACTCGAATACTTGGGACACTTAATCACAGCAGAATGAGTGAAACCTAACCCAGCCAAAGTAGAAGCAGTTCAAAATTTTAAAGAACCTAAAGCCGTCAAACAAATTCAATCATTTCTAGGACTTGCCGGTTATTATAGAAAATTTATAAAAAAACTTCTCATCCATAGCAGAACCCTTAACAAAGTTAACACAAAAGGACACTACCTTTGATTGGACGCCCAAATGTACAGAGAGCTTTAATACACTAAAAAAGGTACTATGTAAAACACCCGTTTTAAAGTTCCCAGATTTCAAAGATACATTTACCCTAACAACTGATTCATCTAACTACGGATTAGGAGCAGTATTCTCACAACGCGGACATCCTTGCTCATTTATATCAAGAACTTTAAATAAAGCCGAGGAAAACTACAGCACCAGCGAAAAGGAATTACTAGCCATAGTATGGACAGTTAAAAGATTAAGACAATATCTACTTGGAAATCCTTTTAAGATCCAAACCGAACACCAAGCTCTATTATGGCTCCATAATGTCAAAGACCCCAGTTCACGATTATTGAGATGGAGGTTAAGACTCGAGGAATATAAATACGAAGCACGGTACGTGAAAGGAAAAGAAAATAAAGCCGCAGACTGTCTTTCAAGACTTTTTCCCACCCGAGAAAAAGATTTATTACGAGATGCCTTTGAGGACGCCCTTACAGACGAACTGGAAACAGAGTTACCTGAAATTGAAATTTTAGGGACACCCAGCTCTAGGTAGTTAGAAACACCAGAACCTATAATAACAAAGCCCAAAATCACTGAGATTAAAACACTAAAACCCAAAGTAAAAATCAAGGTACTCAGCAGAGAGGAATCAGAATCATCCACAGATTCTGATGTAGAAAACATACAAGAAGAGTCGCAAGAAACACCCGAGAATCCCCAAGTTATGGAAGTCATGGAAGTTATGGAATTTATGGAAGTTATGGAAACAAATTACTAAGGAAAGTATGCCAAAATATGACGAAGAAAATTGGTTAAAACATTTAGCTTGGGTTATTATAGATGAAATTAGGGATAGAAAATTGACTCTAGTGCGACTGCAATTTGGAGATCCATTATTCACTCCTGTACAAAAAGAACTAATTCAAGAACTGGTACAATTTCTGTCAAATTATTATCCAGATACAGAATTCCATTTATGCTTCTTGAATACTCGAGAGCTCACTAAAGCTGAAAAAGAGCAAATCATGGAAGAGGCTCACTCGACTCACCTAGGAGAAAATAATACCTTAGAGCGAGCAAAGAAGATTGGGCTATGGTTAGGAATGGGCGAACAAATTAAAAATTATGTCAAAAAATGTTCTATTTGTCAATTACAGAAAACCACCAGAATAACCAACCAAGCATCCAGCGTCTTACCCGACATCCCAACAAATTCCAATGATAAAATTGCCATAGACATCTTTGGACCTTTACCAGAAACCCGAAAAGGTAATGAATACATACTAAGTATCCAAGATAGATTAACAAGGTATACTGTCCTGCTGCCTTTGCAGAACGAAACAACAAGTTCAATCATTGACGGATTACTGGAACACTATATCTATATCTTTGGTGCACCTAAGACTATTTTATCTGATCAAGGACAAAACTTCTTATCTGAACTAATGCAGCAATTCGAAGAAGCACTTAGAATTCATCATGTAAAAAGAACAGCCTTCCACCCCCAATCAAACGGTAACATTGGCAGAATGCATTCTACTTCAAAAAACCTCATTGAAACCTCAATGGCCGAAAATAATAGCGAATGGGATGATAACTTAAAATTTATTAGTTTTGCAATAAATACCATGAAAAATACAACTTTAGGAACAACACCCTTCGAAGCTACGTTTGGTAGAGAACCCAATATCCCATCTACAATAGCCCCATCAACTAACCTCACATATCAAGACTTGATTAAAAAATGGAAACTACAACACGACCGCAAAATTATGAAAATGAAGGAGAGAATAGAATTAGAACAAGAAAAGACTAAAGAGCGATTAGACGAAGGAATAGTAAGAGCACATCCGATTTACAAATCAGGCGATAAAGTAAAAATTAAAAATAATACTGAAGCCAATAAACTAGACTCTAGTTGGAAAGGTCCATATGAAGTAATAGATCTAATTATTTATATTGTTGGCGTTTGGTTTGGGTCAATTGAACACGCACTTCAATATACATGAAATAAGTAGTTTATTGCCGAAGGTGCACATAAGTGATATAGCGGAGAAAAACTTTGCGGAACATCTTTTCTTTAGCCGGGCCAGATGAAGACTGGGAGCGAAGGCCGGCTTGGCGCGAACACACCCGAACAAAGCCGAAAACACACGAGGCTAAACCGACGGGTCTGCATCCGGGCAGTAGAAAATAACAAGTAGTTTTTAACTAAGTACATAAATCCTAAACACTAATAGATAACAACAATATTAGATTAAGGGACAAAGACAAAATAATCCGAGTACATATTGACCAAATAATGCCTTATTTTTCAGATGAAGGTGTTAACACTAATCTGCGCGATAAAAATCTCGACTAGAGCAGACTATGTATGAGAAGAACTTTAGGGAAACGTGTATGTCGAGGAGATAAAAAGGTACATCTCTTCCATGAGGAATGGAGATTAATAATAGGTATAAACTTAACCATGACGGAACAAAGGTTAGAAGCAATAGAACACACCCTAATGGCAGCAGAACGAGCTTGCGGAACTTCATGTGCACCAAAAGAAGAATTAAGGTTGATCAATGATGGCAAACACGGGATAGCACACCCGCAAATTTTAACACCTGCGATTTTGAAAAATACATTACAGGAGTTCGAAGATCATCATAGAACACGTTATCACTTTGATATTACAGAAGAAAACTATCAGCACATCCTCGACATCAGTTCACTCTCCGTAGCGATAGTTAAAGGACTTTTCACTTATATTTTAGACATACTCGTTTTAGAAAAGGAAGAAGGATCTCTACAAAAAATGACTCCAATTTCTCAAAAGAAGGGTAACCTTTACTTGTCTATTATACCTGACCATGAATTAGTAATTAAATTCAGAGACACATACGTTCCCACAGACAGACGGACGACTGAAAATTGTAAAACAATAACGAGTTACATGATTTGGAAGCGAAACCAGCCGAATCTTGAAATAATGGATAGTAAAACCTGCGAAGCAAGCCTCTTCAAGAGATACGCCGATTTAAATTGTAATCAGTCTCCGTATTTACTGCATAAGGAAACGTTCATACCTATTTCCAATGGATATATTATAATCCCTCTTGTTAAAACAAATCTAGATATAAGTTGCGACAACAATTTAACGGTTGT
This sequence comes from Andricus quercusramuli, assembly GCA_932178445.1. Taxonomy (NCBI): domain Eukaryota; kingdom Metazoa; phylum Arthropoda; class Insecta; order Hymenoptera; family Cynipidae; genus Andricus; species Andricus quercusramuli. Next base: position 49,708 of record CAKNXH010061875.1, on the reverse strand, counting down.
AGAAATAATCAATCCTGTTAAAATAACAGGCAATAATTGTAAATTATATAATAATTATGACTAGATAGACCTACCTAAATATTTAGAAGAAAAGCAAACCTATTGGTTTAATGTAACTTACGATATTAATCACGACGAACAGGACTTAAAAAAGCTAGAACAGAAGTTGATTCAACTCCCCAAACAGATAAATAACGATGAACATAAACAAGCCCGTTTAAGCTTAGACGACACGGAAAATACGTTGAAAAATATAGCTAATCACCGGCGTATGAAAACATGGGTAAAAACTGGTTCGGATTGACTTAAATATGTAGGATACTTCTCGTTGTCATTATTGCTCTTATGGGCACTAAAAAAATGTGGCATTTTTTAATTGATTAGAGCATTATTCCCTGCAAAACTTGGTTTATTTTGCGTTAAAACTAAGAACCAGAGTACCCCACAAATTGTAACCGATACTACCTCTACTCAACCTTTAATGAACTCAATGGAATCGATTGAGCCTAGAAAATTTAAAATAGGTTTAGAGGACTAAACCTTGGCTAAAAAGGGGAATGTTACGCATTTGGACTTTGACCTATATTATTGTCCCACATCTACTTTGCCTTTCCTTTTTAGGCAAGCCCACATACTAATGCTAGAGTATGAGTAGGACCGGGTGTGTGCCCCTTCGTCAGTTCTAATCTTCCTCTACGAATATACGCTTGTATCTAATATCAAATTATTACAGAAATACCGAATTATCTAATAAACAATTCGGTTGCTTTTTAAAAACATCTACCAGTATTTTTCGGCGTAAAATTCTTTAAAAAAAAAACGAAAAAAAATATTCTAGTATTTATTAACTACTTATTACAATAACAACTTTATTATTGTTTGGATTCATAGATTATAAAAGTAAAAATTTTGAATGATATACTATAAATAAGAAAATCTTAAAGACAATAATTTACGAATATGAAAATTATTTGTAATATACGTCAGTATTAAAATTAATCAATTATGAGACTAATATTAGTTAACGATTTAACGAAAAAATGTGAGAAAAATTGGTTGGAAACAAGAGAATATTTTATGTGTATTTATCACAAAATACGCCCAAATCTCACTCAATCGTGCGGACTCAGTGTGACTCAAATTACATGCAAACGTTTCGCGTGCACAGCTGTTTGCATCCGGTTTGTACGATTGTGCTCTGCAGACGTGCCGTCAGGGATAGTGGCGGGGCAGCACTTACTTGTCTTTAGTTTACCCTTCCTTGTTTTGACAAATCAAACTGTTTTCGATATCGCTATTTTAGGAAGAAGAAGGGGCGAGTAATAGTTATCTACTGTGAAGAACTGCGAAAATCTGTTTAATATTAGTATTTTTGCATTGAAAAAATGTTTCGAATTGTGAACTCAATATTATTCTAAGCCAGGCCTCTTCAGCGAGGGGAAATTCGGCCGTATTCACTCATTTGCCATGTTTTGTTTCCATTACTACGCCTCCTCCCTCAGCTGAAAGAGTGAGACAAAAGTTGTTCGTGCTGAGTGAGGAGACGTAGTGGTGGCAGCAATACATCTGACAAATGAGTGAATACGGCCAAATTCCTCTCGCTGAGACCCCTGCTCTAAGCGATGAAAAAATAGTGCTTCAAGATTTTATGATACTAGAAACTAACTGCGTAGCCGCAGCCCGGCATACAGTGTTGGCTGGCGCGTTGCGTTTTACAGGCGCAAAAAGACGCCCAATGTTCAATTAAAAAAAAAAACATTTTTTGGAAAGAGCAATGTTCCCGCGAGGAAAATTGCCTTAAGATGATGTGATTCGAATGTGAAAACTTACGATTTTTCACATTTTGAATTTGATCGTTGATGTGCTTACGATCATTTTTTTTATGTGTAACTTTGGCTCTGAATTGCTGTCATCTAGTAGACATTTCAAGGATCTGAGGCCTCTGGAAAAAACATTTCTCGACCCATCCTGGTATATACGGGCATGAATAAAAAAATAAGTATGTAAAAATTAAACTCTCAGGTATTTTCGTCAAAGCAGACCTCACACCTCTATATACGTATAATTTTACACTATCAGTTAGTTTTTCTACCAAGTTATTCAACACGCAACTGGAATAGCTGGGTTTTTGGTGTACGTTAGGCGAATTCCATTAGTTACGTGGACCTAAACGAAAATGAAACGTGCCGTTGAGAGATTATATGCAACGTAATCGGGTACGTTTCGTTTGCACGCTGTTTAAATGCATAGGAAAACCGGCTCATTCAACTTCGCATAAGTAGCGAACCAACTAAAGCCTGTTGCACAAATGCATCCCGCAGTGACCTAACAGGGCTAAAAGCGGGAGAAAGACAGAAAGACTAAGAAACAAAGAGGGAGAAAACGAAAAGAAAAAGGTACAAGGGAAGAGAATAGGCAGGAGTAGTGGGCACAGGTATTGCAAGTACTCGCATTTCTCTTTGTGTAAGTAATATTCCGAAGGTTGTTACAGCTTACGAGACTCGCGTACGAATACACGCGCATAAGTCGCATCCACTTGTTTCATTTTCAATTCATAAACTGCTGAGCAGTGAGCATTGTTTTGAGATTGCATACTGATTTAAGATTTGCTTAGCTGATATTCACAGAACTGTATTAATTTGCGAGTTTACTACCAAATTTCGCAAGATCTCAGTTATTTCTGACCACTTTCATATTATACACGGAGAAACCTTTTACTGCCTTGTTTGTTAAAAAGCACACTATATTTTACTATTTATAGTTTGGAATCAAGAGATAGAAGAATGGAGAGATAGTAATATTTGCTACTCCCCTACTGAAAATATGCGGCCGCAAATTTTCAGTAGGGTCTATGAGTAGTACTGTGTAGCTGTTAGTAAAATTAGAAAATGTATTGTATTAACAGTTTATTGTGTACTTACCCGAGTAAAAATCATACACGGAAAAAAAAGTCTTGGAACATTTCGTAGATTAGTGCTAGACTTCAGGACGGGCCATCATTTTTATGAAGTCTCGTGTACTTTCTATAAAGTGGTCATACATTTTCATGGAAAAATAAAGAAAATTCATGGAAGTTTTCAAGCGCAGTCAAGAAACAACAGGCTAGGAATTCTTATAAGACAGTTTACAAAAAAAAATGTATACAGTCATGAAGTGGCTATAAAATAACGTCATATTTGCAAAGACTTGAATTGAATAAATGCGCGATTCAAAAACTAAGAACTCGAATGCAAGTCAGAAAAACAGTCCATGACTGTCTGCGAGAATTTTCAGAGGCGCGCTTAGTGGGGCTCAGAGGCAAATTCACATTGGTATGATTGAAATAGACACTGGATGATAATTCAGTGTTTTCAGCCCGATCGATTAGCCGAGGGGCTTGCGCGGATAGGAATGAGTTGCGTTAGTCTCGTGTCTAGGATAGGTAGTTCGAATCCCCGCAGCGTGCGTCCGATTTTTTAGAGCGTAAAAAGCGAGCGATTGATATAAGTAATAATTGTGTGTGTTATAATGATATTTAAATAAATATATACGTTGAAGATAATAATATTATAAATTTAAAAAATAATTTTTTATTTTTTATTAGCATAAATGGCTAGCTTGACAGTCTACGAACCCTTCCTTGACTGTCGTTGAGAATTTAATACTGGAGTGTTGAACGGCTTACAAATTTTTCTGTGATATTTTGTTGATGGAGTCTAGGAGTGCTTCATCTAGGAGTGCTGACTCATCATGATTCTGGATCTCTATTTTCATGTATTTCAGATAACTGATTGTCGCTCATCAGCAATGATACGGCTATACCTACTATAGCCATGCTTTCCCTATACTTTAGACATAATCTGCATACTTGAGCTATACTTGAAAGATATACTTCAGCCATACTTTGACTAAACATCAGCTTTACTTTATCTATACTGCAGCTATACTTCTCAGATATACTTCAAAAATACTTTCCCTATCCTGCAACTATACATTGTTATACTTTAGCTCAGTGGCGGCGTAGCATGGGTTGGCACCCGGGGCGGTTGCGGGGTGACACTTTGGTTTTGTCACCCCTTATTGCCCCTTATTGGCACCCCTTGTTGCTTGGCACAGGGGCTGGCACCCGGGGCGGACCGCCTTCATCGCCCCCCCCCCCCCTTACGCCGCCACTGCTTTAGCTATATTTGAGCTATACATCCACTATAATTCATTCAAATATACATGAAGTATGGGATCGTCTCAAATGCCATACTTTTACTATACTATCTGAGAGATCACTCCCATACGATTACATAGATGTTTTCCTAGATCAATCCCATACCAAAATTTTTTTACCCGGGTAGGAGGGAAACAGTGTTTTCATCCTCATTGGTGTACACGATACTTCATGTAAAAAAGGTTGTATAAACGACTACTTTCAGAACTAAAAAGACCCAATTGATTCACTATAGGCCCAAGTATCATCCCCCATTCAAACACAAAAATAATAATTTTGACATCATCTTAGAAAAACGCGAATATCTCCTAAACTAGAACCAGCCATAAGGGCCCTTTTCATGCGCACGCCCGCATCTAATTTATATCTGTCGAAGATTGCAGTATTTACACACGCGCTACACGCGTTGAAGATCACACCTTAACATAAGCACACTCACACAGTTAACCACACAAGTAACCAAAGTTACACATAAAAAGTCTAAGGTTTTAGAAAATAGTTCATTTTCAAAGCAGAAAAGAAGAATTTTTCAGAAGAAAGTTATTTCTAAATCAACAAAGATTTTCAACAAAAATGGAATAGTTAAATTTTCAGTCAAAAATTAATTTTTAACCAAAAATGAAACGAAATTTCAACAAAAGAGTTAAATTCCCAACCAAAGAGATGAATCTTCAACAACAACAAAATGAATTTTAAACAAAATAATTCAATTTTCAACTAAGTATTTGAATTTTTGACCAGACGGATGACTCTTTAACAAAATAGTTGAATTTTTAACAAAATAATTAAATTTTCTACGAAATTGTATTTTAATGAGATGAATTCCGAAATCAAAATATAATGGTAGACTTTTTAATCAAAAGAAACCAAAAATTCATAATTAAGAGAAAAAAAACTAATCAGGAAGTTTCTTGAAAACAAGGAAGAAAAAGGATTCTTTAAAAAAAGAGGAAACAGTTTATGGAAGGCCCCTAATCTGTTAGGTTAATCTAAGCTCTAAGTTGACCTTTAAAATATATTAATATTTTCAAATGAAAAAAAATGGTAAAGTTTTCTCATACTGGTATCAAGTACTGTTAATTCACTATTCGTTTTGACGGTTATATAAAATTAGATTTATGTTTCGTATTTAAAAATAGGAGGGGGTCAGCTTCAGCGTCACATGCCATTTTGAGGAGGGAAATGGTTACAAATTGTCAGAAGAGGGAAGCGTAAGTCAAAAATCTTCAAAAATAGCGTTACACAATACGTGAACGCTCCCTTAGACATTATATTATATTGCGAGCTGAAACAGAAAACAATCCGATTTATAGATAGGCGCTGCAATCAAAACCAAATCTGCAGAACGGCAGCTAGACCATTTTCCATTCTGGTAAAACGAACTTAAAGAATGGGAGTTACATCGTCCATATGAAGTTACTAGGAAATTCATTAATCGCAATTAATATATCAATTAATTATTTATGGTTATGATATTTTTACGTATATTTTTCAAGTCATCCTACGAACATTAAGCTCCACGTAAAGAGACATGTAAAAAACTACAAATGATCTACGATATTTTATTCAAAACCAGCATTTTCTGAGACCGCAGGACCGTCTGAAAAGTTAGTAACATACGACTGTTCTGTTATGTGCAGTAAACATCTGTAATACCTATTTACTTGACAAGTGTGGAAATTAGGCAATTCCCGATGAGCGTGAAGTTGGCGTCACGAGCCTAAGGAAAAAGTTCGATTTTGGCTACTTTACAACCTCTAGACTTTACAAACTCTAGATGTGTAAAGTGAGAAGCTCAGAAATCGGCAACTTTCCAAAGTCTACCGAGGTACGGAAGATCGAACTTTCCGCAGACGTGCTGTGAAAAGTTAATTATTGCGCAGCACAATTGTAAGACACTTAAGGCTGCACAGTACAGTTTCCTCGCAGTTCCGGCTGCACAGTGGGTTCATGTAGAGTTTATGGATGCGCAGTACAATTGTATGACATTTATGTATACACACAAGTTTGTCGCATTTCCGGATGCACAGTACAATTGTATGACACCTAAGGCTGCGCAGTGCAGTTGCGTCACAGTTCCGGCTACACAGTAGATTTCTGTGGAGTTTGTGAATACGCAGTACAATTGTATGGCTACACACGAGTTATGTCCCATTTCCGGATGCAGAGTACAATTGTATGACAATCAAGGCTGTGCAGTAGAGTTGCGTCGCACTTTCGGCTGCGTAGTACTCTTGTGGGATTTGTAGATGCGCTGTACAATTCTATGACATTTATGGATGCGCACTAGAGTCATGTCGCGTTCCAGTATAAACAATAGCATGCTACGGGGTTTATGGATACTCAGTGCAATTGTATGGCACTTAATGCTGTACAGTGGAGTTATATCGTAATTACTGATAAGCACTAGAGTTATGTCAACTTTAAGGCTGCGCAATAAACACCTCGGAGGTATATGGTTGCGCATTACATTTCTATGCTAGTTAACGTTGCGCAGTACTCTTGTTGGGTTTATGGATGCGTCGTACAATTGACTAACATTTATAGCAATGCATTAGAGTTATGTGGCGTTCCTGTCTGCGCAGTAGACTTCAACGGGCTTTATGGTTGCACAATACATTTCTTGGCCTTTAAGGTTGTACAGTGGAGTTATGTCTTATTTCCGTATGCTCAATAGAGCTATGTCATAATTAAGACTACGCAGTAAACTTTTGCGAAGTTTATGGCTTCGCAGTACAATCGTCTGCCATTTATGGATGCGCACTAGAGTCATATCGCGTTTCAGATTACACACTAGAGTCATGTCGCGTTTTGGATTGCATAGTAGACTTATATGGGGTTTATGGGTGCACAATAGAATTCATGGCATTTGAGGCTGCGCAGTATAATTGAATAATACTTATGGCTAAGCAATAGAGTTACATCGCGTTTTCGGCCACACAGTATACTGCTCTGAGGGTAATGGTTGCTTAGTGCAATTGTATAACACTTAGGGCTGCACAGTAGAGTTATGTCGTATTTTCAGATACGCATTGGAGTTATGTCACACTTCCGGCTGCGCAATGAACTTACATGTGGCTCATGATGGTGAAATACTACTATGCAGCCAAGAATTCTACAGATGTCTACTAAGCAGCCACACGTGTGACATGAATCTAGTGCACATCCACAAATGCAACCTAGCCTTATTTGTGAAACAAAAATCCCACATAAGTTTATTGCGTAGCCTGAAGTGCAACCTTGCTCTAGTGCGTTACTAAAAATATAACACAAGAGTAGTGCTATCTAAAGCGTGACAAATGCCACACAAATCTATTATGCAGCCGGAAGTGCAAACAAACTCCAGTCCGCAACTAAAAATGCCACATAAGACTACTGCGCATCGGTAAATTCGATCTAATTTTAGTGCGTACCAAAAATGCCACATAAGCAGCCGGAAGTGCCATCTTGCTCTAGTGCGCAACTAAAAATCCAACAGAAGTCTACTGCGCATCCGTAAGTAAGACTTCACTCTAGAGCGCATCCTTAAGGCAGGGTTCTACTTTCTCCGCGCGAAAAAAATGTGATTTTGCGCGCGGAGAAAGTAGAACCCTGCCTTAAAAGCCATATAACATGAATCAAGTACGCAACCATAAATTCAATGTCTACTACGCAGCCGGAAACGCGGCCCTTCTCGAATGGGTAACTATATGCAATTACCTCCACGTATTTTTCGGGTCAGGTCTACTAAATACCCTAACCAAAAAATATTGGTTTGAATATATCATGCTCACATCCCACCTGAACATTTTCCGGCGGGTCGACAAGATACCTAATTCGAAAAATACTGGATCGGGTTTTGGAGCGAACAGGACATACATTTTCAGATCGGTTCTCCTAATTCAAACTGCTGGATCCAGACCCGAAAATGGCGGTTTGGTTCTTGCACATATCTGGCTTTTAGCTTCTTGCGTATATCAGAGAGATGCGCCGACAGACTTTTAACCGGTGGCGGCGATTTTGAGTATTTGTTATCAATGGCGAGCGGCGCGCCGCTGTCTTCGCTTCTCAGCGGCCGTGCCGCGGCGTGAAATTCGCTTTTATTACTTTTTTGATATACAGATACAAAAATATCAAAATAATAAGTAGAAATAAAACATCAATTTTCGACATGAGATATTTAAATACGTTTTGTAACAGAATTGTTCCCTTAACGAAGGACTCGGTACGGCCCTGCACCAAAGGGTTGCCAGGCCGCAGACAAGACGGAACGGAACCCCCCGAGGGGACCCGAAGTCCCGAGCAACGGCGCAGCAGTTGCTCAGTCTAGGCTCACTTGCCATAGGGAAAACTGTTTTCTATGGTGTCGGTTGTTAGTACCGTGTTAAAGGAAAGTCCGCCTCGTTTTCAGCATCACCTCGTTCGGTCTGCGTCTTCTACCTGTTTGGTAGCATTACCTCGCTCGATCCTCGTCGCCCACCTGCCGGGTGGCATCGCCTTGTTCGACCTCCGTCACCTACCTGTCCAGGGGCATCATCGCCTCGTGATCACCGCGTTTGTCGCCATACTTCCTACGACGCTTCTCTATCTCCTGGAGAAGCCCCAAATCAGATCAACTAATGCAAGTGGTTTAATAAACCATGTTTTACTTTCAACAACCCTCGCTTTACTGTGTCTCTACCCGTATATCGGCTTTCTAATTCTCAATTTCCCTCCTCGGCGTTACCACCGTAATAATGGCGCCCAACCTAAAATCCCAACCTGTTCCTTTCAAAAATGTAAACCTGTCGAGAAAAAGAGGACACAATGCAAAAACTAGACTCTTGTTTTGACTCCATCTCACGAACTCTTAACTTACCAAAACTTTTTGCATGTCATCTGATCTATTTGCTATACCTTTGCCTAATTTGCCATTAGGCCAGATTTCTTAATATATGTGTATGTATATTCTTATTCCATTGATTTATACGTATTTATGTGCCAATTTGATGATCTTTTGTGCTTATGCAAATGTTTTTCCCATGTGTACCAATGATTTATCAAAATTGATTTACATGTGCCATTTATTATTGATTATGTACCATTTATTTGTGACGATTAGGTGCCATTTGCATATATAATTAAATGCTATAATATTTTTCAAGACCTGTCGAAAAAGATGAAACTCGAAAGAAAAGCCAAAACGAGTATAAAAACGAAACCAAAAACGGAAGTCGATTTGAAAGATTTCACTCTAAATTATTAAAATCGAATTGAAATTCAGGAAATGTAAATCTATAATCGATTTATAAAATAGAAGAAATAAATAAATTTGAAAAGATCATTATATTTTTTGGGGGAAAGTAGAAATTTAGTGTTTGGAAAATAAAAACGGAATCATAAGAAAAGAACAGAAAATTATTTAAGGGAAATAAGGAAACCTCGAAAAAATGAAACATAGCAAATTTCGATTCTCATTGCAAATTTCAAGCGCTGAACGAAACTAATCGTTCAAACGCGCAAACAAGTTCGACGTGCAGCGAGCAATACCTGCGAGTCGCGCCAAGGTCACGCGACGTATCTTCCAAATAAAGGGTCCGACGCGGAAAATAAGCCTATTTTCAAACTCCGCGACAAGTTAATTTCTAATTGAAGTTTTAATTAGAATATTCCGAAATAAGTCCAAATATCCTCAGCGAAATTCAAATCAAATATTTCAACACATTATAGGAATTCAGTATAGGGTGTCCTTTCCGTACAAATACAAACTCAATTTCAAAATAAAGGAAATTGGGATCAGGGAAAATTAAAATCAGAATGCCAGAACCGACAGTCATGAAAAGCGACCGGGATAACCCAGCTTTGGAAGGAGTTGCTGCACTTCAAATCCAAAATATTGATTCGGATAAGGTCACAACGAGACCAGTAATCGAAATTATGGTCCCAACTCCACCCAAAAACACGGGTGCTATTCTTAAAATAATAAATAGGTCGACAGGTCGCGATAGGGGTTTTGCGAGAAAAAATATGGAAACCCCATTGAATGAAAATAGGTTAGAAAAGACAGATTGACTTGAAGAACATATACTGAACCAACTGAAACTCAAAGTAACGGACACTCACTCCATGACCTTACTCAATACCCTAACAAAATTTTCGACCTAGAAATCAATATCATGTATTGGGATAACGAAGAGTTACCCGCAATAGGCGCGTCAGGCGCAATGAACAATCCCAGACAAAACAACAACGAAACTTTTGAATGCGATTCCTTTTTGGAAAATAATACACAGTCCATTTTAGAAACCGATTAACTTTTAGAAAGCGTAGAGGTTAACGAATTTATGAATCAACAAGAGGAAAGATTCTTTAAAGAGAGGGAAAAAAGGGCGAACAATTTAGAGACCAGACTAGATCCTCCGGCAATTAGCTCATTTGAACACAGAAAGAAAATAATCGCACCAAATGTCAGGAAAAATAGGAATGAATCTCATAACAGACATTCCGTCCTATTTGATTTCAGAGAAAATTTACAAGAACCTCGTCAACTTTCATACAATAATATTATAAACCATCGTAGATTGAGAAATAACCATTTAAAATTACAAAACTCCGATAACAGTGAACTTTAGAGGACAGATACAAATCAAATCAAAACAGAACACTTAGACTCTCGACAACAACTAATAGGTCAAACAGACCTTCTAGAATGCACATAAATAACCCAGACACAGATTACGAATCCGACAATCAATTAAATAATTAAACGATTCCAGCTACGTATTTTCCTTTTGGCATGATACAAACGTCTCTCCAAATTATGAGTAGTTGGCCAATCAAATTCCGATATAATAAAGATGACAGTCTCGCGCATTTTCGAAGAATTAAAAAGATTTAAAAGGGTATACAGAATAAACGACCGCGACATTCTAGACAATTTAGACGCATTCTTAACTGAAGATGCTAAAGACTTAGAATACTTAGGTAAGGAGTGGGAAACTGAGCTAGCCAAATCAAAAATTAGAGGGCAAGTTTTACAAACTACTGAACCTAAAACGAATGATAAAAATGAGAAAAGTTTAATAACGGAAACGAGGATAAAAACAATCCATAAAATATTAAAGATTGTAAGGAGGAAAATAATATTGCTAAAAATAATAACAAAGGCGGATATAAAAACCGAAATTATCAGGGTAGGAAACAATACAAAAATCAATTCCCATTTTCACCATTTGGATTTTCATCCCTACCTTTCACAAAGCAATATCAACGAAATTTCGAACCTAGATTCCCACCTAGATTCACAAACAATAGACCCAGATAACCTTACAACCAAATGTTATCAATGTTTAAGCAAATGTCATTAGGGCAAAATCATGGTCAAAGTAATCCGATGATTGAATTTCCCATAGAAATGTCAGGAAATAATAACGGTAAACGAAATTTCCATAAATCGAATTCCGGTAACAAAAGCCAAAATTCGAGTAATAATAATAACAATAACTCACAAGACAAGACAAATCCTAACTCAGACAAAAAACAGGAACTTAAAAAATTTGCGAACGAAAATACAAATAATTCAAATTGTTATTATTGTGGCTTAACAGGCCACTTTAAAAGAGAATGTCCTTATTACTCGTATAACCAGGGAAACTGGAAGGGCGGGTACTAGGGCCAAAAATACTAAAACCTAGCACCGAAACGGCGGAAATCTTAAATTCGGATGAAGATGAAATAACAGAAACACGTTTTCATCTAATGAAAAAATTCGAAGGTAGCTTATGTCGAATTCTAGTAGATACAGGTGCCACACACTCTTATGTGGAAAAGGAATCACTAGAAAAAAATCCAGCATTCCAAATATTCAATTTCAAACTCGTTTCGCGGAAATTAATAGCCGCGAACGGAGAAACAGTCGACATTATTGGACAAGTAGTAATTACATATATGAACGGGAAAAAAGTAACACACTTCATGTTCAGGTAAGTCCCAAAATTATAATCCGTAGGTATTTTAGGTACGGATATGCTGAAAGCCCTACGGATGACCCTAGATTATGATTCAGAAACCTGGTGGTTACCAGGGAGTTCCCTTACCTGCTATCCAATGTAAGAAAACCCACAATTATTACCCCTTCCAATAACTGCGAACAAAACCGAACCGAAACCTGACGTGAAAGTGAAAGAAACTAAGCAAAAAAAACGAAAATATTAAGGACAAACCAATACTTAAAAAAGAAGAAAATAGGAATTTAGATAGGAAACCAAAATTCGGAGGTAGCATTAACCTTAAAAGTACTAGAGAGCTTAACAAAAATAGCCAGACGTTAAAATATAGCGAAATCCCCCCACTACCTATCAACTCTAACCAACCCCGAAAAACCAAAAACGCCCAAATTCCTGTAACAAATCCTACGAAACTTAATAAGCTTAATAAGCTTATAAGCTTAATAAGCATCCCAACGAGCAACCAATTCCAACCACTAGAGACCATCCCCACCCAGACAATAGTGACGACTAAAGCACTCAAGACTCAAATACATTAGGCAAACCAAGAATCAAAAGGAATAATAAGGAAAATAATTTGGGAAAAATATTTTATAATAAAAAATACGAAGAAAAAGATAAGGATAGTGACAGTAACCTTTGGAAAAATAAAAAAGTTACTGATCAAAATAAAATAGGAAAGGAATCTCCGAATTCAAATGAGATAAGGGAAACAGAAGATGAAAAAAAAATGGATTAATTTCGAAAACAAAGCAATAACAACGTATAATATTTCAGATAGCTTGGGAAAAATCGACGAACAAAATTATTGTTCGGAAGAATATGGTGAAGGTATTGTTGAGCTTAACGAAAGCCAACAATCCCAAGTAGAAAAACTTTTAGCAAAAAAAATAAAAATACACCAGGGAAAAGAACATAGGGAAACCATAGGGAACATAGGGAAAAGAACATCCAACTTCGGATTAGACAGATTTACCATTCTAGTTACCTTAAACAAATCGGCGCGTTTACTCACGGCGATACTCGGTACTTTTACAGAACCCGTTGAAATGGTAACGGTTCATGTAGATCATCCAACATTACGAACAATTACCTCGCAATCTATGATAAATTATTAGAACAGGATATAAGAGAACCCGCCTATTCCGATTCGTCTAACCCTATAGTTATGATAAAAAAAGCAGGGAAAGACTATAGATTTTGTTCAGACTTTTGAAAGGTTAATAATATTACGAAAACATTACAAAAATCAATTTGAAATTAGCATATTTACAAATACCATTAGACGAAAACTCAACACCAATAACAGCATTCACAGTCCCTGGAAAAGGCATGTATCAATTTAAAAGGATGCCATTTGGTTTAACCAATGCTCCAGCCACTAGACGTAAAACTATTAAACAATTACAGCGCATAATAGGAATGGCAAGTTGGTACAGAAAGTTCATCCCACACTTTGCCGAATTAATAGAACCGATGAACAGACTACTTAAAAAAGAAAAACCATGGGATTGGGGTTTAGAAAAAGTTGAGGCTTCCCAGAAAATTAAAGACCTACTGACATCAGCACCAATTTTGACATGTGCAGATTTTACTCAACCTTTCGTACTCGAAATCAACGCGAGTAATACGGGGTTAGGAGCCGTACATACGCTAACGATTGATGGCGTAAATTATGTGATAGCATACGCGAGGAGAATCCTAAATGGCGTGAAATCTCGGTACTCGGCATTAGAAAAAGAATGTCTAGCGGTAGTTTGGGCCATACGAAAATGTAGCCCATATTTAGGAGGGCACAGCTTCAAAGTAATCACGAACCACTTAGCGTTAAAGTGGCTCCGCAACTTAAAAAATCCCACTAACTGACTAGCCAGATGGGCATTAGAATTACTAGAATATGACTACAAAGTCTTACATCGTAAAGGTAGCTTAAATGTAGTCCCTGATGCCCTCTCGTGATCAGGGGAACCAGCGAAAAATATAGCGCTTGTGTTAGCTTGTAGCGTAGAGAACCCACACGGAGAGAAGTAAGCCAGAGCGGGACAAGCAGAACAAGAGTTCTGCAGAAAAATCATGTTGGGGCTGAGCAGTGACGATGACGTTTGATGACGGAAATATTACTCCTACACCGTGACAGTCACTGCGCGCCACCGTAAAAGATTCTGCAGCGACTGTTGCGTCTGTCGCAGTAACAGCTCCTGCCAGATTCCCGAGTCGTTGCGGTTACCACCGTAATAGGATTGGACGGTCTGAAGTCTAACGATATCAGTTGATCGTCTTCGCGCGTACTCGAATGTTTTTGTCTCGCTGTCACAAACGTCGAAATTTATTATATTTTCGAGTCATTGTTTGTTAGTTTGTGAGTTAAGCGTGTAAGTGGCAGAGCCCAAAATCTGGCTTTTGGCCATCAAATGAGCCTTCAATGAGCCCTTAATTATGGCAAAGGTCTTACGTTTTCTGGGCAAAGTGGTAGTTCCAGGTTTACCCACATCGAAAAAAACGGTGCGCGCAGTAATGTTTGCGGTCACGCTCCAGAACGGTTGAGGTTCGCCCGCAATGGTTCATGCGAGCGCAGCAACAGCTTCTGCCTCCCTCCCACTCGCAAGTTCTACGCGACGGCAGCGGACTTGGCAGTAACGGTCGCGGTTGACTCCTCTCCGTGCAGAAGCGGACGTTAATGACAAAACAGACGACTGATACTCCACCAAATTCAGACAAGTCACAAAAAGACCCGAAGAACGTGAAAAATGGCGAATCAAAGATTCGCAACTCTACTTTTACAGAATTGACACACTCAAATCTACACTATTGCCAGACTCAAACCCCTGGAAATTAGTCGTACCTGAAAAACTTGGAACTCAAGTTATACGGGAAAACCACGACGAAACCCAGGCAGGACATTTAGGCTCAGAGAAAATTTACGCGAAAATTTTCGAACATTACTTCTGGCCAGGAGTATATTCGGACGTGATCAATTACGTAAAAATCTGCTAGATCTGGCGAAGAGTAAAACCAAGTAATCAAAGTAAGATATGATTGATGGAAAAAAGAGAATTAGAAAAACCATGGACCATGGTATCAGCCGATATCATGGGCCCGTTACCAAGTTCAAAAAAGAGAAAACACCAATGCATTTTAATTTTCTTGGACTTATTCGCAAAATGGGTCGAAATAATCCCGATTAAAAAAGCAAACGGGATCACAATAGAGTCAGAATTTCACAAACGTGTCATTTCGCGTTGGGGAACACCGCGGATTCTCCGCACCGATAATGGCACAGAATTTGTCACCAAAACCTTAAGGAAATTAACGGAAAAATTCGGTGTCAGGCACACAAAAACGCCAAAATACCACCCCCGAGCAAACCCGACCGAGCGGTACAATAGGACAATTAAACAAATAATTGAAACCTATTTAGATAACGATCATTCCACCTGGAACGAACACAAAGACGATTTGCATTAAGAAGAAATTCATAACACGATAGTGAGAAAAAATTCCAAAGCATAGACAAAATGGACCGATAGATTGAGAAGGTTCCAAATAATAAAAGAAGTTCAAAAAATTTAGATAAAACAAACGAGAGACAAGCTAACAGTTGCAATTCAAGAAGAAGACCATTAGAATTTAAAATAGGAGATAGGGCTTAAGAAGGGTAACCAAACTATCAAAGAAAGCCGATAAAAAAGCAGGTAAACTATATGACCAGTACGAAGGTCCGCCCGCTATTGAGAAAAAAGTTTCTCCAAGAATCTACAAATTAAAAAACCTCGAGGGGAAAAGTATCGGGGAATGGAATATAAATGATTTCAAATTAAAAAATACCACTCAGGCACACAAAAAATTGATTAACTCAGATTAGAATGATTTAGGTTCAAGTAATGGCAAAAAGGCAATGGATCAATAGCACACATACACACACACACAATGGCCTAAAAACAAACGTAATAACTCAACCAACAAAATTTAGAAAAAACAATACAAACCGACTCCAAAGGCAAATTAGACAGTACAAACTTTTAATTTCAGAAAGATGGAAGAAAGTCTGAACTTCTACCTATGCCAAAACAAAATAAGACTAACAAAATACGAAGCCAACCTACAGGAATGCCGGGCCTGGGATTGGATGCTAAAAAGAATGACCGGTGTGGAAGAAAAAGATCTCAAGTACCACCCTTAAAAACATGTCAGACAAATTTTCAAAAACCCACAACAATTCGAAGAAGAGGGAGCAGCGGGAGGAACCAACCTCGGAACGGCCGACCTTACAGCTGAAACAAAAAAACAAATGGTACAAAACATGAAATTCACAGCTACACTTGAGTATTTGAAATACTCAAATGAGATAATTCGGGAAAAATATAATAAATGCCAAGAAGAGCGAAAACAAAAACAAATTGCAGAGGAAAGAGAGAAAATGCGAAAGAAAGAAGAATCACAGGCAAGAGTCGAACGAGAACGGGAAATACCATGGCAGAACGTAATTAGACAGGGAGGGGAACAACGAAGCAGAGAACACGAAGAGGAAGGAAGGAGGAACGCGGAAATGGAACAAATAGCAATGGAATGGAGAAACTACCGGGAAAGAGGAAATAAAGAATACGAACATTTTCTGGCAGGACACACAAAAAAACCAGTAGAAAAAACGAAACAAAACCATAAAGTAAAGACTCTCGACACCTCATCAGTATCTATAGACACTACTATCTCGATATACGTCGACTTTCGATAGCTTATAACAGACAACATGCCAATAATTTTTTTATTATGATACCTTTATAATTTCAACATCTTATGTTTTGTTTCAATACGTACCAAAATAATTTTGACACCATTCTTTAATAACTTGTCAATAAATTTTTTTCTTCATATAATTTGAAAATCTTATGTTTTGTTTCAAGACGTACTGAAGTAATGTTGACACGATTATTTAATAACTTGTCAATAATTTTTTGACATTTTATATAATTTGAACATCATATGCTTTGTTCTAGGAATACTAAAATAATTTTGACACCATTATTTAACAACTTGTCGATAATTTTTCGACACTCGATATAATTTGAACATCTTATGTTGCATTCGAAGACGTACAAATATAATTTCGACAACATTCTTTGATATAAGCCGATAGCTTATAATGACTGACACCTCGTCAGTAATTTTTGGACACATCATATACTTCGTAGCTAATACGATTTCGGAACAGATCCTTGATATTAATAAATAACACATAAACCAAACACATTTGTAAATCAAACAAAAACTCTTGTCCCGCTACCCTTATTTATTTTCCAGGGAAAGAATAACGATGAAGGAAAACTGGAGAACGGAAATCGAGAAGAACATATTAATTCTTAAGAGTAAAGCTAACGAACACGCGGAGGGATTCCATTGTCAATTTTGCGAAAAACTAATCCCAAAACCAATTTACCTAATACACGACTCATTTTGCAACGAAAGACCGTACACACATAAAAAGAACCTCACTACTGCAGACACTAATAAAAAAACTGACATGCAAGGGGACTGGGAACAATAAATAAACAAATACAAAACATACTAAAACTAGAAATTGAAGAATTCGAAATCGAACTAGAAATAGACCAAAAGACAGTACAAGACCTGGACAATGAAATTAGGGATTTGACAAAAACTCCAGGTATACACCTAAACCCGCGAGGGAGGGGGAGGGGGGGTGTAACAGAATTGTTACCCTAACGAAGGACTCGGTATGGCCCTGCACGAAACTATTGCCAGTACGCACACGAGAAGGAACTTAACCCCCCGAGGGGACCAGAAGTTCCGAGCAACGGCGCAGCAGTTGCTCAGTCTAGTCCCGCACGCCCTAGGGAAAACTGCTTTCTATGGTGTCGGTTGTTAGTGCCGTGTTAAAGGAAAGTCCGCCTCGTTTCCAGCATCGTCTCGTTCGGTCTCCGTCGTCTACATGTTCGGTAGCATTACCTTGAACGATCTTCGTCGCCCACCTGTCGGATGGCATCGCCTTGTTCGACCTCCGTCGCCTACCTGTCCAGGGGCATCGCCGCCTCGTAAATGCCACGTTTGTCGCCACACTTCCTACGACGCTTCTCTATCTCCTAGGGAAGCCCCAAATCAGATCAACTACTGTAAGAGGCCTAATAAACCATGTTTTACTTTTAACAACCCTCGCTTTATTGTGTCTCTACCCGTATCTCGGCTTTCCAATTCCCAATTTCCCTCCTCGGCATTTCCACTGTAATAGTTTATTTCAAAATCCATTTCTTTCATTAAAAAGACGTTAGATTTTTTTTTATAAATATATTCATACTACATCAAAGAACCATCTGATCCAAATGTTCAATTTTGGTGTTGAATTGAGAAAAATTTCCAAACAGTGAATCTGTTTATTTTAACTTAGACATCATTCATGATGGAGTTATTGTTTTTGTTTGAACATAATTAAACACTGTCCTGGTTGAAACAATCTTTATTCAATTTTAGGCATCGACGTTAAGGCACAACAACGACTGACCAACAATGACTAACTTAAATTAACGTTAAATTTTAAGTTTTCGTCTTTACTTTAAATTATCGTCTAATTTTTATTAAAACATTTTCTTCCGAACTTCCTTTTTGATATTTCCGTCAAATTTCATGGCTGTTCTTTTCTAAGCCGTTTCTTCGCTGTTCTCATCCAAGTCCTTTTTCTCCTTCATCTGCGGATCTTCTTCTTCCATTCATCTGTTGAAAAGAGATAAAAATTAAATTTCAAATCAATTATCGTGTATTTCTATTCTATATTTCCCTATAAATTCATCAATTTTAGTTTAAGATAATTGTGTGCGTCTATGGGGAGTGGTTTTGTCATTATATCTGCTATACTTATTTTAGTTGAGATCGATTTACCTCTAACTGTTCCCTTTTCTACACATGACTTAACATAATCTCCATGTGTCTCTGCCATGAGCATTTTTCTACCCGTTTTCTCTCTAACTTAAATTTTTTTAACGTACTTGTCTGGTTCTTTATCAAAATTCAAGTAGAAAATGTGACGTATGCCTGTTTATGACTTCTCCAGGATACTGGATTTCCATATAATCTTATCACATAACTTCCTGTTGAAAATGAATCTCCCAAATCTCTAATAGTCGCGTCGGTCATTGCGTCTAAGTAGTCTCCTTTTCCCTTGGACGTAAAGCTTATTTCTAGAGTTCCTTTAATGTGCCTGAAAATTCTTTTTACGTTTTTCTAATCCTCTCCAGTTGGTTTTATTTGCCTTCTCGCTAAATAGCTTACTGCATAAGCAATATCTGGCCTTCTGGCTCCAGCTAAGTAAAGTAAGCTTTACCTATTGATTGCTTCGAAAAGGTGATACGACTCGGAAAAAAAGATGGACCAAGACCTGTTTTAGTTACATTTACGAACTCGAGATTCAAATATGAGATATACAAGAATGCTAAAAATCTGCGTTTACTGAGGGTAACTTTCGCAAACGATTTTACTCTCGAACAAAGAGAAACTCGCAAGAAGCTTCGAGATTACCAACAAAAGCTGGAGAGTCTTGGGAAGTCTTCAAGGATTAAAGGAACCCGATTATACATGGATAATCAGTATTTCAATGTGTTTTCAACGGCTAAAATTGTGGCAGAGAAGAGTGAAGAAGGTTATCAGTCCGAAGGTGGAATCTCAGCTTCTTCTGTAAGCTCTACTGCTAGCAGGAAAAGGGCAAGAGGATGTCCTCCAAAATCACAATCTCCCAGTACTGATTTAAATAAAAGAATCAAACATAGCCAAAAAGGAAATTCAATCAAAACTTTTTTAAAGGAAAAGCCGGGAGGAGAAAACTCCAAAGCGATCCCAAGTTCATAAGCGGTTCGCCGACAGTACCAGAAAATCGAATTATATTTTGGAATGCAAGGGGATTCAACAATCTAGATGACATCTTTCAATACACTACTACAGATGACATCATTTGTGTGAGTGAGACATGGCTTACTTCTTCAGCTCAAATCACGTATCCACAACGTAACATCGATTGTCAAGTTGTCTACAGTGCAGCTACGAGAGAATACTCAAAAGAAAGAGCAAAGGGGGGTCTACTCATCATCAACAACGCAAACAAATATAAATTGGAAACGATACGTGCGGCAGAGGATTATATTTTTGTTAAACATGGAGGTAATAGTTTTAATATAGTTATTGGATTCATATATTCTAGCCCTAATTCTAATTTTCAAAATTTTCTGCGCAATATAAATGAAATAATCTTTGACCTGTCAATGAAATACCCGGAATACTCGATAATTGTGAGAGGGGATTTTAACGGCAAAATTGGAGAAATGAATCAATTAGAGGAGGAGACTCTCTGTAACAATGTAAATTTGTATGACGTAAGAACAAGCCTAGTCCCTGATTTGGACAATAGGGGAAAACAAATGGTAGAAAGCTTTGAAAAAAATGGGTTTTTTGTCCTGAATGGGAGAACTAAAAGCGACTGCCCAGCTCAATGTACATTCCTAAGAGAAAAAAGTTCCTCAATTATGGATTTTGCCTGGTGTAATGGTGTGGGAATTCACTCAATAGAGGATTTCCAAGTCCTGAGGGTTCCAACTCGATCGGATAATTTTCCTGTAGCGTTGACGCCATTAGATCACTCGACATTAAATTATGCGAACCATTCAAGCACCCCCTTATTTAAGTGGAATAATGACTTTGCCGTTCAATATAAAGAGATTATTCAGTACCCTCCGAATAATAACTCTGCAATGTTGTCGATAGATGACCTTTCAAACAGCGACAGAACTCAACATGACTGTAAAACCGACTAAAAAACTGAGTCGTTCGAAGCCGTGGTTTGATGCACAATGTAGAAAGAGTAAAAAAAAAAGCTAAAACAAGTACTTGTAAATTGTGAACAACAAAAACTCAATCCTGAGGCTGTGTCGATTTATACGAATTGTAAAAAAGTGCATGCAAAACTATTAGACTCCAAGAAGGAAGGTTATAAGAACTCCTTATTGGATTCTCTGGCGAATGCAATCGACTCAAAACAATTCTGGAAGATAGTGAATAGCTATAATTTTACACCTTCGTATAAAGATGATATAGACTTAATTATATGGGAACAGTACTTGGAATCTCACTACCCAGTTCGCGATCCAAATTCTTACGTGATAACGATTAATAATTTTCGAAATCCTTATCTTGATTCACATATAACTCTTGAGGAAACTATCTCAAGCTTGAAACAGTCAAAAAATGGTAAGGCCCCTGGTCCGGATGGTATTAGCTATGACTTTTTTTAAAATCTGCCTGGCAATCTGATCCTCTACTTAAACTCGTTATTTAATAAAATAATTGATGAAGAAAAGATTCCGATATCGTGGTCTCAAACATTTCTTAGAATGATACACAAAAAAGGGGATGTCACTGATCCTTTTAACTACCGCCCCATTGCCTTAGTTAACTGCATTACAAAGATATTTACTCAGATTCTTTCCAAAAGGCTGATAGCTTGGGCTGAAGACATGCAACTCCTTTCAGAGTGGCAGGCAGGTTTCAGGAGGAGGAGAGGTTGCACGGATCAGATATTTACCCTTAACGCAATGATTCAAAATCGTCTGAGACTGAACGGAGGCAAACTTTTTGTACTCTATGTTGATTTCAAAGCAGCCTTTCCCTCAGTTAGTCATAATATCCTATGGAACAAATTAATCTCGAAAGGTTGTGGGTCAAAATTCATTAGATTAGTAATAGATTTCTACTCTAAAGCTAATATCTCTGGATCGGTAGATGTAACGAAAGTAGTCATGCAGGGGGAGGTTCTAAGGCCAACAATGTTTACATTTTTAATTGCTGATTTACAAGAATTTATGTTTGCCAGCTGTATCAGAGGTGTATCTATAGACCATTTGTTGGAAATATTGCTCTTAGCGTACGCCGACGATTTAGCTTTCTTTGCGGATTCTTTGGTTGGAATGCGTAAGATTTTCGAAGGATTATTAGATTACTGTAGGATAAATGAGCTCGAAGTCAACACAGACAAAACAAAAATAGTGATCTACAGAAAGGGAGGTCATGGACATAATAAAAAATACCCACCTTTTATGTACGGAACATGCGAGATTGATATTGTCAAAAGTTATATCTACCTAGGCACTCCATTCTACCCAATCTGCACTTTTTGTCGGGGCAAAAGGTGAAGCTGTTCGTAAATCTAACCTCGCTGTAGGATCTACGATAACTCTGATTCACAGATTAAAACTTAATTCATGGAATTATCCTAAACTGCTGGATATGCTATTAGATTAGAAACAGGTGCTTCCCACCTTTCAGTTCGAGTTTTTGGGTCAATTTTCAATTGGATAGAAAAAATTCTAAACATTTCCGACGATCGATATCCTAAGAAATGTTATTTAAGATTAAGAAAACTGGATAGACTGAAAGATGATTTGTCAACCCTAGAGAAATACAATTGGGCCCGCCAGGTTAGAAGTATATTTGAAAAGATTGGGATTGAGGACGACTGGGATTTCCTTTCTCTTGCCTCTCTTCAAAAGAATAAATCGATATGGATAAGAGCTTATGACAAAATTTTATGTCTAGAAGATTTACAGAGAGCCCACACGTCCTCTGCTCTAATTCTTTATCCTCAATTAACCTTGCAAGAAGGACCTCAGAAATATTTAACTCTGTCAAGGACACCACTCGGTTTCATCAGAATTATAGCACAATTATGGTTAATAAATAAGTTTATTCCCAGACTTATAATCAAGAATGAAACCTGCAGTTTGAACGTTGATGGTTATTGTATCTATTGTTACGAGAATAGTCTTAATACAGAACCTGTGTACCATCATTTAGTAGAATGTCGATTTTTTAATACTGTTAGATTTTCATGTATAAGCGAGAGTAGGGATCTGTGTGAGATAAGGAATGCCTGGCTGAATATTCTAGACAACCCTGATAAAAATTCTCTCAAGAAAATGATTATGTTCGTTAGTAAGTTCCACGAATGAGCATTATAATTAATTATATAGTAAAATGTCATTGGATTTTCTTTCGTTGTAAGCATGGTTTAAATCCTCCGGGGTAATGTTTACCATGAGCCTTTAATTTAATTTTTTATTTTTATTTATTAGAATACCTGTTAGTTTTAGAATTGAACTGTAACCTATTTGTATGAATCAGAAGATTCTAAAACAAATAAAGCACTACTAAGTAAGCTTCCTATTGCTTCTCTGGATGGTAAATTGATCGCTTTCTCAACATCTTTCATGTTTTACTCTTCTATTCTTCTCTTATTTTCTCCGTTTGCTACTTGTCCTGTTATTTCTTTGTGTTCTCCGTCTCTCTCAGTTGTCATTCCCAGGAAATTATTTGGTTCACCTAGGTCTTACATATTAAAAACTTTTCCTAGTTTTTCTGTTATTTCTTCTAATTTTTCTTCGTTATTGCTAGCTATTAGCATGTCATATATGCATAGAACCAATATTGCCATTTTTACTTCTTTTCTCCAAGTGAATTGGCATGGTTCATGTAGATCATCCTCAAGGCCAAGTTTTATTGCTTCCTCTGAAAAACTTTTATTCCATTTCGTTCCGCTAGTTTTAAGTCCGTATATTGCTTTCTCTAGTTTACGGACATTGCTTTTCTTTATACATTCGCTGCATTCTAAACCTTCTGGTATCGCCATATATATTTCATCTTCTAAAATACCACTCAAATATGCTGCTCATACATCTAATGGCGTTGCTTCTAGATCATATTTATTTACGATTTCCAATATTGATCTAATCACTGGCAATCCCGATAGTGGAGCATACGTTTCTTTCAGCCCATATTCGTTTCTATCTTTGAATCCTCTAATTACTAATCTAGCTTTGATTTCTACTTGGCTAACTTCTCCCGTTTTCCTTTTAAATACCCATTTCGAATCTATAATGTTTATTCTACTTCCATCTTTTGTAGTTTTGTGTTTTTCCATTATCCACCACATTTTGTTTTCGTCCATTGATCTGAGTTCCTCTCTAATTGCTTCTCCCATCCTAAATTGTTTTCTTTTGGCATTGCTTCGTCATAAGTAATCGGGTCATTATTTATTATTGCAAATAGTGCATGCTTTAATCTACCTTCCTTTAATTTCTTTCTGTCTGAACCCTCTTCTATATGGTCTCTAATCTTATCTCTATTCTCTTCTAATTTCTTTTCAACAAAACAAGCAAAGCTTATATCGGTTACTTTTGATTAATTAGTGACTTTTAATTTTTGAGTACTATTCGTTTTTTCGTCTCTGGTTTCTTTTGTTCCTCTGGTTGTAATTTTCGTTTTCGTGGTCTACCTCTTTTTCTCTCATTCTTTGATTCTTCTGAATCGATGAGAAAGAATCGATCGCAAAATTGGTGACCCGGGAAATTTTTCAAGAATAAAAAAAATTAATTGGAACGATTATAGAAAGAAAATCTGAAACCTAAAAAAGAGAGCTAAAGGAGAAAGGAATCGCAGGGGGCTTACATGATCAATCCATAAATTTTTCACGATTCTACGTATGTAATAATTAAGGCTAAACAGAAGGCTAAACGCTAGTCACGCAAGGAGATAAGGGCAAAGCCAAGTGTCCAACGGCACCAAAAAGAAAAACCGTACAAGTGCCTGCTGAGAATAAATCGTAACAAAAATTAACATCGAGGATCATAAAATTAAATACACGGACCCTGCGTAACTAGATATCGCGAGAACTGGGAAACTAGATGACGCAAATTAATAACACTAATCACTGCGAAGCCCACGCACTGACTCGGCTCACATTGTAAGAAGATTGGACACAATGATGAGAAAAATTAAATGAGCACTCTTAGCAAGGCCAGGCGAGGCAATGGGACGGGCTGGAGCAAAATCCAAAGGATTTAGAAACTAACGTCCGCCATTGCATCGCCCGCCGAAATAACGAAAGGATTACCTCAGATATTTCCGATGTTTCGGGTGTGAAATTCAGTCAGAAGAAAAATGCTATGTGCAACAACAAGTGTTCCAATGTTAAGACGTCCAAAACAAATTCAACTATAAATCAAGCTGATCCAATATTAGGTGGGATGTCCAAAAAAAATCAAACTCCGATAATACATTCGGCAAAAGACTGACGCGTTATTCCTTATCGGAGACCAAGAACAGAAGTGACAGATTCCGTGCAACGCGCCAGGACCGTCGACTTGGAGGGTGTTCCCGTCAAGGCTTACTAAAACTATGAACTATTTTCCTTAACCGAATATGAATAAAGTAACTAAATCATAGTATTCTTACAGTAAATCTAGATCCTCGGCCTGACCTGAGCATTCATTCGCATGCATTTCTACTGAATGAATGAATGAATCTCTAATGAAAGGTTTCATCGTGACCCAGTCCTGGCTAAGCCCTAGGTTGACAATACACGTAAGTTACCGTGTTTCACAGTACACAATGTATATTACTCGGTAATCGTTCCCAGCACGGTCGAATCTCAAAGTTGAGCTCCAATTGATAGTCCACTCAATGACCGTTAGGACCGCTCTTGTCAAGTTTGCGATCAATAATTGTCATTTCCTTATAATCACGTCATATGTGGAGGAAATATGGCGTTACTTAGTGTTCAAATTCCAGATTAACGAGGCTGAGCCCATGAGGTCAAGTTGTATGGTCTGCCGCTAATCTGTGGCGTCGCACCTCCATGACATGGCATTCGCCGGATGGTACAGATGGTGGCGTCTTGTGAGAATCTGACTGGCCCAGCGCAGACTCTGAGGACGATCCGGTAACCGTGGTGATACGGTAATCACTGGTGGTTGTTATACATTATCCAGAGTAACTATTCTAGCGCGCTAGAAACCCTGGTAATCCTTTGACGTGGCGAATCAGCCCTGGTTGTCATGGAGTCGTTAATTGGTATCGTGACATCACGTCTCGGGAATATGGCGCAGCGAGAATAATGAAAGATGGCGACTAAATGTGGAACCAACTACTGAATGTTTGAGACCCGCCATTTTGGATTGGAGTCGGTAACCATGAAGACGTGGGATTCTTAGACTATGGTTTAGTGATAGGTAACTTTATCCAGGGTGCGTTAGTAATTCCTGGTAAACCTCTGATGCGACGACCCATCCCTGGCTTCCGCGGTGTTGTTCTCGTTGATCTCGGATTTGACAGGTGGATGTTAGTTTACATGGAATCATACAATCATAGGAAGGTGAACAATTAAGATCTAGAATTTTTGATGAGTGCTCCTGGCCGAGGTGACTTCCGCTCTTGGTCGATAGATTTATTTTTATATCCCTTTATTAGGAATTCCAACTTGAAGTGACAGGTAAGTTGAAATTTACCCTGTCACATTATGAAGCGGTCTGTCGCTCCTGAATCTGCTATGAACGTTATCTGATTATTTTCTATTTGCTTGTATACTTTCTCTGTCTTATTTATTTGTATATCATTTTTTGTTCTGAATGTAAAATTACCTGTTTTCTTGTCTTCCGAAGCACTTCCTTTATTTTTGTTTGTATCTGTTTTGTTTACTCTTCCTTCTTTTTATATTCTTTTCTCTACCTCTAGAATTTCCTCTAGATCCCATTCTGGAATTCCCTCTAGATCCACCTCTAGATCCTCCTCTAAATGTTCCTCTAGATTTTCGCTCACATCCTTCTCTAGACTCATCTCTAAATTTGTGTACCCCATCTCTATATTGATTAACTCCAGTGACATACCTTGTTTCTCTTCCACTTCCTTTACCTCGGGATACTCCTGCTCCTTTTTGGGAACAATGATCACCTTTGTAGTCTGTCAGCTTTTGGAAATAGTAACAGAACTACACATTAAATTCTTTTAAAGAATACGCATGTGCTCTGTTTTCTGATTTTTGCATCTATAGCGAAGGCCATCTGGTTCTGTTTGCCATTTTGGTGTCTGGTGAGCCAAGCTGGCTCTCGCTTCCTCTTTATTTCTGACGGCTTCACTCTTTTTTGCTTCTAACTGAGATGAAAAAACTTTCTTTCTTCTAAATCGATTTCTTTCGAGTTTGTCTGTCATCGAATCAAATCAGCTGATCGAAGTTTGGGTATGGTTCCAGAGAATGCTTGATAAGAAGCTGCCCTTTTTTCTTGTTCTGTTAAGGCCACCGCTCCTTCACAATTTTCATATGTTCTAACTATTGCATCAAGTCTTTCACAAAAATCAAAGATTTCTTCTCTTGGTTTCATCTTGAACTGATATGGCCGTGTCCTCACCGACGAGTGTTGGACGTTTATCCTAATTCTTTTAAATTATTTTAACTTTTGCAAAATTATTTTGGGCTCTTTTATTTCAATTATTCTTTTGTGGTAATTTGTATCTAAACAGTTTATGAGGATGTCTCTGACCATACCTTCCCTTCTCACCATAGTTTGTTCATCTACATTTTGAAGACAAATCATGTTTGAATCAATTACATCTAGAAGATTGTTTCACGTTAACTCTGAACGCAAGTAATCCATCCACAAAGTAAAATTTGAGTTTGTAGTTCATTCAAATTCTCGTTTAATGTGGATTTTAGTAGCTGTTTTTGCGACTTCTAAAGATCTTTTTAATACATCCAAATTTTTACTGATTTTATTCCTTTCTTCTAAATTATTTGTGTTATTTGAGTTGTTTGCTTCTAACTGCTCTATCTGAATGTCTGAACTATTTGTTTTTGAGGGATTAATATTGTTCGTATTATGTTTCTTGACGCTTCTATAACTTCCAACAGTTTCGATGTGACTCTCTCCAACGATTGTGTTAGCGCCCATTGGGACCTTTCGCTTGGGAGTATGTCTGTTGGTAATAATTTAACTTCTCTGATTTTTAGTTTATCTCTTCTTGTCTTGACCTTTGGTTCCTTTGTTTTTGGATTGGTTGTGATTTCTTCTTGCTTTTTATCTTTCTTCTTCCTTCCCACTTCTGAACTATCCTGTCTGTCTTCTGTTTCTTCTTTTTCGTCTAATGGTTCTCTACTATCATCTATCGTCTTGGATTTTTCCTCTTTTTCTTCTTTGACCTCTAGTTCGATGTTCTTGTCTACGTCCATATTTAAATCTTACGTGCCTTGAATTTTTTGGCTTTTCAAATCGAGTTCATTTTCTAGCCAGTTCTTTTCGGTTGCCATCTTCTTCTTTCTGAAAATATGGTTCGTCTAATGTTGTTCTATATTGGGCATTTGTAAAAAATTTAATTTATAGTCTTTATTGATTGAATCGCTACCTTCTAATCTTGATCATATTTTTAGCTAAATCGTTTTGTATTGTATGGTCGTTTTTGTGAAATTTTGTATTTTGTAATTCCTACTGGTTTGCCCCGACCTGGGCACACGCTTCTCGTCTCCGTTGAACCCCACTCACGGCAAATGAGAGGACAGGGTGAGTGAGAGGCCGTGCTGAAGACGCGCTAGAATCGACTTTTCTGTTCTTAATAATATTTATGCTTTATGCACATGTATATATTCCTTTAGTATTGTCAATGTTAATTCGTTTCGCCCGACCTCATGCAGAGCAAGTGAGAAAACGGGAAAAGTGAGCAATTATGCATTGGCATTTTATCAATAAATGTGTTCTGACAGATTATTTTAACATTTCAGTACATATTTTGTATTACATGTGTCATATGTATGTATTTAATATGACCCCTCCATGTCAATTTATCTTATGAGAGGACGAGTGGAATGGGAAGATGTGTGTACACATTTTGTTTTTATTCTTTCATTTTTAAAATACTTTTTTATTTATATAGATTTGTATCCTATTGCGAATATTAGTCACCTCCACTATAAGCTACGCACAGCAAACGGGAATACAATGAGAGATAATTGGTGTGCATATGCAACACTATAATTTTATGGCGATACCGATCATTGAAATGTTCCTGAATTTTGCGGCTATTTATGGAAAGTTACCACATGTACCTGCAAAATTACCATAAATGACTAAAAATGTTCATGAATTTCCGGAAATTTATGGAAATGTTTTAAAATTAATTCTGGCTAATCCATGGTAAGTTACCATATTTACCTGTAAAATTACCATAAATGACTAGAAATTTTCATAAATTTCCGGAAATTTATGGGAATTTTTAAAAATGAATTTTAGGAAAGTTACCATATTTACCTGTAAGATTACCATGAATGACCGAAATTTTTCATAAATTTCCGGAAAATGGAAATTCTTGAAAATGAATTTTGGGTAATCCATGGTAAGTTACCATATTTATCTGTGAAATTACCATGAATGACCGAAATTTTTCATTAATTTCTTGCAAATGTATGGAAATTTAAAAAAATGAATTTTTGCTAAGTTACTATACTATACGTTTTAGCCATAGTTACAACGGTCATACCACGCTGAAAAAACCAGTTCTCGTTATATCACTGAAGCTGAGCAGTGTTGGGCGCGGTTAGTACTTGGATGGGTGACCGTCCGGGAATACTACTAACTACGTGCTGTTGGCGTGTCGTGGGTGTGGTGAGCCCACACTTGTAGTTATTTACTACAAGAAACTATCCACCTAGAAACACTACCCGAATCGGGTAGTGTCACGCCTACCCTGAAAGGGAAATGGCTTAATGGTATACATACATATTATATATACCTGCAAAATTACCATAAATGACTAAAAATTTTCATAAATTTCCGGAAATTTATGGAAGTGTTATAAAATTAATTTTGGCTAATCCATGGTAAGTTACCATATTTACCTGTAAAATTACCATAAATGACCAAAAATTTTCATAAATTTCTGGAAATTCATGGACATTTTTAAAAATCAATTTGGGGTAATCCATGGTAATTTACCATATTTACCTTTAAAATTACCATGAATGACCGAAATTTTTCATGAATTTCCGGAAATTAATGGAAATTTTTGAAAATGAATTTTGGTCAATCCATGGTAAGTTACCATATTTACCTTTGAAATTACCATGAATGAACGAAATTTTTCATTAATTTCTGAACATTTATGGAAATTTAAAGAAATGAATTTTTGGTAAGTTACTATATTTACCTGTAAAATTACCATGAATGACTAAAAATTTTCAAACATTTTCGGAAATTTATGGGAATTTTCAAAAATGAATTTTGGGTTAACTACCATATTTAGCTGTAAAATTACCATGAATGAGCAAAATTTATCATCAATTTCTGGAAATTTATGGAAATTTCTGAAAATGAATTTCGGGTAAGTTAACATATTTACCTGTAAAATTACCATAAATGACCGAAATTTTTCATAAACTTCCGGAAATTAATGGAGATTTTTAAAAATGAATTTTGGGTTATCCATGGGAAGTTACCATATTTACTTGTAAAATTAACGTAAGTGAACGAAATATTCCGGAAATTCATGGAAATTTTTGAAAATGAATTTTGGTCAATCCCTGGTAAGTTACCATATTTACCTGTAAAATTACCATGAATGAACGAAATTTTTCATTAATTTCTGAAAATTCATGGAAATTTTGGTAACTTACTATATTTTCCTGTAAAATTACCATGAAGGACTAAAAATTTTCATAAATTTCCGGAAATTTATGGGAATTCTTAAAAATGAATTTTGGGAAAGTTACCATATTAACATGTAAAATTACCATGAATAACCGAAATTTTTCATAAATTTCCGGAAATTAATGGAAATTTTTGAAAACTAATTTCGGGTAATCTATGATAAGTTAACATATTTACCTGTAAAATTACTATGAATAACCGGAATTTTTCATTAATTTCTGAACATTTATGGAAATTTAAAGAAATGAATTTTTGGTAAGTTACTATATTCACCTGTAAAATTACCATAAATGACTAAAAATTTTCAAACATTTTCGGAAATTTATGGGAATTTTCAAAAATGAATTTTGGGTTAATTACCATATTTAGCTGTAAAATTACCATGAATGAGCAAAATTTATCATCAATTTCTGGAAATTTCTGAAAATGAATTTTGGGTAAGTTAACATATTTACCTGTAAAATTACCATAAATGACCGAAATTTTTCATAAATTTCTGGAAATTAATGGAGATTTTTAAAAATGAATTTTGGGTTATCCATGGTAAGTTACAATATTTACTTGTAAAATTAACGTAAGTGACCGAAATATTCCGGAAATTCATGGAAATTTTGTAAAATGAATTTTGGGTAAGTTACCATATTCACCGGAAAAATTACTATTATTCACATAAATTTTTCATAAATTTCCGGAAATTTGTGGAAATTCAAAAAAATTAATTTTGGGTAATTTATGGTAAGTTGCCATATTTACCTCCAAATTATCATAAATAACGTAGTGTTCACACTGGGACCAATGGACCCCACGCAGAAAAACAGTTGCCATTTGCGTTCTTTTTGATGTATCGACTCAAACCTTGAACTAAACCTTGAACCTTGAACCAATTATTCATTCTTTTCCAAATCTTAATTCTTGTCATCAAAATGTCAATTTTTCAGATAAAGCAAAAACGCTTCTTGCGTTCCACTCTCAAAATAGTATAGTTTAAGGAAGAAAATAGTATAATAACAAACTTTGAAAAAATATTATATTGCACAACTAGGGTCGAAAGGCTATGATTGCAACGCGTGTAAAGTTTGGTGCCCGAGCAAAGCGAGGGCAGCACTCACACTTGTTGCAATCTGAGTCTTTCGACCCGAGTTGTGCACGCTATTTTTCATCATACCTTCATCGGATATCGATTTTCAAGTTGGCGAACCTAATTCATTTGGTTGAGAATAATCGACAATAATATTTTGACAGTAGACAAGAGGTTAGAGTAATCACTTGAAGTTGGCTGTAGTGCTCGTGCGATTATGACGGAACTGAAAAGAAGTTCACGTTTGAAAAAGAGAGAGAGAGATGAGAATAATGTATGAGTTGATATGGTTTTCTCTCGATCGTAAAGGGCTTGCACTGGTTGCAGCGCTCGTGCGATTATGAAGGAGATGGAAGTAGAGAGCGAACGATCGCGTCACAATAGAGGGATTCTGCTTTCGACCAATCACAAGCTGTTTCATTCCTTTCCATCCCGCTACGTCATCACTTTTCCTCCCTAGGGATGAAAGAAAACTGGGCTGCATTCGGCCATTTTTGTTTCGCTCTACAGGCATTGACAATCGATCTTTCGATTAAGGTATGATGAAAAATATATTTATTTTTCACAGCACGTCGGCGGAAAGTTCGATTTTCCGTGCCTCCGTAGACTCTGGAAAGTTGCCGATTTCTGAGCTTCTCACTTTACAGCTCTAGAGTTTGTAATGTATGCTACTTTGCACCTCTAGTGGTTGTAAAGTAGCCAAAATCGAACTTTTTCCTTAGACTTGCTGTGAAAAGTGTTGTACTTGAAATGTGAGAAGCAGGCAGTCCCCGATTCGTGTGATGCCATCACTTGCCTTCGGCTCGTGACGCCAACTTCAAACTCATCGGAATCGCCTACTTTCCACACTTGTCAAGTAAATAGCTATAACAGTTTGAAGTTATCGATTTTATCAATATCAAGCCTGGGGTCCACTAGACCCAGTGTAATCACTACGGGTTAACATTTATTTCAGGCTTCATTATGCAAAATCTAATATGGACTTGAATCGTGACTGTATTTCGAGAAAAGGACCTCTTCTTCCCCTAGGTGCATAAGCAAGCCATATATATATATATATATATATATATATCAATTATTTATTTATTTTCATAATAAATTTTTAATTAATATTTGTATCACTGTTTTTTTACATTAATTATAAATATATATATATTTCGGTTTTGGTTTTGATTCCTTTGGAATAGAACCGAAGGGCTTATGACAAAGCCTCCGAACGCGTCCTCGGGTTGCGGATAGAGGGTCCCTGTACCAAGGGTTTCTGCTGAATATGGTTACAATAATTAATAAGCAGTCGCGGACAATTGTCCAGGGATGGTCCCGAAGGAATAACCCCCAAGCGAAGGCGTGAGAACCCTGCCGAAAGCTGAATGTCACCTGGGTGAGGTGTCTCTAACGGTGATTATGGGAAATCGGCGACTCTCAGAGTATACAGCCTTATCCTTGCATGCGGGGCTCTACAAGGATGGACGAAACCTTTCCCTAGCTGCTCGTGGGAACAACAATGACAACACCAAACATAGTTGTAGTAAGTGCGGTTCAAAACAATAGAACGCACAGGGCTCCCGACAATGGGTCGGACAACAACGCCGACTACCCTACAGTTGGGGGAGCCAATCAAGACGGAGTCAATGCGATTGACCGGCGGAATCTTGTTACTTTTAAGTGGACGGATCAACTCAATGACGGCCTGCTGGAGTGCTACGATGCCAGTATGGTCCCTGAACGAGAAGGTTACATGGCACGACTGCATGCTCTGTGGTGCGAGAAACACCCAGAGCTCTCAGACTTTTCGCAACAACGTCTGCGAAACCATGCCGAGAACCTTAGGAAAAGGGGTTATATAAGCGGAGTGCCTACTCAACCGCATCCAGCACAAGCCGGCAACAGAGAAAGAGAAGCGACACTGAGACCAAACGCGAACAGGCATCCAATAGAGGAAGAACGATGCTTCAGGACCCGGAGAAACATCAACATTCAGGTTTCTCCCAAGCCCAAAGATCTGACTGAATTGGATGATGAACTTCGTGGAGATTTTTCCGAAGAATCCGACCTCTGGACTATCAGTTGTGGTGTGTACAATGCAGCGAGAACTTTGGCAGATGCAAGCCGTAAAACAAAACCAACGGTTGATCATAAGACCAAAAGAAGAATGCATCATCTCAGCACAAAGATAGGCTGGGCTAGACAGTACGCGTCCCGCATTCAGTGTGTGATTGACTACATAACATCTGGCAGGAATTTCACTGCCAAGGTTCGACGGTTCGCGCGCGAACTGCGGATCCGTCATCACACAATCAACAAATCAAAGCTAATGACCATCAGACAGCATATTGTTGACAGAATACGAATACTATCTAACGCTAGCAGAAGTCTACAGCGGAGAGAGAGGTGGGTCAGAGAAAATCAACAATTTTCATCTGATCCATCTAAACTCTTCCAAGACCCTCCAATTACTGTCGACCATCCGCCCAAACCAGAGGAGGTCGAAGCATTTTGGAGAGAAGTCTACGAGGTCCAGCATCCACTTCAAGAAGACTCAAAGAACATAAATAGCTTCAAGGAGCTGTGCAATGCCTTATTAACACCTGAGGAAGAATACCCACCTATCACTACCGAGGAGGTGAAAAACGTATTAAAAGGCATGAAGAACTTTCCCGCTCCGGGACCAGATGGTATCAAGACTTTCTGGTGGAAGAAGTTTCCTTCAACCCACCAGCATCTGGCCCGAATTTTCACCTCATATCTAAAGTCGGAAGAGCCTATTCCGGAGTGGTTGGTGGAAGGGCGCACAGTGCTCCTGCCTAAGACGGGCAACTTAGCTGACCCTAAGAATTACAGGCCAATAACTTGTCTGAACACACTGTATAAGATCTTCACAGCCATCCTAAATGATAGGATTCTTCGGACAATTGAACCTGTGTGGCGAGAGATGTATGAACAACGTGGCTCGAAGAAAGGCGTAGCAGGATGTCGGGAGAACCTGCTCATCGATAGATGTGTCTGTAAAGATGCAGCATCCTATCAACGAGCTCTATCGATGGCCTGGATAGATTACCGAAAAGCTTTTGATTCAACCTCCCATAGACTTATCATCTGTCTGTTGGAAAGCTTGAAGGTTCATCCAAACATCGTGAGATGCATAGAGAGATTAATGCCGCTTTGGAAAACCAGATTTACCATCTTATCTGGAAAATATCGTGTGATCACTAACAGTATCACCTTTCAGAGAGGTGTATTTCAGGGCGACACCATGAGCCCTCTCCTCTTTTGCCTCACATTATTGCCACTATCTCTCGCACTTCGCCATTCCGAAGGGTACCTCTGTGGCAAACCTGGTAATCGAAAGCATAAGGTAACTCATGTATTTTACATGGATGATCTTAAGCTCTATGCTAGAAATCAAGAGAAACTACATCTAGCTCTAAAAATTGTCACAGAGTACACTCAAGAGATTGGAATGGAGTTCGGGTTAGAGAAATGCGCCAAGGTTAATTTGAAGAAAGGAAAACTTAACGGCATCCTCGAAGATCCTCAACTCGTTGACAGAAGCGCTATACGACACCTTTGCGCTGGAGAGACCTATACATACCTGGGCGTGCCACAAAGCCGCATTCAGGACGTAACATCTATAAAGGATACTCTCCGATGCAGATACAAACGTCTCCTCCGACAGATATGGTCTTCCGAACTGTCGGCGAGGAACAAAGTATCTGCAACGAACATGCTTGCCGTCCCAGTAGTACTCTATTCATTTGGAGTAGTTCCCTGGACGAAGGACGAGCTCAGATCCCTCGACATCGGGTCCCGAAAGGTTATGCACATGAACAAAAGCATGCACATTAAGTCTTCTGTTCCACGACTTTACATCTCACGCCGTCAAGGTGGTCGTGGAATACTGAATCTTGAATGTCTTCACAACAGGATTATTCTGGGTACAGCACATATTGTCGCAAATGGACAAGATCCTCTTCTTAAAATGGTCAGAAAACACGAAGAAGTAGGCAAAGGGGCGTTTCTTTACAAAGCAGCAGAAGAGGCTGCTGAAACACTCGGCCTTGACTTCAATATCAGGGGTGAGCGAAATGCATCAAATCTTATCCATCTTAAATACTCACTCCTGATGGCCCGGATTAAGAAAGCACAGGAGAAAAACTTCCGCGAAGAGCTCCTCGACAAGAAGATGCACGGCATCTTCCACAGAAATGTGGAAGATCAGTCGATGTCATATGAGCTGACGTTTGCTTTCCTTAGATCACCCGGATTGAAGTCGGGCACAGAGGGCTTCATTTTGGCATGTCAAGATGGTGTCATTTCCACTCTAGCATACCGTCGCCACATTTTGAGCCAAGATATTCCCGATGATAGCTGCAGAGCGTGTCATGAACACCCCGAGCATCTAGGACACATACTATCTAGTTTTCCAGCTCATGCGGGAACAACCTACATCCAAAGGCACAATGCGGCACTGAGAGTGGTTTATTACCATCTCTGCTACTCTTACGGCATTGGCCCAAATACCTCTCCGCTGAACGCACCTAGAGAAATAGAGTCAATTGTCGAAAATGAGAAGTGCCGCATATATTGGAACTTCATATTCTCGACAATTGTTTCTGTTGCGCACTCGAGGCCTGACATGGTTCTTCTTGACTTCGAGAAACGAACCATGTTCGTTATCGAATTTTCGGCACCAGCGGACAAAAACGTCACAGCGAAGGAGAAAGAAAAGAAAGAAAGGTATAAAGACCTTATGAGGGAGTTGCGACGGTTATACCCGGAATATTCTGTTAAGCTAATCGTCCTGATCATTGGCGCTCTTGGAGGTGCCAAGGTTTCACTTGTTAATAGCCTGAAAAGCATCCCTGCGTGTCAACAAAATGCTGAGGCACTTGCAGGGAGAATGCAGAAGGCGGTCGTCCTTGGGTCGCTCCGTGTCCTCAGGGTGCACGAGACTTTCGCCGGATCATCGTATTGAATTCGCGCAGACTGTAACCACCCATCACACGGTCGTGAGACGTGGTTACAGCTGAAATTTTACCGCGATTTCGCTGGGAGCGGGTGCAATTTTTCAGATTAGCACCCGCTCCCGGCGAAATCCTGCGGTTGTCCTTATGACAAACTTTTAACTATATATATATATATATATACAGGGTGTCCCAGACTCAAGTGTCCACACTTATATAGTCGCATAAAAATAAAAATAATAAATCTAAATTTCCTTTTCCAGAAATCAGTTCAAGTTTTAGTTTTTTAGTCATAATATATTTGAGCTAGACCAATCAGAAGCGCTGTATAAACAGCCGTGTGTGCGTGAACGGGATTTCAACGCAGTGTTATTGAAGCGAGCGCAGAGGTGGGGCTAGCGACGGGAGAACACTACGTTGGAATCCAGATCACGCACACACGGCTGTTTTTACGATGATCCTGATTGAACCAGCTTAAATATTTTATAACTCAAAAACTAAAACTTCAACTGATTTTTGAAAAAAGAATTTTAGATTTATTTTCTTAAGTTTGTATATGGCCATATCAGTCCGGACACTTGAGTCTGGGATACCCTGTATATAGTTAAAAGTCTGTCATAAGGAAAACCGCAGAATTTCGCCGGGAGCGGGTGCTAACCAAATTGCACCCGCTCCCAGCGAAATCGCGGTAAAATTTCAGCGAAAGTGTCGTGTACACTGAGGACACGGAGCGACCCAAGGACACGCAGGGATGCTTTTCAGGCTATTAACAAGTGAAACCTTGGCACCTTCAAGAGCGCCAATGATCAAGACGATTAGCTTAACAGAATATTCCGGGTATAACCGTCGCAACTCCCTTATACGGTCTATATACCTCTCTTTCCTTTCTTTCACCTTCGCTGTGACGTTTTTGTCAGCTGGTGCCGGAAATTCGATAACGAAGATGGTTCGTTTCTCGAAGTCAAGAAGAACTATGTCAAGTCTCGAGTTTAGCGGAGGGGTATTCGGGCTAATGCCGTAAGAGTGCCAGAGATGGTAATAAAGCACTCTTAATGCCGCATTGTGCCTTGGGATGTAGGTTGTTCCCGCATAAGTTGGGCAACTAGATAGTATGTGTCCTAGATGCTCGGGGTGTTAATGACACGCTCTGCAGCCATCATCGGGAATGTCTTGGCTCAAAATGTGGCGACGGTATGCTAAAGTGGAAATGACACCATCTTGACGTGTCAAAGTGAAGCCCTCCGTGCCTGACATCTATCCGGCTGATCTAAGGAAAGCAAACGTCAGCTCATACGACATCGACTGATCTTCCACATTTCTGTGGAAGATGCCGTGCATCCTCTTGTCGAAGAGCTGTTCGCGGAAGTTTTTCTCCTGAGCTTTCTCAATACGGGCCATGAGGAGTGAGTATTCAATATGGATAAGATTTGATGCAGTTTGCTCACACCTGATATTGGAGTCAAGGCCGAGTTTCTCAGCAGCCTTCTGAGCTGCTTTGTACAGAAACGCCCCTTTGCCTACTTCTTTGTGTTTCCTGACCATTTTAAGGAGAGGTTCTTGTCCATTTGCGACTATATGTGCTGTACCCAGAACAATCCTGTTGTGAAGACATTCAAGATTCAGTATTCCACTACCACCTTGACGGCGTGAGATGTAAAGTCGTGGAACAGAAGACTTAAGGTGCATGCTTTTGTTCACTACTCCAAATGAATAGAGTACTACTGGGACAGCAAGCATGTTCCTCGCAGATACGTTGTTCCTCAACAATAGTTCTGAAAACCATATCAGTCGGATGAGACGTTTGTATCTGTTTCGGAGAGTATCCCTTATGGATATCACGTCCTGAATGCGGCTCTGTGGCATGCCCAGGTACGTATAGGTCTCTCCATCGCTAAGGTGTCGTATAGCGCTTCTGTCGACGAGCTCAGGGTCTTCGGGGATGCTATTAAGTTTTCCTTCCTTCAAATTAACATTCGCGCATTTTGCTAACCTGAACTCCATTCCAATGTCTTAAGTGTACTCTTTGGCAATTTATAGAGCTAGAAGTATTTTCTCTTGATTTCTAGCATAGATCTTACGATCGTCCATGTGAAATACATGAGTGACCTTATGCTTTCGGTTTCCAGGTTTGCCGCAGAGGTACCCTTCGGTATGGCGGAGTGCGAGAGATAGTGGCAATAATGTGAGGTGAAAGAAGAGAGGGCTCATGATGTCGCCCTGAAACACACCTCTCTGAAAGGTGATACTGTTAGTGATTACACGATGTTTTCCAGATGAGATGGTAAATCTGGTTTTCCAAAGCGGCATTAATCTCTCTATGCACATCACGATGTGTGGATGAACCTTTAAGCTTTCCAACAGACAGATGATAAGTCTATGGGAGGTTGAATCAAAAGCTTTTCGGTAATCAATTCAGGCCATCGATAGAGATCGTTGATAGGATGCTGCGTCTTTACAGACACATCTATCGATGAGCAGCTTCTCCCGACATCCTGCTACGCCTTTCTTCGAGCCACGTTGTTCATACAAAACTCGCCACACAGGCTCAATCGTCCGAACAATCCTATCATTTAGAATGGCTAGGGAGAGCTTATACAGTGTATTCAGACAAGTTATTGGCCTGTAATTCTTAGGGTCAGCGGAATTACCCGTCTTCGGCAGCAGCACTGTGCGCCCTTTCACCAACCATACCATACCGCCTAATACGTTTTTCACCTCCTCGATAGTGATAGGTGGGCATTCCTCCTCAGGTGTTATGGGGGCATTGCACAGCTCCTTGAAGCTATTTATGTTCTTTGAGCCTTCTTCAAGTGGATATTGGACTCCGTAGACTTCTCTCGAAAATGCTTCGACCTCCTCTGATTTGAGCGGATGGTCGACAGTAACTGGAGGGTCTTGGAAGAGTTTAGATGGGTCAGATAAAAGCTGTTGATTTTGTCTCACCGACCTCTCTCTTTGCTCTAGATTTCTCCTAGCGTTAGATAGTACTTGCATTCTGTCAACAAGGTGCTGCCTGATGGTCAGTAGCTTCGACTTATTGATTGTGTGATGACGGATGCGCAGTTCATGCGCGAACTGTCGAACCGTGGCAGTGAGAGTCCTGCCAGATGTTTTGTAGTCAATCACACAATGAATGCGGGAAAAATCCCCACGAAGCTCATCATCCAGTTTAGTCAGATTTTTGGGTATGGGAGAAACCTGAATGTTGATGTTTCTTCGGGTCCTGAAGCATCGTTCTTCTTCTATTAGATGCCTGTTCGTGGTTGGTCTCAGTGTCGCTTCTCTTTCTCTATACCCGGCTTATTCTGGCTGCGGTAGAGTAGGCGCCCCGCTCACATAACCCCTTTTTCGGAGTTGTTCGGCATGGTTTCGTAGACGTTGATGCGAAAAGTGCGAAAGCTGTGGGTGTTTCTCACACCACAGAGCATGCAGTCGTGCCATGTAACCTTCTCGTTTAGGGACCATACTGGTATCGTAGCACTCTAGCAGGCTGTTATTGAGTCGATCCGTCCACTTGAAAGTAACAAGATTCCGCCGGTCAATCGCATTGACTCGGTCTTGATTGGCTCTCCCAACTCTAGGGTAGTCTGCATTGTTGTCCGACCCATTTTCGGGAGCCCTGCGCGTTTGATTGTTTTGAACCGCACTTACTACAACTGTGTTTGGTGTTGTCATTGTTCCCACGAGCAGCTAGGGAAAAGGGTTCGTCCATCCTTGTAGAGCCAGCTTGCAAGGATAAGGCTGTATACTCTGAGAGGTCGCTCGGTATCCCAGAATCACCGTTTGAGACACCTTACCCGTGTGCCATTCAGCTTTCGGCACGGTTTTTACGCCTCCGCTTAGAGATTATTCCTTCGGACCATCCCTGGACAATTATCCGCGACTGCTCTACTTTTTACTCCTGGGAAGTAAAACAGTTATTTGTGATACAAGTGCGTAAAATAGGTGATTGTGTGCGAGTGTGAATTTTGCAGCATAAGCCGGCGGCTCGAAGCATGAGCCGGTGGTTAGCGCACGAGCGAAGCGAGTGCGAAAACGTAGACGAGTGCTTCGAACCGCAGGCGAATGATGCAATCATACGAGTTAACAATCACCTACGCGCACGTGTATCACACGCTATTTTTTGCAACGCCCGTCCGAAAAAGTTGTCAGGAGGTGGTAACGAAAAATACTAATTTTATATTGCATAGAGTGGAGTAAAGAAATTACAAAAAAAATTTTTTTCCAATGTTTGAAAAAAAATTGAAAAAAAAAATTTTTGAAAAAAAATGTTCTGAAAAAAAATTTGTGCAAAAAAATGTTTGAAAAAAAATTTTGTGAAAAAAATTTTGTGAAAAAAAATTTTGGAAACAAAAAATTTGTTGAAAAAATGTTGTTGGAAAAAAATTATTGAAAAAAAAATGTTGGCGTTTATGCTTTTTAGCCCCCCCCCCCGGGAGGGGGGTTACGTAACCCTAAAAACAAAACTTCAATCATTAAAACATTTGTTCAAGTTAAATGTAAATTTAGTTAAAGAAGATACCAACACCAGTGTTTAAAGTTACCTATGCCAGTGTCTAAAGTACCTCATCTCGAATGTGCGCATGCGCAGCTTTTTCACCAGTGTCTAAAGTAAGCCATCTTCAAACTGCGCATGCGCGAAAATTTTTTCACGCACAGTCTGCTCAAATAAGGTACTTTAGGCACCATCTACATGCATGCAAACGTCAACTTTAGAGGTGGGTGTTGCAAAAAGTACTTTTTACTCCCTAGGGACTTAAAAGTGACGTCAGAGGTGAATAATGAAAATTATGCATCTTTGAGTTCGCATTTTATGAGTATCAGCCCACTCACCGTAAAAACTGTGAGGAAGTTTTGGTTGCAGATGATAGAATTTTTCGGTTATTTATGGAAATTTACCATATATACCTGTGAAATCACCATAAATGACCAAAGAATTCCATAAATTTCCGGAAATTTATGGAAATTTCCAAAAGTGAATTTTAGGTAATCAATGGTAATTTACCATATTTACCTGTAAAATTACCATGAATGACCGGAATTTTGCATTAAGGGCCTAGCCGGGTAAGCATGTAAAATCTGCCCCTGTATTTTTGCAGTAGTTATGGAGGGGGAAAGAAATACAAAAAAAATATTTTTTCTTGTAAACGGCTCCACCGATTTTGATGAGGAAAAAGTATGTTATGCAGGTCAATAGGACAAATAAAAAAAAATTGAAAAAATTTTTGGATCAAAATAACAGTTCTTAAAAAATTTTTGAATCTTTCAATTTTTTTTGAGGTTATGTTTTATAGTGACACCAACCATTTTTTCCATGAATATTCCTTTATATGTCCTCTTCAACATATATTTTTGTCAAATTTGTTTAAGTGGTGCAACATAGTGAAAATAATAAAACTCGTACACCAGCAAGAAGGGTTTATATGTACGTGTATGCAAGTATGGGGCTCTCCTTGGATAATAATTTAAAAATATCCGTTTATTTATTTATTTATTTGCTTGCCTGCCTGCCTGGCTCCCTGCCTGCTTGCTTGCTTGCTTACTTACTTACTTAAACCCGCCGCACACAGTGCTTTTTTTCTTGCTGGATTACTTGCTTCATTGTGCAAATGGACGCGATTATACAGGCAGCGATTCGTCGACGACAGGCAGCTATTGCGGCTTTTCTATCAATTAATGATTCAAAAAAAAAAAAATGAAGAAAGGCGGAAACGAAAATTATGGAGTCGGTCTTTTGGCTGCAACGGAGAATCATGGGAAAAGGAATTTTGACCATGTTCGAAGAATTAAGGTAAACATAATCTACAATCGTTAGGTTTCACTAGCTATTTAAAATGTGTCCTCATTACGGATTGTTTTCCTCGCAGCTCGAAAGATCCCATTGCATTTAAAAACTACATTGGATGTCAGAAGATGTTCTCAATGAAATTTTACAATTTGTCCCATTTTCACTTTTGCAAACACTAAGCACAACAACTCAATGAAATCAAGCACGGCGCCCACATCGAGAGCCAGCAGTGACGTCATTTTCCTGCAAGGCAGCCTACCCAGTAGCCATCACAGCTCAAAGCAAGCAATCCAGCAAGAAAAAAAGCACCGTGTGCAGCGGGCCTTACTGACTTACTTACTTCTTTATTTATTTATGTACTGGACAATTAATTACTACTTTTGTTAAAGCCTGAAGAGGGCCCAAACACAGAACCGAAACGTCGCCACGAAATAAGAAATAAATTATTTTGCGAAAATCTGACCGAACAAAAGGCCTTTACTTTATTCCAATGATTGGATAACATATCAATTAAACGGTCGCAAATACTATAGTGGCTTCTGAAAGAAATAGCCGGCCAGTATAGTATACCATAAAGGTACACAGTTACACAGTGTCCGGAGTATGATTTTTATTATTTTTCACTATGTTGCACCACTTCAAAAAATTGGACAAAAATATATGTTGAAGAGGACATCTGAAGGAATATTCGTGGAAAAAATGGTGGGTGTCACGATAAAACATAAACACAAAATTTTTGAATACCTGTTATTTTTATCCAAGAATTTTTTCATTTTTTTTTTAATCTTTCCATCGACCTGCATAACATATTTTTTCCTCATCAAAATCGGTCAAGCCGTTTACGAGAAAAACTACTTTTTTGGGTTCTCTTCCCCCTCCATAACTACTACAAAAATATATTTTCGAGGTTATCACTTGGAGGAATTTTGTGGCACATAGGTGACAATATATGGTACCAATTTGGCCTGGATACATGCTAGGCTAGGCTAGGCACTTTCCGAAAATGTGAGGAAATTTTTAAGAATGAATTGTGGTTGATCTGTGGTAAGTTATCATATTGACCAGTAAAAGTACCATACATAACTGACATTTTTCGTAAATTTCCAGACATTTTTTTAAATGAATTTTGGGTAATCCATGATAAGTTACTATATTTACCTGTAAAATTACGACAAATGGCCGAAATTTTTCATGAATTTCCGGAAATTGATGGGAATTT
Organism: Andricus quercusramuli; assembly: GCA_932178445.1. NCBI lineage: Eukaryota > Metazoa > Arthropoda > Insecta > Hymenoptera > Cynipidae > Andricus > Andricus quercusramuli. The sequence continues at coordinate 5,982 of CAKNXH010061875.1, read as the reverse complement.
AAAAAGTGAATGTAGGATAAACTATGGTAAGTTACCATATTTACCTGTAAAATTACCATAAATTACCTAAATTTTCCATAAATTTCCGGAAGTTCATGGAAATTAAAAAAATTAATTTTGGGTAACCTATGGTGAGTAACCATATTCACCTGTGAAATTACCATGAATGACTGAAATTTTTCATGAATTTCCGGAAATTTTCAAAAATGAATTTTGGGTAATCTACGGTAAGTTTTGCCATATTTACCTGTGAAATTACTATAATTTACAGAAAATTTCCGGAAATTTATGGAAATTTAAAACATTAATTTTGGGTAATTTATGGTAAGTTACCATATTTACCCCCAAATTACAATTTATGACCGGAAATTTCCATAAATTTCCGCAAATTCATAGATATTTTTTAATTGAATTTTGGCCAATTCATATTAAATTACCATAAGTCACCTATGAAATTTCCATAAATTAGATGAACATTAATTTCATGCTTCATGACACAAAATCTAATGTGGACTGAAATCATGACTGTATTTCGCGAAATGTCTGAAATCATCCATCTCTCACAAAAAATTAATTAATTGGGTTGAGTTTCGTATATTCTGGGAAACTCCTATTTTTCATACCTGAATATTCCTCAATTTAATTTATTCAATGACATTTGTATTAAATGACATTGTGCGAGTTTGGTCATTGTTTATTGTGGGTTAAGGACACAATGCTCTGCAAGGATTTTCAAAGCTGACCGTACATTGCCCCCTTGTCGCACATGAATGTCACATGTGTCCCACTTTCCCAATTTTATATTCTATCTTATTCTTACATTCCACATGCATACCTTCTACCTTATTCTACTTCCGGAATGATCATCACTATCACTATTATCTTTTTCAAAAATCCTGGCCCTTCTACAAATCATTGAATAACTCAATCAACAGAAAATCACTTGAAAAAAGGAAAAACATCTTGTCAATCTTCAGTTTATTACAAATAAGGACAATATCATTTCATCACAATGCGTCCATGACTTTCCATGCAAATTTGCAGTGAAGGTGGGGCCGTTCGAACAACTCAATTGTAATCTTTTTGGACTTCCGAATTAATTTGGAACTAGTTTCAGTTCAAATTTTTGATTAAGGAAATCTATTCGGATTCCCGAATTTATTTGCAACTGATGTTAGTACATAAGTCCAACTAAAAATTATTCAGCAAATCTATTTACATTTTCCTTTATTCATACATAAAGAAAAATAAGTCTCTCGATGATCGTTGCGTTTGTCTCGAAGTCTCGGCTCGGCTTCCATCGGCCACCATCGGCCGTTCATCTCCGCGCATCGGCTCAAAGAACTTTGTATAAAGAGAGATTTTCTCTCACTAAAATCTATTCGTTTTTTTATTCGGAAATTCCTTCAGGGTAGCGGTGAAATCGGATTTTGATTTTTAAATCCGACTTTGAACTTTTCTCTTGATTGTTACGGCACTGACTTCATATATATATATATATTTTTTCCAAGTATTTGAGAACGAAAGAAAGAAAACTTTTCAAATATAATAATTGATATAATAATTGAATTTATTTCTTTTAGTGATGTTATTCAATTTATTGATTTATTTCATTGTATTTTATAATAAAATAAAGAAAATCAATATAAATATTTATTATTAAAAATACAATCAACAAAATCAATAAATTGAATGAAATCACTAAACTCAATCAAATCAATCATCATCAATAAAATTAACAACATCAATAACATCTACCAAATCAATAAAATAAAATTTATACTGGTCTCGCTGATTTCATTGATTTTATCGATTTTATTTATTTTATTCATTCTATCCGTTTTATTCCGTTTATTAATTTTATTGATAATTTATTGGAGGATAATGGAAACTCATATTTATCAGCAAAAAATTGTCATAACTTTACACATAACTAGTTTTTATAATTTAGGAAATCCCGAAATTTATGCATAAATCAAATAAATGATTGATAAAAACATCAATAGATTGATAAAAATATTTCTGTGTCATAAATAATAATTTTTGTATTCCTAAAATATATTTTCGAAACTCTTCATCAATGATTTTATTATATTTATGGATATTCACGGTAATCTATTGAAAAAAAGGAAAAAAAATCTGAAAAAAGTACGAGCACGCGAACGCATGACACCAGAGTCTATAGCCTAGAATCTAGACCATTACCCTGACGCTGCTTACTCTATCCGCCCACAATTCAAACCCAGGCAGCATTTGAACGACGAGAACAGTTCGCAAATTTATTTTTTTACTCACAATTCTTACATTAAAGAAGCATTTTCAGGTGTTATCCTATATCCGAAGACCCACAACTTGATGATGGTGAACCTCAGTTTTGCGAAATACGCCGCGAAATGGAGAAGAAATGGTGACAAAATTGAGATGTCCTGTGTATGTGAAGACCATAGGACTGTATTTATAAGAAGAAAAGCAATCACGACATGCAGGCCAGCTGTCAAATTCGCTCTTCGATGCTTTGAATTCCGAACAAGAACAAGAAATCCGCGCAGAATGAATATGCTTCTGCTATCCGCAGATTTCTCCCTGTCGAAAATTTATAATTTCCGTGAAAATAATGATTGCCTCCGCAAAGGCTTCATTCCTCTAAACTTTATTGATCAATGCCGTAACAACCAAGAAAAAAATTCAAAGTCGGATTTAACCAACACCGTTAAAAGTAGTATTTGGTATTAACTTTCTATTATGTAAGTGATACTTTAAAGTTATAGAAAAATATCCTCATGAGTTAAGTTTCAATTTTCTAAATCAAGGACTGAAATTTTAATAACGCTTTGAAAGTGTCGAAAAATAGTTGATAACTATTCAATATGAGACTATGTACTGATAGCGCCGTGTATGAGACTATTCCCTATACTTATACACAACGCATAGTCTCATACACGGCACGGTCAGCAGATAGACTCATATTGAATGGAGGCGTCGTTATGTTTTAGTTAATTTTGAGATACGATTTTTGCGCATTATTTTATATCAAAGTTACACTGGCTCGTGTTATATAAAAGTTTAACGACTGTTGAATACGTGAAATTTAATTCAATTCCATTTCAAAATGCAAAGTTTTAGTTTTTCTGAATTCTATAATGCACATTAATGTGAGATTTATCTGCACCCTTGCAGTTTAAAAATCATATTTCCAAATTAAAGAAAAACTAAACAACTACATTTTTATGACCAATAAATTTCGAAAAATTGATTCTTATGCGAAATTATGCAAAGAAAATTCCAATTATATATTTTGAAAATAAAATCTTTTTTAACACATAAGATAAACTTTTAAACTCCAAAAAATATCAAAATACCAATATTTTAAACGAGTCCAATATAAGCACACGCTATAGAAGTGAAAATATTGAAATTAATCAAATCCTTTGAGCCATACATAAAAAATGGTGGTTAGAAAACAAAAGAAAAAAAATGGTTAATGTCATACTTTCGGTTTCAGAATTGAAAAAAATTATAAAATCTTAGCGAAAGCGTGAAAATCCAAATTTTTTGATTTAGTTAATTTCAAATTTGTTCAACAAAAGATGTATATGTCGAAATTGGAATTTCTTAAGTTTAAGTCAAACAAACATGTATTTTCTTAGTATATTAACAAGTTTATTTAACTGTAAATTCGCAAATTGTACACGTAGGAATTTTAAAAAAAATTTCATATGACTAAATTTCAAACTAACTTACCATAACTTACCATAACACTCCTACTCTTCAATAAAATATAATAATATCATAGGACAATCGATTCGTCTCGAATCAAAGAACCTTCTTTTATTTTTGCATCAACATTTACTTTTGTCAATGAAAGAAGTTTTACTATAGAAAACACATTTCAAGTTATCGTGTTCACAAAAAGGGCGACACATACATTTCAAGTTATTTTACTCAGAAATTATCGGTAATATAACTACAAAATTCTACTTAATTAACTCTGGATCATTTTTTCTGATTAAAACTATTCTGGTTAATATTTCTGGTAACAGAAGTGTCGCAATCTCGTATCGGTTTCCAAAAATCTGTCTTTTGTCTCGTATCCTGTGCTGGATGTGTCAAGGGACACTTTGTCGTAAATGTCCAGCTCTGAAACTATCGCGATTAGTTCAATTCATATTCAGTTTTATAAGTATAAATAAATATCGCGACTCGCGAATTTAGTTTTGTTATAAGGAAAAGCTGCGCGTCATTTGTATATACGCTAGTGACACAGGAATACTTTCAAACTACGCACATATATTTCGGGTGTTCGAAAAATATTCTCAAAATTATTAGCATTGTAGACAATAAAAAAATTGAATTTTCGAGAATTTTTGTATTAACCAAGTGATCTAATAACTGCATATTATATAGAGTACCCAAGAAAATAGCCAAAGCGAAGAATTTTAGAGACAGAATGCATCAATAATGTTATGCTGCTTTTGCTTCGAGTCTTGTATCTATCGCTACTCATCATTATGTATCCATATACAGAGAGAGACGAAATTTCAGCTAAGCAGAATATATTTGCTACACTATACTTGCTACATTTGCCAAAGCGAAGAATTTAAGAGACAGAATGCATCAAGAATATATTTGCTACGCTCTGCTTTCGAAAAGTTTTGTTACATTATTTTCTTTGGAACGCAGTCCATGTTACTTCAGAGGGGCTTCAGAAGAGTCCATGCAGGTAGAAAAGTATTGCAATTCGATAGTCGAAAATTGATGCCTACCGCAATATCTGGTTGAGCTCACTAGTACATGTGCTTAAGTTTACCAGATGTTCTGGTTATGTTGACCAGATATTCTCTTATGTTGACCAGACCATTGTATTCCTAAGCTACCAGGAGAATATCTAGTAAATAACTCAGTTTTGTTCGATCAGAAATTTTGTGTAACTTGACCAGAAATACTGTCTAAATTTCTCCGAATTTCTGGTGAGACCAACGAGAAAATTGTCAACCAGAGTCCTCTGATACTTCAACCAGAATTTATGGCAAAGGCATACTTAACAGTCTTTTTTTCTGGTTGACTTCTTCAGAATTCTGGATGGTTCAATCAGAATTTTTTGTTGTTGGTGGTGGTGAAGATGGTGGTGGTGGTGAAGATGGTGGTGCTGCTGGTGGCCTAGCTGCTCGTGGGAGCAACAAGGACACCACCAAACCACCAACAAGTTGTAGATGCGGTTCAACAAGTTTGAACGCGCAGTACACCCGATAATGGATCGGAAAACAGAGCCGATCAATCTAGAGTTCGGGTTGTTGAAAATAATTTAAATGCAAACACGACGCTAAACCAGCGAAACACTCACATTAAGTTATATGGCGCGTTTGCACACAGTGTGATGCCAGAAACACCTAGAGCTTCAGCACTTTTCGCATCAGCCTTTGCGAAAAGGCTGAAATTCCTTTGTGGAATAGAAGCATATTTTTGTTCTATCAGGAGGTAAAAAAAAAATTATGAGAGCACACTCACCTAAGGTATGTACTTTTTATTGAACCGTAAGGTTTACACAAATCCAACAAAAGTTGAGAATATCTTGAGCACATAAAGAAATTTAATAATTTTTTAGAATGAAATTTATTTATTTTTGTTGTCTCTTCATGCAAAAATCTAATGAGTGCAGGTTCGCGGATCCACCCGAGAACCTCATAACTTGAACACCCGACCCGATTTTTTGCACAACCCCAAAATTGGTTAAATTAAAAGAATTTTAATTCCTATTTATAACTGTAATTCGTGGCTATATGAAATTAACGAAAGTTTGTATAAGATCTAATCGGCAAAACCTTGGATAAGACCTAGAAAATAAATGAGGGTGCGGCGAGTTCAAATGGATTGTCTGCTTTAGAAATATATTATGGAAACGTATTTGTAAACAGATATATCACAAATCAAAAACACTTCTGATACCTCTGTTTTTCCTTACTGTCCGAAGCACTTATTTGGATA
>CAKNXH010061873.1:21444-39855 GCA_932178445.1 Andricus quercusramuli | reverse complement strand
TGAAATCACTAAAATCAGTGCAATGTTGATTTTATTGATAATAATTTGATTTTAGTATTTGATTCAATTTATTGACTTCATTGAGTCATTTGATTGTGTTTTTTAATTATTATTATTATTATAGATTAGCAGTTCGAACTCGAAAGTTCATTGCCTCATCTACCCGAAACCGCCACACATCTCTATCCTGTGCATCCTCCATCCAGTTTAAGTAATCATGTCCTAGTTCTTTTAAATCATCCCTTACATTTTTCTCCCATCTGTTTCTCGGTCTGCCTAAGGGTCTCTTACCAATCGGTCTCCCTCTTAAAACTTGCGCCACTGTTCTTTCATTTCCCATTCTTGCTACATGCCCCGCCCATCTTAGTTTACGCGCTTTCATTACTCTATTAATATTTGCTGACCCGTAGAGAGCATGCAGCTCATCATTATGCAGTTTTCTCCATTCGCCGGTCTCTTCGTCCCTTTTTGGACCATAGATTTTTCTAAGTACTTTATTCTCAAAAACTCTAAACCTATTCTCCTCTCCTTTCGTCAGCGCCCACGTTTCGCACCCGTACATGACGACCGGCATTATTATTGTTTTGTAGATTCTTACTTTGATGTTTCTAGATAGCAATCGCGATTTTAATAGTGTGTTTGCTGCATAATAGCACCCATTGCCAGCGTGCAATCGCGCGTTGATTTCCGTTTTAATCTTATTTTCGCTAGTTATAATTGACCCGAGGTATTTAAACTCGCTAACCCTTTCGAATTTCATATTTCCGGCTGTTAGATGCCCGTCTTGATTACTTTGTTCAGATCTGACGACGGTCATATATTTTGTTTTCGTTTCGCTAACCTCCAAGCCAATATCTTTGGCTTTTGTGATCAAGATTTCTGCATTTTTAGCTACCGTTTCTTTATCATCCCCTAGTATGTCGAGATCATCCGCATATCCAAGAATTTGTATTACCCCATTGAGGGTAGCACCGGTCGGATTCGCCTGCACTTGCCTAACCACGTATTCTAAAACTAAGTTAAAAAGGACGCACGAAAGTGCATCGCCCTGTTTCAGCCCATCGCGGATCGAAAACTCTTCAGATAACCTTCCGTTTACGCGTATTCTTCCCCTACTGCCGCTTAAGCAAATTTCGATAAGTCTAACCAATTTTCTTGGCACACCCAATAACTCTAGGATCCAGTACATTCGCGCGCGAATAATAGAGTCGTAAGCTTTTTTAAAATCGATAAATAGCTGATGCACTGCTTCATTAAATTCCCATTTTTTTTCTAGCAGTTGTCTAATTGTGAACATTTGATCGCTTGTAGATCGGTTTCGGCGGAATCCACACTGGTAATCCCCAATGATTTCCTCGGCGAGAGGAGTTAGCCTACCTAAGATTACATTGGACAGGATCTTATAACACGACGACACAAGTGAAATTCCCCGATAATTGCTACAGTTCATTTTATCGCCTTTTTTAAAGATAGGAATAACAATAGAGGTATTCCATTCTTCAGGTATGCGTTCTGTTTTCCAAACTGCGCGTATTAATTTAAAAATTTGTCTTGTGAGGCGAGGGCCTCCATTTTTTATCAGTTCTGACGGTAGGTCGTCAATGCCCGCGGCTTTATTATTTTTCAACTTCTTTACAGCCATTTCTATTTCTATATACGCAGGATCATCAATTAATAGATCAGCAGTGTGGATTTCGCCGAGATTACCTTCAACGGGGGCTTCGCGTACATTTAATAGTTTCTCGAAATAGTCTTTCCATAAATTCAGTCTCTCTGTCTCATCGGCTACTAGATTGCCATTTTCATCCCTCATTACTTCCGTTCTACTTTGAAAGCCTTTCCTTATAAAATTGATTCCCCTGTACATCTCGCGTGGGTTATTCTGTTTATTATGCGTTTCTATTGCTAGTATTTTATTCTTTTCCCACTCCCTTTTCTTGGATCTATAAAGCCTTCTTGTACTTTTACTAATCTCGAGATACTTCTTATATGTTTGATCGCACTTATTTTGTAAACTACTTAGTCTGGCCTTCCGACGTTTTTCAAACCAGAGTTTGCACTCTTCGTCAAACCATGGTTTGCTTTTTGTTACTTTCTTTAAACCTATCGTAAGCTTCGCGGCTGTCTTTACCGCCTTTTTTATATTGCTCCACAGGGTTTCCGGATCCTCTTCGTAATTATTGTTATCGTCTCCCTGTTCTTGGAGAGCGTCAAATCTACTAGAAATTTCAACTTGATAATTTAATGTTTCTGTTGCTGTTTTGAACTTATCTATATTGAAACGAACTGTTGGCTCTGTGCGGCTTGTTTTCTTAGTTATCGCTAGCCTAGATCTTATTTTTACTATCACGAGAAAATGGTCTGAATTTAAATCCGCTCCCCTATACGATCTTATATCGAGAATGTTTGTATGACGTCTTCTGTCAATTAGAACGTGATCAATCTGATTGTGAGTGTTACCATCTGGTGATCTCCAGGTGGCCTTATGTATATTTTTATGCTTGAATTATGTGCTTTTGACAACGAGGTTCTTTGAAGCTGCAAAGTTTATTACTCTAGTTCCATTGTCGTTACTGACGTCATGCAAACTTTCTGATCCTATTGTAGGCCTATACATCGGTTCTTTTCCAATTTTCGCGTTGAAATCTCCCAATACTATTTTTGTGTCAAAAGTTGAGAACTTGTCAAAAACCTGCTCGATTGTTTCGTAAAAGAGATCCTTAGTGTCTTCGTCTTTGTCCTCGGTGGGGCAGTGCACATTGATTAATACCTGTTTGTTGAAAATACCCTTCAGTACAATGTATGATAACCGATCGTTAATGAATTGCATGTCGATAACCGCTTGCGAGATTCGTTTATTAATAAGAAAACCGGTCCCCAGTGTGCGCCCCTTACCTCCCCCAAAGTGAAAAGTATAGTTATCCTTAGAAATTGACCCGAAATCTCCCGGCCAGCAGGTTTCTTGAAGTGCTATTAAGTCAGTTCTGTATTCATTTGCTATCTCAATGAGTTCGCTAAATCCGCCAGTATATAGACTACGCGCGTTTAGAGTTCCCACCCTTAGATCTTTAACTGTAGTTTTTTGTTTTTGCAAGTTAGCCATGGTAGTTTCAAGATAATCCGCACGTTAGGATCCTATTCCGATCGTAGGTGAGTCCACTGTCCTAGGAGTGATAACCCCCATACCTCCCTAGGTCTAAGTATGGGAGCTTTCCGACTCTGACAAGGACTATGTCAACTTGTCGTCAGACACATTACAGTTTCATCCTCGTATCCTAACGTCCCCCTGCAAGGCAGCGCGCCTATACTGGCATCAGTACCCCTTTGGCCCTATACAGGCGAATCATTCCACACATCCCTTGCGGGCAGTGTCATCGCTGCGGTGTCCAATGGGTAGCAGGATTTTTCCCTTACAAGATTTTTAGTTTTGGTTCGGGTAGCGTTTCTAGGTGGATACACGCTGCACCTCGGCCTGCCAGGACCCACTCATTACGTATGAACGTGAATGGGTGGGTCCTCCCAAGCCATGGTCATCGTGTTTTCTACCAGTGCTAGGCCAACATCTTAGGCTGGGCTCACCACACCCACGACTGGTTCCTATCGGCTGTCCGCGGCTGCTTATTCTTGTATTCGCAGCTAACCTGAGGGGCTGTTCAGCCTAACGGGCCGTTCCTCTATCCGCAACCCGAGGACGCGCTGCGTAGTGGTGACAGGAACCCACCGAGCACTAATACTTAACACTAATACTTAAATTAAATCTAAATTAATTTTTCTTCAGTGGCATAAATCCTTCTTTTACGAAAATAATATCATTTGCTAGATTATCTTCATGTTCAACATAACTGTGAACATAGTATCCATTTTTCTTCATGAGATCAATTTAATAAAAGAGCAAAATATTTACAATAAAAAATCAGTATATTGAACAGAATCAATCAAATCAATCAAATCAACAAACTCAATAGAATCAATAAAATAAAATAAATCAATGAAAACAATAAAATCAATAAAATGAATGAAATCACTAAAATCAGTGCAATTTTCATTTTATTGATAATAATTTGATTTTATCATTTCATTCAATTTATTGACTTCATTCAGTCATTTGATTGTATTTTTTATTGCTTGTATTGATTTATTCCATTCTATTTTTCAATCAAAAAAATCAAGTAGATCAATAAAATCACTAAAAGCAAAAAAATAAAATTATTACCAATAATATGAAAAATAAAAAAATCAAGAACATCAATGAAATGTATAAATTGAATAAAATCACTAAAATCAGTAAAATCAGTGCAATTTTCATTTTATTGATAATAATCTGATTTTAGTATTTTGTTCAATTTATTGACTTCATTGCTTCATTTCATTGTATTTTTTAATAAAAGAATCGGATATTCATACTCATTTTCTTTATTTTATTGAAAAATACGATGAAATGAATGAAAAAAATCAATAAATTGAAATGAAATCACTGAAATCAGTATAATTCTGTCTTTATTGATTATAATTTGATTTTCTTGATTTTAGTGATTTTATTCAATTTATTGATTTTATTGGTTTATTTCATTGTATTTTGTAATAAAATAAAGAAACTCAATATAAATATACGATTTTTTAAAAAAGACAATCAAATGAATCACTAAAATCAATCGAACAATCAAAGAACAACATCAATCAAATCAATAAAATAAAATTTATATCGGTTTCACTGATTTCAATGATTTGATTGATTTGATTGATTTCATTTATTTGATTCATTTTATCCGTTTCATTCGTTTTATTAATTCTATTGATTTTATTCATGTTTTTCATTTTATTGATAATTTATTGGGGGATAAAGGGCATTTTTTAGCACCCCCGCCCTCCAAAAGCTTATCACAAAAAAGATTTTTGTTGCTTCACCCAATTCAAAAAATATTAATATTTATTTATATTTTTATAATATTTATGCATATTCACGGTAATGTTTATTTATTTGCAATTGCTGTCTTAAAAAACTTTTTAAATATTTGCGCCACGATTTCGCGAGTGGTAATGTGTGGTGCGGACTTCAGAGCATTGAAGATTCGGAGCGCGAATTTGACAGCAGGTCTGTTGGCGAGTTTGCTTTGCTGCTTACCAATACAGCCTTATGGTCTTCACATACAGGACATCTCAATTTTGTTCTACATTTTTCTCCATTTCGCGACGTATTTCGCGAAATTTAGGATCGCCATCATCAACATTTGGGTCTTCGAATATCAGTTAGCCTCTGAAAATACTTCTGTGATGTCAGAATTGTGAGTAAAAAAATAAATTTGCGAACGGTTCTCGCCGTTCAAATGCTGTCTTCTGCTATCCGCAGATTTCTCCCTTTCGAAAAATTAATCATTTCCGCGAAAATAGTTATTCCCTCAGCAAAAGGCTTCATTCCTATAAATTTCGTTGATCCGAGGATCTCGCAAAACCCCGGATATTTGACAAGTTTTCTTCCTTTCGCTCTCAAATACTTGGCAAAAATTATATATGGAGTCAGTGCCGTGCCTATAAAACCAACACCGACACCCTTAATTACACAGGATGATATTCACAAATATTCGCACACACGTGTTCACACTCACATGCCGGTAGCCGGCTGGCGTTGCTATTTTTTCCAGTGACGCACATAAAGTAAATAAAATTATCGTGTCAATTATGCAGTGACCACATCTTATAGTTTTCAATTGTCGACATAAATTAATTGAATACCGAAAGAGCGCGTTGCATACAACACCAAATCACGAACGCAAACTATAACGAAATTCGCAATTGATGCTAACCCAGCAAAAAAGAAAGTATTGATACGAATTAAATTGAAAAGACTAAGACACCCTGCAAATCCCGCTTTGCGACAATGACGTATTGGACCTATGTGTCAATGCATGTAAATTCGTGAAGACGGTATTTCAATTTTGAATCGTTCTATACGTACAAATACAGTGCAAAAGTCTAAAGATAGCGAATACACTTCAATGGGTCAGCACGCAAATGCTTCAACATTGGTCAATGCGTCTGAATTCGTGAGAGTAAAATGCGTCACGGCGAATTTCAGCAAGTGTTGATTTATACAATGCAATCTGTAACAGGAAAACCAACGTGCAGGGCATATAGAATTTATTGTAAATGTTTAGTAAATTGTCTCGTAGCTCAGTGGCGGGTACTCTGGACTGATACACGAGGGATCGCTGTTTCAAGTCTCGGCGCATGCACTTTTTATCAATTTTTTTCTGATTGACCTCGACCACGCATTCATACGAATTCACACGCATTTAATTCGCGCTGTCTCAATTCATCTAAATGCGTCTCAATGCGTTCGAACGAATCAGAAAACGGGATTCACGCGCATTAGAAAAATGTTAATTCGCCCCAATCCGTATCAATTCTTTCTTTTTTGCTGGGAATGGACGCTTCAGGTTACGTGATAGCTGCGCTTGCACTAACTGCGCACTTCTTCATGCGTGACTAGCGATGTGCAGGTATTTTCCGTTGTGACGTCAAGTGGCAGGATGGCCGCATAAAGAGAGCCAAACAATCCATACAAAAAACAGAACAAATTTTGTTTGGAATTCCATACAGATTACATCCTTTGGAATTTCCATACAGATCCATACAGCTGGAGGAACTTAGCGCGTTTTTTAAAATATCCTATTTGGAAATCCATACAGAAACCAGTTCCATATCTGTTTGGAATTCAATACCGATTACATCCTTGCTAGAATCTCAATACAGGTTAAGGCGGAGTGAAAATGATTAAATTAGTTGAATCGTTTGAGCTGAGCGAAAAAATTTGTAGGTTGACATCCGAAAAAAGACAAAAAAAATTGAAATCGGTCAATATCTTCTGTTCTCTTTTTTTATTTGAAAATTGAAACTTTTGAAAATTCCAACAAATTTCCCTATTGCTTCGAAAATTATAGAGAATTTTTTGTATGTACAGTTTTTGCTGGAGAATGACAATGAAAAATTGAAATACAAATTTGGTTTTATTTTCAATTTAGAGTTTTTTTTGAATAGCCAAAAAACATGTACGTCTGCCAATTCATGTTTGGAAATTGCATGTAGATACATACAGCGTTAGGGACTTTTTTTGGAAATCCATACAGAAATCAGAAAACGTTCTGTTTGGAATTCCATACCGATTACATCATAGGGATTACCATGTAGATCCATAAAGATTTTCCAAGTGGCAAAATTTTCCTGTATGCCACTACCATCAGAAACCAACTGGGACATACGGACACATACAGAAATTCTGTATGGATCTGTATGTTATTTAATGAAGGGTTACGTAATTTTTCCAACTATTTTCAGCCATGTCTTATTCTACAAAAAACTTACAAACTACCCGAGAGACCTGGATGACCAAATAAGTAGAGGTCATCAAAATGAAAACGAAGCAAATTAAAACAATAAAGAACATGCAACGAAGGAACTGTACTCTTCATTATATGTGGATTAAAATAAGGGGCTGTCCATAAATTACGTAACGCTATATTAGACAGACAGGCTCCGTGAATTTTGTTATGGTAGCGTTACGGAGAGGCAGAGAGGATTTTGTAAAATGTAACGTAACGTTTTTCAAAATGAAAATGAGCGATTTGAAATATTTCTTTAGCGTGGTCTGTCTGCGTGACTCGATTCACGTTCTCGCTTCTATGACGTTACCCGATACTATAAACATACCCAGATAACAGTCGTGCGACGCATTTTACTCGCACGACGTGCGGGTAACGCCATGCGACTCATAATATACGCATATCGCCTTCACCCTGCCGGATTGAGTGACGGTTAAATGAGTGCGTGCACAATGTGTCGCATATCGTCATCACAAGTGCGAGTATCATTAGTGCATATTAAATAGACAAACTCCAGTGGGCGCCAAGCCATGAACGTCCCAGGGATATGCTTGTCAGTCCAAACTACGTCTCTGACGTTTAATATCGTAAAGATGTCATATAAAATCGTCTTAAAGGCATATAATGTTCTCCGGACATCTTTCGTACTTTTATCACCTTATATCCCAGATAAAAAAATGTCCGCCTGTGGCTGGTGTATGTGCCGGTACGCGGTCCGATTGACAGGACTGTTGTGAGGCACCTGAGTATCTGAATGTGTCCGCTATTGCTGGCTATTACGCTCGTCTGACAGTCGGGCATCTGACATGCCGGCCACTTTTCAGTCATATTCAAGCCGTTATGCATGCACGTCGGTCTCCTGCACATTTACCTACCATGCGATGCTTTATAGCAGGCACACGGTCGACGATCATCGGGCAGGTTATGGTCCAGGCACGTTTGTTATCTGGGATGTAGGTATAATTTCGAATTTAATATTAAATCTTTTAAACCTTATTATATTATCATTAATTACTTATATTATGATATTTTTAATAATCACGAAGTCAACAAAAGAAGAATATATATTTGAATCACGCGCCATTTCATTTTCCCTCTCTTTCCATCTTTGCGGTTTCTTTTCTGTTTTCCTGTCAAAGGTCAAGTGATTGCGCGGCTTGCAGTTTCTAAATCCCCAGATAACAAACGTGTTTGGACCATAACCTGCCCGATGAGCGTCGACCGTGTGCCTGCTATAAAGCATCACATGGTCGGTAGAGGCACAGGAGACCGACGTGCGTGCTCAACGGCCTGAATATGGCGGACACGTGGCCGGCATGTTAGGTGCCGAACGGTCAGACGAGCGCAATAGCCAGCAATAGCGGACACATTCAGCTACTCAGGTGCCACACAGCGGTCCTGTCAATCGGACCACGTACCGGCACATACACCAGCCACAGGCGGACATTTTGTTATCTGGGTCGGAGATATATGTAAGATACTTCAGCAAAATTGTAAGTTATTCTTTCATTAATTGACCCAGCAGAAAAGAAAAAATTGATACGGATTGGGACGAATTAACATTTTTGTAATGCGCGTAAATCCCGTTTTCTGATTCGTTCGAACGCATTGAGACGCATTTAGATGAATTGAGACAGCGCGAATTGAATGCGTGTGAATTTGTATGAATGCGTGGTCGAGGTCAATCAGAAAAAAAATTAATAAAAAGTGCAGGCGTCGAGACTTGAAACAGCGATCCCTCGTGTATCAGTCCAGAGTACTCGCCACTGAGCTACGAGACAATTTACTAAACATTTACAATGAATTCTATATGCCCTGCACGTTGGTTTTCCTGTTACGGATTAAAATGTATAAATCAACACTTGCTGAAATTCGCCGTGACGCATTGGGGCGAATTCAAGTGTGTGTTTTACTTTCACGAATTCAGACGCATTGACCAATGTTGAAGCGTTTGCGTGCTGACGCATTAAAGTGTATTCGCTGACTTTAGACTTTTGCACTGTATTTGTACGTATAGAAAGATTCAAAATTGAAATACCGTCTTCACGAATTTACATGCATTGACACATAGGTCCAATGCTTCATTGTCGCAAAGCGGGATTTGCAGGGTGCCTTAGTCTTTTCAATTCAATTCGTATCAATACTTTCTTTTTTGCTGGGGAAGTATTTACTTTTAAGTCACTTATTATTTAATTCCCATAATAAAAATGCATATAGTTCCCCCATTTTTTCTGTTTTCAATTTTACGAATTTTTAGGTTATTTTGATGCATGTCGAAAAAAAGTTGTTTCGCCATTGCGTGATTCAGTTTATATGTTTTAAAATGTCTCTATATAATTATGTTTCTTTATATTCCTAGTATTTGTATTGTCTACGTGTTTATTTAGTATGTTGACAAAACAGAAATAGTGTTCTTTTAGTGTGAGCTAGGTTTGAACCGCATTATACCAATCAAAAAATCTTCTGTCAGGGAAACATGTTAGATTTTCGTGAGAATGCGCCTTTTTTCACTTATTCCTCGAATCCAGAAAGAAGAAAATTGCATATATGAGCGTTTTCACATGATTGCAGATCAGCAGATTGCATGCAGATCCCAGATAACAAAATGTCCGCCTGTGGCTGGTGTATGTACCGGTACGCGGTCCGATTGACAGGACTGCTGTGAGGCACCTGACTATCTGAATGTGTCCACTATTGCTGGTTATTACGCTTGTCTGACAGTCGGGCATCTAACATGCCGGCCACTTGTCAGCCATATTCAAGCCGTTATGCACGCACGTCGGTTTCCTGCACATTTACCGACCATGCGATGCTTTATAGCAGGCACAAGGTCGACGATCATCGGGCAGGTTATGGTCCAGGCACGTTTGTTAACTATCCCAGATAATTATCTGGGATAGTTCACAAGAGTGAAAGAGATAGGCTGTTCCCCATCTCTTTCACTCTTGTGGACTTTCTGCATGCAATCTGCTGATCTGCAATCGTGTGAAAGCACCCTATATCTATAGAAAACCTCAATTACAAATTTGAAACATTTTTCTTAATACTTTTTTTTAAATAGTGTTCTTGGAAGATTTCAAAACATATACATGTTAAATTCGTTAAATAATGAAGTTGATCATTTTTTTACATTTCATGATTGAGAAAGTATTAGACTTGTCCTAAATTTGACACCACCGTTTTTCCACGTATCTCCACGTTTTCATACCCTCTGAATCCGAAAATCAGGTTTTTACGATGGCGTCTGTCTGTTCTGTTGTATTATAATTTATAACAACTTCAACAAACGTTTAAAGGACTCTAAAATTTTACAATATCCTTCGATTTTTATTTTAGAGGCAGCTGTTAAGTGTCCAAATTTTAAAGGACCAGATAATAAAACAGCATTTAAAGAAGAGATGCTTGAAGTTCT
The DNA here is from genome assembly GCA_932178445.1 of Andricus quercusramuli. Lineage (NCBI taxonomy): Eukaryota > Metazoa > Arthropoda > Insecta > Hymenoptera > Cynipidae > Andricus > Andricus quercusramuli. The sequence goes on along the minus strand of CAKNXH010061873.1, from coordinate 29,067 downwards.
CAGGGCAACGAAACAAAGATACAAGAAGTTTCTTGGTAAAAAATGCTGCTTTCAGAATCGGTGCTTCAGGATGAAGAATCAATTATCAGAAAGAGAATCGAAGAATTGGAGGCGGAAAAAGAGACTAGTGTCTAACTATTTTTATAATACTTAAAAATGTATTTACGCTATTAAAAAGAATCGTTTAATTTAACTCAAAGATTTAACGATCTCAGACTGTTCATAAAGGGCATAGCAGGATAAGTCGGTACTAATATGAGGTTCAATTCCCTGGAAGATTATATCTGAGAAATCACCCAGATAACAATCGTGTGAGGCACGTTACTCTCACGGCATGCGAGGCACGCGGTGCGTGCAGGGTCTGGTGCATATGCGTCGCATTTTGTGAGAGGCATGTACGTGCGAGACTTATGCGTCGCACAATGCGAGAGGCACGTATGTGCGACGCATATGCCTCGCATTATAAGTCCATTTTTTGATAATAATAATGTAATTATTATTGTAGAAATAATAAATGTCAATAATTTAGTACTGTTTGGAATAAACTTCAACATGGCGTTTCTTTCTGTTGGTTAGGGTTGGTCGTTCATGATCAGTTGTCCATGGTGCAGTGTGAAGTGTTTTTATCACGTTCTGTGATCTGAGATTTTTTTTCACTTTCACAAGTCCAAACTTGTCTTTTTATCGCTACTGAAATTATGAGGCTTATAACCTCCATTTCAGTAGTGGCGCATTTTTAGTTTTTATATTTTTCTAATGCTTGACACAATTTGAAAAAGCGAGTGTTTTTTTTTATTACTCCCAAGGTATACCTAAAGTACAAAGTAGTACAGTGTCATTGTACAATGTAATTTTACGAGAAGAATAAATCTCGCTTTTCGCCGTCACGCGTGCGACCTTCACGATGTGCGAGCGATATGCGTAGCATATGACGACACATCTGCGTGGCGCGGTGAAGGCATACGTGCAGAATTAATCTGCATGCGTGCGAATGGTACCGCTCGCACTGTGCGCGCATTTTGTTATTTGGGCATTTTTGTGGGAGTTATGGGGGTGAGTAGAAAAATCGATAAACACATTTTTCTCGGAAACGGCTAAACCGATTTTGATAAGGGAAAAATATGTTATGGTTGCCAATGGAGGAATGATTTGAAAAAATTATGGGACATTTTATATAAAAATAAAATGTCAAGAAAATTTTTCAAAATCTTTTTCATTTTTCTTTTAATGCGAAATTCTTGAGACACAGTCACCGTTTTTGTCTAAAAACACATTGAGTTATGTGAGAAAATATGTAAAAGTTTGTGATCATCAGAGTTGCTGCTCGCGGTCAAAAAAATTAAAAATCTCCAGCGTTAAATGCACGTCCTATAATGCATAATAATTAAGGAGTCTGCAAACTTCCCTAGCAGACCTCGTGAAGGTAACGATTGCGCTACAGCGTAACCCTAAACCAATCTCTCAATATAATTAATAAAAGTAACAAAATAAATACTTAAAATATTGTAATTATGATTTTAAGTAAAAATTAAAGTTAGAAAATGGCAATTTGAATGCAAAAATTTGAGTTTTTTTTTAAATTTAAATTGCCATTTTGTAGCGTTAATTTTAACGTATAATTATAATTACAATATTTTAAGTAATTATTTTGTTACTTTTATTCATTATATTGAGATATTGGTTTAGGGTTACGCTGTAGCGTAATCGTTACCTTCACGCGGTCTGCTAAGGAAGTTTGCAGACTCATCTTTGTACATTATAGTACGTGCATTTAACGTTGTACGCGTTTTTAATTTTTTTAACCGCGAGCAGCCACTCGGGTTGACCTCAAACTTGTTTTTATCTTTGCAAATAATTTAAGCAGGGACTCGAACGAAACTTTCGTTCCATTTCGTTACTGCAAATTAAAACCAATCGTTTGAATCTAATCATTAATGTAATTTCAGATATTATACAATTTCGTCCAAATCTAGAGATAGCAGATCAAAGTTTAGTAAAAAAATCATTATTTTCTATCAATAACGAAATGGAACGAAAGTTTCGGTCGGGACCCTGAATTTAAGGTATTTCTAGACAAAAAACGGTGATTGTGCCTCAAGAATTTCCCATTTAAAAAAAAATCTTGAAGTATTTTGAAAATTTTTGTTGACATTTTATTTTTGTATAAAATGTCCCATAATTTTTACAAATCATCCCTCCATTGTCACCCATAACATATATAGTTCTCCCCCATAGAAATCGGTCCAGCCGTTTTCGAGAATAAAGATGTTTTTCGATTTTTCTACTCACCCCCATAACTCCCATAAAAATGATTTCTCAGGTGTAATCTTCCGGGAAATTGAACCTTATTTGATACCAACTCTCGGTGAAAATGTCGAAAAGATTCAGATGGGGGCAGCTTATACATTAGGGTGATCCAAAAAACGCTTTTCGAGCTACAGGGCAAGTCCCCCCGCCAAAAGTTTCCATTTTCGGAGAAGGAAAATCCCTTTTTTTTTTCGAAATTCGAATATTAACACGTGCCACCGGGCACTTCAAAATCCCATTTAATTAACATGGGGAAATTTTGGATTTTCGAAAAATTGAACTCATATTCAGGGTTTGATCGAAACGTGCCAAACATTTTAGGGATTGAAGAGGAGTACCTATGAAATAAAAGTATACTAATAACATTCATTTTTAACTCACCCTTACCCCCCCCCCTCCCACAACGCCCCAAATATGACCCAAAAATCAAAAAAGTACATTTTCACGTATTATTGTTACTTTTCAGCAATTTCCGTCATCTTTTTCATACAAATAATTACTAATGGACAATTTGAATATTTTCCATGACTTTTTAAACTATTTTTAATTGTTTAAACAAATGTAACTTATTTAAACAATTACTTATTCCCAAAAAAAGTGAAAAATAATCGTATTTTCTGATTGAAATGTAATAGTTTGTCATTGTTTGGAGTAGTTATTTTTTTAAAAAACATTATGTAATTATTCAAACAATTACTTATTGTTTATTCCCAAAATTTCTGAAAATTGACCCAGAGATGTCCAGTTTCTTCTCAAATTGGTATCCAATGCTACTTTTTGTTAAATAATTATATAATTGTAATATATATCTTATAATTTTTAATAAATTTATATTTGTTTAAACAATTTGGCTTTGCTTAAGCAGTTTTTTTCGATAACTTTAAAAAAATTAAATCAAATAAAATACATATAATTATTTTGCTGACTGTATAGTGTATAGAAAGAATATATTAACAATTTTTCAATTGTTTAAACAAACATAATTTGTTTGAACAATTGTTTTTTCCAAAATATTTTTCAAATCGTATTTTCTGAATTAAACATAATATACTTTTTTACAATATAATTATGATAAAGATTGTAAAAATATGAAGAAAGCAATGATAAATACACTTTTATGATTTAAATTTTATTATGACTTCCATGATTTATTTAATAATGCGCCAAAGAAGATGTAAACCATTCATACTAAATTTGAAGAAAATTTGAAAAAAAAAGAATAATTAATTGTATAAGCAATAACATAAAGTTTTTAGCAAAATTTATTACTCCTCGAACTCATTCAATATTCCGTTTAATTCAGAAAATATTATTAAAAAAATATTTTTGGAAAAATAATTGTTTAAACAAATTATATTTGTTCAAAAAATTACAAAATTTTTGATATATTCTTTCTATACACTATACAGTCAGAAAAATAATTATATGTATTTTATTTTATTTTTTTAGAGTTATCGAAAAAAAACTTCTTAAGCAAATCAAAATTGTTTAAACAAATATAAATTTATTAAAAATTATAAGAAATGTATTAAAATTATATAATTATTTAACAAAAAGTAGCATAGGATATCAATTTGAGAAAAAACTGGACATCTCTGGGTCAATTTTCAGAAATGTTGGGAATAAACAATAAGTAATTGTTCAAATAATTACATAATGTTTTAAAAAAAATAACTACTCCAAACAATGACAAACTATTACCTTTCAATCAGAAAATACGATTATTTTCTACATTTTTTGGGAATAAATAATTGTTTAAATAAGTTACATTTGTTTAAACAATTGAAAATTGTTTAAAAAGTCATAGGAAATATTCGAATTGTCCATTAGTAACTATTTGTATGAAAAAGACGACGGAAATTGCTGAAAAGTGACAATAATACGTGAAAATGTACTTTTTTGATTTTTGGGTCATATTTGGGGCGTTGTTGGGGGGGGGGGGGGGGGGTAAGGGTAAGTTGAAAATGAAAGTTATTAGTATCCTCTCATTTCATAGGTACTCCTCTTCAATCCCTAAAATGTTTGGCACGTTTCGATCAAACCCTGAAGTATGAGTTCAATTTTTCGAAAATCTAAAATTTCCCCATGTTACTTAAATGGGATTTTAAAGTGCCCGGTGACACGTGTTAATATTCGAATTTCGAGAAAAAAGGGATTTTCTTTCTCTGGAAATGGAAACTTTTGGCGGGGGGACTTGCCCTCTAGGATGAAAAAAAATTTTGCAATGCATTTTTGGACCACCCTATTATACATGCTTACCTGCTATGCCCTTTAAGGTTTATTATATGTTTATTATATATTCAAATTATAATAAACGTTATTTAGTACAAAATCATTATTTTATTTATTTAAAATATTCTAAGTAATATTTAAATCATTTATTTTAGTACTCTTCGTGAAGTCGCACGAAAGTCTCATTTCAATCTCACGCGTGCATCAATTATCATCCGTGCGAGCGATATGCGTCGCATATGATGACACATATGTCTGCATCAGTGACTTCAGGCGTGCGGAATAAATCCGCACGCGTGCGAGTAATATGCGTAGCATATGAGACTATAATTGTTATCTGGGTAGCATCGATATCTTTGTTGGTGTTACGATTTCAAAGGCTCCCTCACCGAAGTCTTTTTCGAAACTTTCTCGAAAATGTTATCAATGTGAGTGAGTGATATTGCTTCCTCCTATAAGAGGAAGCTTTTTTTTCATGGTGCTGAAGAAAAAAAGTTTTAATTCAAAAAATGAAGTCAGAGATAACGGTTTTGTATAATAGCTCATTAAAACCATATAAACTTTTATACCACCATCAATCCACTACTGCAGTAGAATCTAAGTTTCTTATTGTTTGGAAAGATAAAGTTGGTAAAATAATAGACAAAAGTGAGAAACTCAAAGCTGCACAGAATTTTTTAAAAGAATGTAATGGAAAGTTGACAAAAAAGAAGGCTCAAACAATTCTTCAATATATCACGGTATTTATAGCATTTATAAACGGAATTTATTATTATATTGATACGTTGCGTTTCAAATTTAAGAAACGGTTTACATGCTTTCAATATTACATCGCAATCTTTTTATTCAGAAAGAAACTTCGACAATAAAATCAGCCACAAAATGATCAATTACACCACAAACTACTCAAAAATGTTCAGAACGTGATATTTTATCAACTGCTACTCTTCCTGATAGTGCAGGTAAACATCTTATTTAGTATTATCTATTCTTTTTTTGCATACAGTTCGTTGTGAATTTTACACAAAAAGTAGAATAAGAAAATATAGGTTACAAAACTAATATCATACGAGTAATTCATTTCTAAAATTTTCATATTATAATTAAAAATGAATATGAAAATATAACAAAAATTATACTTTCAAAGTTCGGGTTTATGATTTAAAAAAATTAATTTTTCTTTCAAATTTTGAAATGCAATATGCATTTTTACCTTCAGATATTCCGAGCACTTCTTCCCAAGGTGAGCATTCAACGCTGGGGAGTGTTTTAGATAAAACTTACAAAAAACCAGCACAAGATTCAATAAATAAGGAAATTATAAACACTAAAGCTGAATTGCAGAAAAATATTTTTACTAAAAATAGTGGTTTTGATGATGGTCAATCTACAAAAAAAGTTTAGAAAAAAAAGAACGCTGGAATTAAAAAAAATATGTCACAATAATCCACAGATAGCGAATGAATTGAATGTATGTGATGGCCCTGGACGAAGCAGAATAGAAAAAAATCAACCAGAATTACTTAAAACTATCCTAAAATTGATAAGTCATGGTGCTTATACGGATTCAAGAAGACGAAGTGAAACTCTGAATAGCTGCAAAACCCTGGATGATCTTCACAAAGAATTAGAAAATATGGAATATTCTATTTCTCGAAGCGCACTCTACCTCCGTATATTATCGAGAAAATCGAATACTTCATAGGGGAAAAAAGCACATAAATACAGTTCCTGTACGACTTAGAAAAGCTCAAAAAAATTTGCACAAAAGTCACCTAGATCAATATTTTTGTACTGCCAGTATTAGACAAGCTTAAGTTTTGGCATCAATTCTTGGGCCACAACAAGTAATTTTTGTATCGCAGGATGATAAGGCAAGAGTGCCATTGGGAATTACAGCAGCGAACAAACAAGCACCTATTTTAATGCACTTGGACTATCAGGTACAAAGCAAATTGTTCTTACAATATTTTTATTTTAGTATTAGCCACCTGTATGTATTCGAGAAGCGCATCAGAAATAATTGTTATAGAAAGTTCTCTTAAGGTTTTTGGGGTCGCTAATTACGATTCTGCTGTTGAAATTGCAACATTCGAAATGGTGGATCCAATATGGCGACTGTTGGAAGGCAGAATCGCAGAATTAGCGATTTTTTTCAACTCGTCTGAAACTTGATGTACGGGGGTATAAATAACGGAATAAATAACACTTTATTAGTAACTCAAAGAAGCTTCGTATACTGATTTTCGTTGGAATGCGATAATGTTTCGAAAATACTGCCAGCCATATTGCATCCGTCATTATGTTTTTTTTCTTTTTTTGTAAAAATGACGACAAATATATTATCATCGACTGACGGGACTCCAGTATGACGATTGTCATCGAAATCGAATAAGTTGTGCATACAAGTGTCCGCCATATTGCAACTGCCATTTTTTGTGGAATAGACATTAAATTCGTTATCGGCAACCCAAAAAACCCCTGAGAGTAAATTTTCAAGTTTCAATTATGAAAGCTTCTCTTTTTGCTAATTTGTTGGCGACTTGGTCCGCTCGGGCGCGAATAATCTGGCAGGTTTGAAGGATCATAGTCACATTTTACCTGGTCATCCATAAAACTGATTAAAGGTTTTCGACAGAGCTTATAATGATTAACAAATACACTACCGTCGGAAATTGTGCGCACGGCTAGCGTGAGCGCTATTAAAAATCACTGCTGACTTCGAACGACGATATCTCGGCGAAAAAAAGAGATAGGCCATTTTTTAAAAGACAGTTGGAAAGCTCATGAAATTCCACGTCCATTGGTACCCAACAAATATTTTTTTGACTTTCTGAAAATAGTACAGCACTTGAGAAGTTAAAAAAAAATTAAAGATTTTCTCAAATTTTGTACCTCAAATTCAACTTTTTGCACGACCTAGGAAAATTTTTTCATAAACCTGAAAATTATACGACCTGGAGCCTGAAATCGTATCTTTAATTTAAGCCAAGAAAACTTAAAAAATCTTCATGGGTGCCCGAGATATGATTAAAAATGTTCAATCGTATCTGAGCTCAATTTTAATCGACGATCACGGTTCTC
>CAKNXH010061872.1:0-28321 GCA_932178445.1 Andricus quercusramuli | reverse complement strand
AGCTTCTGGTATTTTTCTAGTTGAACAAAAATTGTTCATAATAAGAAATTTCGTAATAAATATTCAAATATAATAAATGAAGCAGATGGGAACTGCGTAAATGAATACAGCTTCTAGGTATTGATTATATCTTATCACTACAGCGATAAGAATAAAACAATAGAAACAAAATGTTTGGTTCTTCTGTTTACCACTTCGGTGAGATGAAAAAATCAAATGTGGGCTCTAATAACAAATCAGAATAATAATTCGAGACACTGTCAAGCAAATTATCTATTAACGTATGGACCACTTTCCCCCCTAATTGCAAAAAATGAAGATCGTTTCTACGGTGGTCCCCATCTTGACAGTGGTACTTAGATCTATTGGTAATTATAATACTATACTATCATATACGTCTTATGCTCTGTTGCCTTCCTCAGAAAGATGTAACAGATTCACATTCAACCCCAAGACATCCTAGTGAATAGTTATTTAGTTTGTTCATAATGCCTGATATTTTTATCAAATAGAGGCAAACAGATGATAAAAAATGTTTAAGATTTTACAATGGATAGACAAAATTGCATGACCCATAGAGACAGATAATACCTTCCGAGATTCTGGAATATACGATTGGTTACAAGCCTTGCGCAATTAAGATATTATGAAGTTTCGAAGAGAACATCTTGAAGGAAAGGCATAAGACTCCACAAGAGATAGAATTTGGTAGAATATTCTGCGCTTGCGTATGAAAGTTGAAAGTTTTAATCCATTTTCTTCAGTATGGCTTCAAAGTCCAAGCTTTTAATAGCAAAATAATCGATCTTACGTCTTACTTTCATGACATTTCCAAATATATTGAATCGTTCCTAAAATCTTTTTTTTTTTCATTGGGTCAGAAGCAAATTATCATTATTAAACCTGGGCCAAGGACAAAAATAAATATCAGGTTATTGTTGAATGATCGTATACATTTTATGAGAATGAAATGAAAATTTCAGAAGAGCTGATAATGTAATACCAATCACAAAGTAATATAATGTAAGAACAAAAGCATTACTACGAAAAAACTTCATGCTGTGAACAGAATGTATTAGCTCGGTACTCTTGTAGATCATTATTTGTGATACGAGAACATTTACTCCTAGATCAAAATGTAATCGCCTGTTTCCTCTTACAGAATTAAGTTCACAGTTTGATTGTCTGCCTAATGGCGCTCCCATTCCTGGCGTTCTTCGTGGCGGCCCATCTTCTTCTTCTGCCGACATGCAAGATCCTCCTGCTAGTTCTGCTCCTCCTGCCATTCCTCATCCTCCTTTCAGGTTTTCTTCTCCTGTCGAACCTTCTCAACGTGCAAGGTCACGGTCTCCTCCTGCCAGCAATTTAGATCCGCCTACCAGGCTTCCTTCTTCTGACGGACATGGATATGGACTTGACCAACTTGAATTTATTCGACTTATACCCATTAAAAATCCGCACCGGCAATTCGAACTTCGCAGATATACTTTCCCTACGGACAAACGAATTAAACTATTCGTGAAGCATAATGTCTTCCCACCCGTGCCACCCCAAGAACAAATTGTATTATCAACATTGGATGGTGACGTCTTTGCTATATTGACGAGTAATAATTTACTTGCTGGAATCTATAAACATAATACTCAAACCAAAGGTAAAGGGCGAGTAAAAATAAATATGGCGAGTGGCAGGATTACCCCACTGACCCCAGAAGAAACTGAGGAAGTTCGAGTAGGCCTCATTTGCCCAATTCAATTATATTTTAGATAAGAGCATGTGAACTACAAAGATGGGTAAGTTATTTTCTAAAACAAACTAGTTATCGTTATTCAAGGTTTTTAAATTTCATTCAATATGGTTGAATTATTCTTTAATTAATTTGTATTCCGTATTACCTCATTCTCTGGCCAGATCTCCTTCCGCTGATCCTCGTATTTCTGGCACGTCCAAGCCTCACCCAGCGCTTCCGTTTTCCAACGTACTTGGATACGGATTTGACCAACTTCAATTTATCCGACTTCGTTTCGAAGGAAATCTGCACCGAGTGTTCGAACTTCGAAGATACACTTTTCCTGCGGATAAACCAATAAGAATACTTGTAGATCACCGTCGCTACATGCCCATTTCAATCCAAGAACAAATTGTATTGTCAACATTCTGTGGTGACGTCTTCGCAATATTCGAGAGCAGAAATGTTCTTGCTGGAATATATACACATAAACCTGGCACTAAACGTGAACGACGAGCAAAAATAAACATGGAAAGTGGCAAGATTACCTGCTTGATCCCAGATGAAATAAGGGAAACTCCAATAGGTGCAAGACGCTTGATCAATTTGAATTATAAAGTAGAGTATGTAAAGGAACATCTTCCACATCAAGAGAAAATGTGAAATTAAAATATAAGATTGTTCATGTTCCGAAGTCTTCTGAAAACGTTATAAGTAGCTAGTATTCACAATCAATAATAAAAGGTTGATGTATCATGATTCCCAAGACTTCAATCTTTCAGCATCGCCCAGCCAGGCTTTTTCAGAACCAAGTCAAAGAAATTAAGAATTTTAAATTAGATTAAAATTATTGTTGTACAAACTTGGTTGCTGGATTCTTGTTTTTACTTCCAGAAATTCTATACATTATCTTGAGCATTGGACGTTAAATAGGATTTTGAATTTAATTTTTAACTGATTCAAAATTCTCAAATTTTAATTTAGCTGACCTTGATAAGGGTGCTGTATGAGCACCGGAACGTTGGTAAATATTATAAATGTTGTTTATTGTTATTTGATGATAATAAAAATAAAGAAGACAGAAGAAATAAGAAGAAAGAGGGAAGGTGATTTGGTTGAAGGCCTTTACATTTCTATTGCCTTTTTTCTTACTGTCTGAAGGAAAACAAAATTTTCTTCAAGAAATTTTTTTCCTATCATACGACAATTTTTACATGTTTAGACTTTGAATTAAAATTATTTCATCCTATATTGAAAAGTAGTGTAACGATAAATTTCAAAAATTTTGCAATCATTATTGTTGGACACCTTATTGGCTTTTTATTACATGAAATTCTTCCATATAAAAAATTTGAATTTTCTAAAATAAATCATGAAAAAATTCCCTTTGATAAAAAAATAGAACAGAACCGTGTGCGAATTAAGAAACATTCCTAATTTTTTATTACTCTTCCAAGGTTAACTTAAAATTTCGAAATTATAAAATAAATCATGGAAAATATTAATCATATTTTATGTTTGAGTAAGACGAAGTGAAGAACTAATTAATTTCGTCTTACGGTCACATGAAAGTGAGAACAAATAGTGCCATCGTTCAACTCACATTCTTAATTTAAACAATTTCTTATCTTGCGGCACCCACTGCGTACTAATTAAGATGACATGATTTTATGATACTTTGATAAATTCTAATTATTCATGAAGTTATAGTTTTTAAATTTCAGAATTATTATTTATTTATGGTATCACTGTCTTATCCCTTTAATAACTATTTATCTGCAGCATTAGTGTTTTTTGAATAAACATTATTGTTGAATTTTTTTAATGAACTTCCTATTTTTTTCTCAATAACAAAAGAAGTATTTTCCATTGAAACAGTTGCATTAGAAACCAAATGGTCAAACTTTTGAAGAAGCAAGATGCAAATCCAACCAAAACAGTGGAATTTTAAAGCGAAAGAGGCAAATTTTTTCAAAGACAGTTACATTTTTGAAGACAGTTGAGTATTCATTGAAAAGTTAATTTCCAACCAGGAAGTATGACTCTTCAAGTATAAATGACAAATTACAAATCCAGAATGCCGACTCTTTATTAAAAGAGTTGAATTTTCGACCGAAAAAGATGATTACTTCAACAAGATTGATCTTCAATGAACCAAAAATGGGATCGTAAAATTTAAAAAATAGAATTGTTCAATTATTGGTTACAAACAAATTAAATTTTAAATAAAAAGAAATTTCAATACAAATTTTCAACCAAAAACTTATTTTGTGACAAACAAGTTCAATTTTTAACAGAGTAGTCGAATTTTCAAGAGAGATGAATCTTTATATGAAAAACAATTTTTAACAAAATATATCAATTTTCAACGAAGTTGTTGAATTACAAATCCATGAAGAGTAATTGTATACACACAAAACGTTCGAATTTTCAACCCGAAATAATGTTTCTTTCAAGGAAAAAGTTAATTTTCTACCAAGCAGTTATACTTTCATAAAAATAGTTCAATTTCTAGCCAAATAGTTGGATTATTAACCCAAAATTTGAATTTTTAACAAAAACGTTAATTTTCAACTTAATAGTTTTCCGTTCTACAAAAGTGTTAATTTTCGAAGCATTTGCTAGGCAGACTGTCATCATTGCGGCCAACAGTTCAAGGTCGGCGACCTGGTGAAAAAGCTAAACCATGTGCTCTTTAGAGCGAGGGATAACGTAGCTGATAAGCTAGCACCCAAGTTTTCGGGTCCCTTCACGGTGGTGGAGGTGATCTTACCATACGTCTACAAGCTCACGTCACCGGAGGGTAGGCTCGTGGGTCGCTACCACGCGTCACACCTCCAAAAGTACTTGGACGGGGATGAGGGCTATCAGGCGGAACGCGAAAGGAAAAACGAGATCGATCGCTTGCTTCTCGAGATACGCGACTCCGAGTCGTCGCACGAGGACTCCACCACAGGAGAGGACGATTCGGAAATGGATATTGACTGGGGCTACGGCAATAACAGCAACACCACTCAGACTCGGAACTGGGTACGGTGGAGCGGGGCAAACTGCGCAATAGATCCTTTTCCAGATAGGAGAGCGAGTCCGGTAGAGTAGCTGGGCCCGGTCGGAGGGGGGCGCGCGCTTGGGCAAAATTTAGATCACGTAATATACTAATAGTGAAGTGTTAGGGATCAAACTAATAGGGAGTGTCTCGATTTATCTTTCAGCACCCGGCCTCGAGCGTAGGGCCCAGGAACAGCAGGCTACATCAGGTTCCGGAGGAGAGGTCGCGGTGGAGGTCTCAATTAACCTTCAGCACTCAACCGGAAGCAACACCAACACACGTATCGACTCTTATAATTGACATCACCTTTCTGCAGCATGCTCATACTTTAGTTATTAGTAAACCTAAACTTAAGCACGGTATCGCAAACTCGAAAGAGTCGTTCGTTTCATACAAAAGTTGCCAACATCTTAGATTTTGTTTAATCATGTCGGTAAGACAAGAAAAACGGACTTCCACAGTCTAACTAGGCGCACTTAAGAGTATAGAAAGCCTCGCCAATAGTATTTTATTTGGCTCCGGTCTAGGAAGCTGTCATTTAGTGGCTTCTTGTCCTTGCAGCCGTAATTATTAACACTCAAATTTGATCCTAAGCAAGCTTGAACCTTCCGACCTTGAATCACTGAAGTAATAATTGAACTATGTTTTTTATTTATTTTTACTCTTATTAACACGAAATGTGCGATATCAAAGTACCCTGGTCTGACGATTACTGACGGCTCTCACTAGATAACAATCAATGGGTGAGAGCTGGGAATTGGGATGTGGCCTCATCAGTTATTACACCCGGCGGCTCCAATCTTGCCCGGCGGGAGTTGTAAGGTGGCATTAGTCCACGTATACAAATATTTTGAAACTTAGTAAATCACTTTTACACATCTCTACTCGTGAGGCTCGAACTAGTAGTCAACTTTCTGGCAGTTACCAGCGAGCAGCTGGAGTTGATTGGTTCGAGTAAAATGTACTCTCAACGAAACAATCGCTCAAAATTTCAAATGAACCACCTGTCGATCAGTATGATTGATCGACTGCAAAATTAAATTCAAATTCAAAATCACTTAAATAATTGTCGACATTAACTTCATTTTGTGGGATAAGATAATCCGAGAAAACTAGGATTGGAGGTTATGGGGCCCATGTCAGCTGACAAGCCTGTCAGGATCGTCCGACCAGGGACAGAAATAAATAAAACACTTCACTCACTAATCACACACGTTCTTTTGTTTTTTTTATGTATAAACCGGAGCCGAAGGGCTCAGCACACACACACACGCGCAAATGTCACTAGTGACCAGGAGCAATGACAGTCTCACACACGCACACACGTTACGCGAAACAACGCAGAGGCCACGATATCCCGACTTCGGAGAAGAGGACCCTGCTTGCTCGCATGGAGGGGAGTCCCGTGCGTTCAACGATAACCAGGGCGACGACGTCCACGTGCACAGCGCGACGATGTAAACAAACCGGCGTGAACAAGCGCGCGGCCATACTGCTGTACCATAGACTATAGCGTAGCGGACCATGCGGTTGTTCTGCGCGTCCGTGCGCCACCTCGTGCCGTCCGTTGTGGACTAGTTTTCTCTCTCTCTATCCACAGGATCGTCGCCGACTCGTAACGTAACGCATGCTTGCCGCCAGTTGCGAATGTATTCGCGCTCGATCTGCAAAATCGGTCATCTGCGCATGACGGAATGTAGGTTTGTAAGTCTCTCAGGTATCAATTTTACTTTCTGATTGCTAAAATGCCACAGGGACGTGGTTACCTACGGGAACTTAGGGTGATTTTAGGTGAGGTTTTACCTTGTTAATTTCTTGCTCTCTACCTTGTTTTTCTTGTGTTCGAAATATCTTGTTTCATTTTAAATTTGCAAATGTACGCGAGTGGGCTATAATAGCCAAGAATTTAGGAGTCGTCAGCAATGGCTGACCAGTGGCCTTTTCGATAAATAAAGCCTCTTAACGATTCAGTTCAAAAATGTATTCTCGCGAGTCCTGTTCAGTCTAAACTTCAGTGGTGCAAAGTGAACTTGTCGGAATCCTTAGCCGCGCCTTCTCATCCAGGAGTAGAGTTAGTGAATCGGAATGTAAAACTGCGACCACGCGGTCCTGCAAAATGTCCGACGCCGGCTCGGTAGCATCCGGTCATTCATAACCGTCACCACGGGCGCGTGTTAGTCATTAATTCGAGATTCCAACCTGGGGGAATGACGAGGAATTTCGTTTCAATTAAAAGTGACTCGTGAGTTGGGCGTTTCCACGAATTTGTTGCGTAGCAATCCAACATGGCCAACTGGTAAATTTTAAATCGATCGACTAGTATTTGATGGTCGCTATGTATCGGTAACTTGGAACAAATTTCTTTATGTTCGACAACTGATATTAATAAAATAAAATCAATCAAATTACAGTATAAAGATCGGAGTTTGAATAAAAAGTGACTCGAGACGTATGTGTTCCCGCGATGCTAGCGCTTGGCCATCAAATATGGCCGTCGGATAATCGGAAAATCGGGCGACTAATCTTTCATTTTCAAAATGTATCGCTATTTGAAATAACTTCCTTTATGCTTTTTTTAAATATACGAGTTAAACTGGAAATTACTCGTGAGTGACCATTACCCATTCACGTGTGACGTCAATCCTGACCGCTCCCCTCTCCGCTTCCCTTACATCTGAATTAGTAGGGCCTAGTCACTCTCTAACGCGAACAGAAAATAACCCCTATTAAAACAAAACTTGAAGAGGTTCTAAACCCAATGAGTTTATCCCTTTTGCCAATGGTAGGTAAAAATTAGCTGGCGCTCAACGCAATAAACCAATAGGAATTAACTGAATTATCATAGCGAATAAATCAAATAATAATAATAATTCAAATTAAGGTTTATAGTACATAATTCAAGTAATTCACGAAATTCAAGGAATTCAAGGAATTTTTCGAATTTGTGAAATACCTTGAATTCGAAGGATTCCTTTGATTCCTTACATTCTTTCAATTCCTAGAATACTTTCAATATCCTTGAATTCGTTGAATCCCCTAAATTCTTTGAATTTCCTTGAATTCTTTGAATACCTTAAATTCTTTTAATTCCTTGAATTCTTCGAATTCCTTTAATTTTTTTAATTTCTCAAATTCTGGGAATTCCATGAATTCTTTGAATTCCTTAAATTCTTTTAATTCCCTGAATTCGTTCAGTTCCTCGAATTCTTAGTATTCCTTCAATTTTTTGAATCCCTTGAATTCTTTGAATTCCTCAAATTCTTTCATTTCCTTGAATTCTTTGAATTCTCTAAATTCTTTCAATTCCTTGAATTCTTAGAATTTCTTTAATTTTTTGTATTTCTTACATTCTTTGAATTCCTTCAGTTCTGTAAATCCCTTAAATTCTTTTAATTCCTCGAATTCTTAGAATTCCTTGAATTTTCAGAAATCGTTCAATCCTTTGAACCCCTTAAATTCTTTGAATTCCTTGAGTTCTCTAAATTCCTTAAATTCATTTGAATTCCTTTAATTTTTTGAACCCCTCAAATTCTGTGCATTCCTTGAATTCTGTGAATTTCTTGAATTTTTCGAATTCTCGGAATTCTTTGAATTCTTCGAATTCTGTCCATTCTTTCGTATTCCGTGAATTCTTTGAATTCATGGATTTTTTTTTAATTTTGTAGAACTTCAGTTCAATTTTTAAAAAAATTGAATCATTCTAAAATATACTCAGAAGTTTTTAAAACATTCCAACAATATTTAAATATTTGAAAATATTTCAAAAGAATTAAAGTGACATTTAAATTTTTGAAGATTTCGAAATAAAGTTTTGATGCTTCATCAACACTTTGAAAAGAAAGATAAAAAAAAAATTCTTAAGATTTCTTGGAATATTTAAAGTGATTACTTATTTTTGAGAACTGTTTTCAATAGGATATTTGAATATTATAAATTATTGCTAAGTTTTTTCCAAGCTTCAGAAAGACCTGAATGTAAAATAAAGAAACATTTCTCAGAAATTTTATAGATACAGTTTCGACATATCTGAAATTTTGATGAACTCAAATTTTTTTGTATGTCTCAAATCAATAATACTTTTTAGTTCAATTATCATATTTTTAGGCTAAAAAATTAGATTTTTCTGTAGAAGATTCTCCTCCTTTGGGAAACATTTAATCATTTTTTACCAGAAAAACAGCTGGTTTAAAAATGAACTTTTATTGTCGAGGATTCATCTTCGTTGTTGAAAATTTACTTTCTTGGATGTATTCAACTGTTTTTACATTTTAAATCCAAATCTTTTTGATTCGAAATTTTAACTATTACATTCTTCGTTAGGAATTCATCTTTTACCTCTGAAAATGCAACTACTTGGTTGATGATGACCTTTTTTGTTGGAATTTTTTTTACATGTCTGTAATTTTCAAAAACCTTTTTGAATTCTTTCAAGAATTTTAGGAAAATTTTATTTATATAACTTCACATGAAACTTCAATGAATATTTTTATGGATGCCAAGTCTTTTTACCCATCTGTAAATCTGTCGGAGATAAGCTAAACAGCCTTCTAAGGAGAAACAACAAAAAATTAAAATTACAACTAATGTTAGTCACACACTGTTATATTGCATTTGCGCACGTTTTTGAATTCAAAATAAGATATAATTTATTATTTTTTCAATTAAATGTAGATTCTATGTTTTTATTCCAATTTTATTATTTTAGAGATAAGAATAAAAAACATAGACGATCATAATACTTCCAAACAAGCCCATATTGACAAAACTAAATTTCTTTCCTTGGACTGATTTATGAATTATGAACATTACTTCCTCAGAAGGACAAGTTTGACGCCTAAAATTATTGAGATAGCGATGACGATACTAGATCTAAACTCTAATGAAACAGCAAAATAGTAATTAGATGGATAGGTAACCGAGTTCCTTATTAACGTTTAAATAACGTCTTCCTCTGATCGAAAGAAATGAGGATTTCTAATACTGCCGTCTTTCTCACGATGATGATTCTTACTTCTATTGGCGATTATAAAACATAATATATAATACATATTATAATAGTCTAACTAAAACTCAATCGAATCCTATCAGCATAAGACTAGTTTTGAATCTGCGGAATTAAGTATTAGTAGGGCACTTTCGTAAATTATTGCTCCTGAAGCAAAAAAATTCATTTTCCAAAAAAAATTAGACGTCTTTTTCTTGTTTCAGAGTTGAGTTCACAGTTTGAATGTACGCCTGATGGCGCCCCGCTTTATGGTGTTCCTCGCGGAAGCCTATCTTCTTTTTTTGACATAAAAGATCCTCCTGCCACTTCTGCTCCTTCTGCCAATTCTCATTCTCCTGCCAGACATCGTTCTCCGCGCAGGTCTCCTTCTCCTGCCGGAGCTCCTCAACGTGCAAGGTCCCGGTCTTCTTCTGCCAGTTCTATAGATTCACCAACGCGGCTTTCTTCTGCTGACCCTCATGGATATGGACTCGACCAACTTAAATTCATTCGTCTAACTCCCGCTAAAAATTCGAACCGGCAATTCGAATTTCGAAGATATACTTTTCCTACGAACAAACGAATTAAACTTTGCCCAAGGCATAATGTCATTTTGCCCGTGCCACCTGAAGAACAAATTGTATTATCAACATTGGATGGTGACATCTATGCCATATTGGCGAGTAATAATATACTTGCTGGAATATACAAAAATAATCCTCGAACCCAATCTAAAGGACGGGTAAAGATAAACATGGAAAGCGGCGGGATTACCCAATTGACCCCGGATGAAATTGAGGAAGTTCGAGTAGGCCAACTTTGCCCAATCAAATCTCATTTTAGAGTGGAACATGTAAACTACAAAGATGGATGAGTTACTTTTCGAAAGAAACTATTAGCCGCGCAATTTTGCTTCCGCCGTTTTTCGATAGAAGGCTGCAGTGGTAAATGCCGGTTGAAATAGGCAGGTCAGTAATTTCATACAGTAAGCTGGGACATCTGTCAACATAACGACATTACCAAATTAGTGAATTTTTGTTTGCATCAGAAATTTATCCTCGATCGAAGATGTCATTTTCCTAGCTGAAGACTCGTACCAAACGCAAGAATAATGAGCAAAATCATTGGGATTCACTCGACGAGAAATTTCGAAACGCATCAAGGCCAAGGCAATGATTCAGAAGCAAGGAAATTGGGATCCGTACGAAAGACCGGTCAAGACATACTTGGAAACCCTGAAATGGTAAGTCTTACCCCACCTGTCGTACTGACCAGACATTGCTCCTTCCGACTACAATTTGTTTCGACCGCCTCAAAAGACAAATCGTTTTTTCGAGGTGTTATCCGACAATAGCCGAAAAGATGGCAAAATTAGTGAGTAGTGATAGACAGTACTTCGGATCATAAATAGGTAATCGCTTTCAAAGAATAAAGCCACAAATTTTAGGAAACAACAGTGGAAGCAAAGTTGCGCTTTCAAATGTTCACTGATTCTATTCATTCCTATTTATCTAAATTTGACAGAATTCTTTTTCATCCACTTAAATTATTCTTTAATCATTTTTGATTTCGTATCACCTTATTCTCTGGCTAGATCTTCTCCTACTGATCCTCGTTTTTCTGCCGCGTCCACGTCTGATCCTGGGCTTCCGTTTTCTGACGTACTTGGATATGGATTTGACCAACTTCAATTTATCCGGCTTCGTTACGAAGGAAATCTGCATCGAGTGTTTGAACTTCGAAGGTACACTTTTCCTGCAGATAAACGAATAGAAATACTTGCAGAACGACATCGCTATATGCCCATCCCTATCCAAGAACAAATTGTTTTGTCAACTTCCGGTGGTGATGTCTTTGCAATATTCGAGAGTAGTGATGTTTTTGCTGGAATATATACGAATAGACCTGGCAATCAATGTAAAGGACGGGCAAAAATCAATATGCAGAGTGGCAAGATTACCTGCTTGACCCCAGAAGAAATTAGGGAAACTCCAGTAGGTGCAAAACGTCCGATCGATTCTAATTATGCAATAGATATTGTGAAACAAAATTAAAAAATGTAAAACTGAAATATAAAATTGTTGTCTCAAAATGTTTCAAGTTCCGTTTGAGTCGCTTGCGCGAATATTCTTCGAAAAATATCATTATAGGTTTATAATGATTTATCTGTAACAATTTCGCTGTGGAAGGATCACCCTGATGTAGATAAGGAAAAAATTCACTGCGGGAAGAAATTTAGTGAAATTAGTTGGCTACATTAAAAAGAAGACTTCGATTTAAAATTTGTTCATCCTATTCAAGAAATTTGTGTAAAGACACATCTCGAGAATATCGCAATCATTTTTGAAAACCTAATTGCCTTTTCATTATATGATATTGTTTCATATCGAGAATTCAAATTTTCAAAATTAGACCTGAAACAATTCCTATTCATGAAGAAATAGTAAAGAACCGTGTGCGAATTAGGAAATATTTCTGATTATTTTATACTTTTGTGCGGCTAAATTGAAATTTCGAAACTATCCAATAAATCATGAGAAATATTATTATTCATGTTTTATGTTTGAGTGAGATAAATTGAAGAAGTAATTCGTTTCGTCTTGCCGTTACATAATAGTAAGAACAAACAGAGCCATCGTTTAACTCATGTTTATTATTAGATAAATCCTTACGTATTTCTTGAATAAACATTATTATTAACATTTCTAATGAACTTCTTAAAATAACTTTTAAATAAAACTCATTGTCAGTATTAATCCATTCCTTTTTTCTACTAGTAACTATAATGTATCTCGTGAATGTGTTCAGTAATAATGTCGTCAACTGAATGAAGATGAAAATTTTGATATACTAATTTTGTTTGTGTTTGAAGTTCAAACATTTTTTTCAATTGTGAGAAGCGACATTAATAATACAATCAGCGTTAAAATTCTTTCTGAAATGTGTATGAAAATAACATATTTTTAAATTATTTCAATTTCTAATGTAAGCCAAACAACGTACAATGTAAAAAAAATGTCAGAGGAAAAAATAGCATGTTGAACACCATGCAAGATTATCGCAACTATATGAAATTTCTTGAAAAATCGGAAATTCAAATTTTGAGCTCAAAAAAAATAATGAAAAAGCAAAGATTCAATTTTGCAGTCAAACGACACCAGATACGAAATAAATAAATGGACAAAATTTTTCTAATCAGAAAAGGGCTAGAAAATTTTGATGAATAATTTTTTGATAGGATGCGTAGTTATTGTTCTAATCGTGAAAAATAACATTAGCAATGGAACAATTCGTGGAAAAACAACACGAAGTACAAAAAAAAATTAATCAACAAAAATTCTTGCTTGATGGAAATCTCAGTAGCTAACGACAGTTTGTTTATTGGTGTAGTTCGAAAGCCTCCGGATGCTCCTTACGGTACGGAACTGGAATCAGAAATCTTTCGCATGCTACTGATTTTAATAATATAGTTCTCACCGGAGATTTCAACACCAACTTAAATGTGGCCAGCTATGACACGAAACACCTAACTTCTATCTTGCACTCATCCGGGCTAAATATAGTACCCCATAACTTTACTCACCATACTGATCGGTGTAGCACACGGACAGATTTAATGATAGCTGATGAGTAAGATAAAATAGACTCGTATGGCCAGTATCCTATTCCGTTTCTTTCTAACCATTACCCCATAAATATCAAATATAAAATTTCTTACGCTCAGCCAATCAGTCAAATTGAAAAGCAGATGCAAAATATATCAAGAGTTGACGAGATTGAATTTCAGGAACACCTAATGACCTTCGACTGGGAGAAACTGATACTTGAGGTTGATATCAATAATAAAATTAATTACCCAAACAAGTATTTGATATCAGCATTCGACCAGTTTGCGGCATTACTTATTCCTAATAAATCTAAAAAACCAGCTTCCTGGGTTACTTCCAAAATTAAAAATCTCATGAAGGAACGTGATAACATACGCAGACAGGCTAAACGTACTCAGAATCCCATATTACAAACTCAGTTTTGCAAACTGAGTAATTTAGTACAAGCCAAGCAATGAGCTAAAACATTGCAAATGTCATAAATATGCTGACGATTTCAAACTTTATCTTTCTGGTCCAATTTCCGAAATAATAAGAATGCTTGAGCAAGTGCAGGAGGATTTTGATTGCGTAGTACGTTGGGTACAAAACAATGGGCTCCAGATTAA
The DNA here is from genome assembly GCA_932178445.1 of Andricus quercusramuli. Classification (NCBI taxonomy): domain Eukaryota; kingdom Metazoa; phylum Arthropoda; class Insecta; order Hymenoptera; family Cynipidae; genus Andricus; species Andricus quercusramuli. The sequence goes on along the minus strand of CAKNXH010061872.1, from coordinate 14,343 downwards.
TCCTCAGGAAACTAAGGCTATTTTTATAGGACCTTCATCTTCCTTACCACCAGGAATAATTGCGACCTTTCCACCACTTTTAATAAGTGACCCAGAAATCGAATTTTTGTAGGTGGCTAGGGACTTAGGTTACATGCTTAACCGTTCTCTTTCCTGGAAGGAGCACGTAATAAACATTACAAGGAAGAGCTCTATATTACTCCAACAGTTAAGAAAAAAGGCATAATTGCCAACACCTACAAGGTTATTCCTAGTTAAGAGCTTAACTCTTCCATTTTTTGACCATGGGTGTGTCGTTTACGACGATCAAAATGTTTCCTATTCATGCCTCAACTTTGACTTATGTCGATGCAAAATTTTTTTTGTTCGAAACAGATGTTTTAAATATCATGAATTAGCATAACTTCCTTAGTCTTCAGTGAAACTAACTAATTTTACAGATCAATCAATTCACCTCGAATCCAGAAATCTTTTCCATTTTTGCATTAACTTCGAATTATGAGAATGAGAAAATTTTTACGACGAAAATCGATTTTAAATATAGAAATTACCATAAGTTCCCTTCTCTTCATTGAAATGTATCAATATTGTAAGTCAATTGATTCGTTCCGAACCAAGGAATCTTTTATATTATTGCATCAACTTTGAATCGACACATCTTTTCTATTTTTGCATTAACTTTAAATTATGAAACTGAAAAAATTTTTCCCATAAAAATCGATTTCAAATATAATATTAATAATCATAACTTCCTCACTCTTTGATAAAATGTAATTATATTATGGGTCAATCGATTCTTCTTGAACCAAGGAATCTTTCACATCCTTGCATCAACTTTGAATTATGCGAATGAAAAAAGTTTTACTATAAGAAACCGATTTTTAAAATATTATTGATTCATTCATCTGCAACCGTTTTCAAGTTATCGTGGTCATAAAAACGTATGATATCCACACGCATTCACACACGCACATCCGGACAATTGCCTAGAACATAGTGTCAGACATTTTGAAATTGAGGAAGGATTAATTGAATGAATCTAAATTTTTTTGGAAAATGGTACCATAACAAAGCTTCCTCTACGAGAAAGCAAAAAGTGTGTTCAATCGTACTTTCTGGAATTGGAATATTATTTTTGAAAGTAAATGTAGCTCCTACGTATTTCTTTAAATTTTATCAAGTCAAAGATAAGAATAAAAACTGACGGCGATGATAATACTCCGAAAGTAGTCTCTAATGAGCAAACTAAACTTTGGACTGATTTATGAAATGTGAACATGAATATCTCAAAAGGGCTTATAACATAGAAGATTGCAATTAAGATACCAGATATGTACTCTAATCAAATACCCCCACATTAAATAAATACCACGGCAATCAAATTTGTTATTAACGTGTAAATCAGTTTTACCTCTGACTGCAAAAAATGAGGATCATTTATACTGTGTTCTTCATCTTGACGGTGATCATGGGCTCTATTGGTGAATTTAATACCATACAATACCTTTATTTCTTAAAACGTTTTCAATCTCTCCGCAAATGAAAATTTCTGGTGATATGCATTCTATCCTAATTACTATTATTTACCAAACACTATTTGAGTTGGTCCAAAATAAATACGTGAATTTTCTATCTTCAACAACAAAGGCCTTACTGAGAACCAATTTCATTCCGAGTGCAAAATGTATTAGCTGCTTACTCAGCTGGGTAATGCAAGAATATCCGTTCTCCAACAAAATTCAATCGTCTGTTTCTTCTTGCAGAGTTAAGCTCACAGTTTGAATGTTTGCCTAATGGAGCCCCTATTCCTGGTGTTCCTCGTGGAGGCTCATCTTCTTCTTCTGACAGACGAAATTCTCCTGCCAGACCTGAATCTCCGCATAGGTCTCCTTCTCCTGCTGAAACTTCTCAACGTGCAAGGTCCCGGTCTCCTCCTGCCATTTATACCCTTGATCCACCTACCAGGCTTCCCGGCTTCGACGTGCTTGGATATGGACTTGACCAGCTTCAATTTATACGGCTTACTCCCATTAAGAATCTGCACCGACATTTCGAATTTCGAAGATACATTTTTCCTACGAATACAAAAACGAAATTGTATACAGGACGTAACGTCTATGTGCCCGTGCCACCCCAAGAACAAATTGTATTATCAACATTCGATGGTGAAGTATTTGCAATATTGATGAGTGACAATACACTTGCTGGAATATATAAACGTAGTACTCGCACGAAATCTCAAGCACGGGCAAAAATAAATATTGAGAGCGGCACGACTACCTCCTTGACACCAGACGAAATTAGGGAAATTCCAGTGGGCCGTAATCTTTTGATTAAAATGCATTATTTAGTGGAGCTTGTAAACCAAAATCCCCCACACATTAAAAAAAAATGAAGAGATAAAATATATGATTGTTTATGATCCAAAGTCGCCTTAGAGTATAACAAGTAACTTATATTTACGAAAAATATTGAAATCTTAATGTATAATGGTTCATTGAATCTTCAGACCATGATCCAGTCTATCAGTTTCAGAAATAAGTAAAAAAAAATCCGTTCCATTCACTTACGCAAATAGTTTCTGAGAAATATTATCGCAGGTTTATAATTATTCATCTCTTTCAGTGCGGGAAGAATTTCACGAGATTAGTTATCTATATTGAACAATTTTATTATACGCTGTCAATATGCGATCAATATATCGTTTCTCGTATCACTCCTGCGAATTAAACAATTTTTACATAAGTACACATTGAATTAAAATCAGTTTACGCTATAGAAAAACATTCCTGAATATCTGTTAATAAATAATATTAAATGAATAGTAGTAAATCTGATAGTGAATAAGTCTTGTGCAGTTAAAATGAAACTTTAAAATTGTCAAATAAATCATTAAAAATATTCAACATCTTTATGTTGGATTAGGATAAATTGAAGAAATAACTCCTTTCAATTCACAGTGTAAGAAATACAGTAAATTTGTGAGTTAATAATTTAAAAAATGTACTTCATAAGAAGTCTCTTAAAATTAAAAAGACTTTACTGACGTAAAAAACTACTTCATTCAAAAAAACAAAAATAGGATGGATATTCCTATAAAATCATTGAAATCCTCGAAAATCTTATAAGATCTCCTGGAATCTTTTAAGATATCTTATAGCCTTGGGGGTCCTGTGAAATGTTTACACATTTTCCGAAATTCTTCAAAATCATTTGCAAATTTGTTAAAATCCCTTAAAATAAATAAAACCCTTGACATTCTTCAACCTGATTCAATGAATATAAAAAGTTCCGGGAATATTTTCAAATTTCCTAAAATATTCTAATTTCAAATTCTTTGATAATTTTGTCAATTGATCCCCAGGATCAATTAAATGAAAGCTTTCAAAAAAATTTAATCCATGGATTTATGTAGAATTTAGTAAATGTAGAAGAATTCAAGTAAATTAAAAAGTTAGTCAAAGTATTTGCCAAGCACCTACAAGGGAGGGTTTTGTAGCCTATAAGAATTTAATTGAAAATTTTTGAATTTTGTAAAAAAAATTGTTGGAAAAACTTTGCTCTCCCCTCACTTCCGCGCCTTGGGAAAATGTACGACGGACGGACGGACGGACACCCGACCAAAACTATAAGGGTTTTAGCCCGGGGCTATGAAAAGCCTAAAAATTCCAAAGTATTCCAAAGAATTGAAAGAATACAGGATAAATTAATAAGAATTCATAGTGAGTTCCACAAAATAATGTCAAATCCCTTCAAATCTTACGTACCCTACGAAATGCTTCACTTCTCTTGCATGAATTCTTTAAGGTCCACTGAAATATTATTAAATCCCGTGAAATTCTATGAAATCTGCCGATATTTCCTGGAATCCTAAAAAATGTATTATAATACCTAATAATAATTATTATTATTGATAATTCACTTAAATTTGAAATATTGACGGGTCCATAATATATATGTGAAATTAACTTTTAATGGAGATGGTTTACATTTTTTCAAGGGAGACATAAAACAATTTCATCTTGGTTGAAAAAAACAATTTAGAAAATGTAAAAGTTTAAAATTTTGTTTTAAATTTTCCTCAGTATGAAAATATAAATCAAATCAGAGTACTAATCAAACTTACCTTTCCATAAGATGCTTTATCAATGTGTTTTTTCAGCAAACACTTTTGAATAGAACGGTCATCACTGCAGTGAAAAAGGAAGCATAAAAAATAGATTCAATAAAATTTATTGTTTTAGTCGTTCGCGAAAGGTTGAATTTAATAATTTTTTTAACGACGTATTCACGTTCATAGTTCGAAAACTGTTGTTTCAAGAAAGAATTCCAATAAGCATATAATTGCAATAAATAATTTGATACTCTTCCTAATTACAGTCTACATTTTCTAACCCTACGATGAATACGTAAAAAGTTTCAATTTTTTAAACAACTACCACTAGAATTTAATCTGATCTTACTTTTGTTTTGTAATTTTGCCGTTTACTGAAAATGTACGATTTATGGGAAATTTACTACTTCGGACGGTTATTTTACCAACTGCTGGAAATTTACCAATTTTTGTCGTGAAAATCTAACATCTCACAAACTTCCTACGTGGATCGGTGATTTTACCATATACAGGAGAAACACATAACCTGAAAGTGTTATTTCAAAGCAAGATTGAAGTATACTGTTGTCGGTTCAAACCACTCGATCAACGTAGGTTATAATAGTACCAACGTTGCTCGTGGTAAACTTACATGCATTTTTTTTCAGAGCAGCTAATAGATTCCATCCGCATCATGAAGTTGGTTCAAACTGATGCTTTCATTTCTTAATCTTTTTTGAAGACTAGTATTTTTATGAATGTTAATTAAATTGCGAGAATAACTCTCTTAAATTTTATAAAAATTACAGAAATTCACATAGAGATGGTATATTTTGGTATTCAGGTAATTTCTTCGGGTTCACTTTTAATTTATTTCGCTCATGAAAGTATTACGAGGTCATTGATTAACTCTGAGGTAGCAATATTTGTTTATTCGTTGCAAGTTCAAAAATGTTTCAAAATGTTTCAAAATGTATAAAAGATCCTCACTTAATTGATTCATTCACCTAAAGTCACCTGAAGTCACTCGAAATCATCAACATTACCCTTTCAGACCAATTATTTTCTCTATTAATACACGCACATATCTTTTAGCCAAAATATTGAACAGGATAATTTCTGCCTTCTTACTTACCTGTAAATATTCTGTTGAAAATTTACTTACTTTCAAAGATTAGTAATAATACACAACTTCCGTTAAATAATTTTCAAAAAGGTATCATCTTCTTAATGAATTCCACTTATTTTAAATTTGATGAATAATTTTTCAGGCAGATGTTTGGCACTTTCATGAGGTCACCTATCTCCGCCATTCTTCCTGAGATTCTTATGCAAGATCCTGATTCAAATGTCACAAAAAAATTGTTTTGGGCAAGCAACTAATTTCGGAAAAATTCTTAATTTTTTATCCAACCATCCTATTCAGCACAACATAGGGATTATTGAACATCTTGTCGATGCCGCTATTCTGCTGTCTGATAATACTTTCCACTTATTTGACCTATAGATTGTTGAAGCATACTTCTGGCATAACCATTATCCCATTGAGTTTCTACAATCGCGTACACACAAAAGAGATTCTGAGATAGATGCAAAGAAAAACTAACCTTCTAATAACACCCCAAATGTTGATTGAATTTTTGATGTTCAGCACGAGATCATCTCCATCCCTTTCTTAGCGTCAATTTCACAAAATTTCAAAAGACTATTGAATAAATTTGGAATAAAAACTGTTTTCTGAGTTGAATCCAAGTTAAATGAATTCATTAAATTGGGAAAAGATAAGTCAGATGCTTATATACATCCCATAATACGGATCCACTTTCCATTACATTTTTGAGGTTGTACTCCTGCATATGGATCCTAATTTTGATTGTTAAAGCCAATAATAATTGTCTCCAACAGATATTTTTCTGGGGAAATGATAGTGAACTTCTTCTTCCGAAAAAGACTTGAAACCATGGTACATTGAATTTTTATTATTATTTGTAATGACAAGTTACAAGTAATATCATAAGATTGCTTCGGATCACCAACATTATTTTTATTTTACATTTTTTCAATTGATTGAATGACATGGATGATTGTGGTTTACATTTTTTACTCTAAAATGAGAAGAGATTGGGCGAAGGCGACCTACTGGAATTTCCCGTCTTTCATCTGTGGTCAATGGGGTAATCGTTCCGCTTTGCATGTTCATTTTACCCGTTCTCTACCTCTAGCGGACGGAATGTGGGCATATATTCCAGCAAGATAGGTACTACTCTCCAATATTGCAAAGACGTCACCAGACAATGTTGATAATACAATGTGTTCTTGCGTTGGTACTGACACACATTGATTCTGTCCGAGTAATAAAACATGTTTATCTGCAGGAAAAGTGTATTTTCGAAGTTGGAATACCAGGTTCGGATTTTTAACGGCACTAAGCAGCATAAACTGAAGTTGGTCAAGTCCATATCCAGATCCGTCAGAAGAAGGAAGACTGGTAGGTGGAGTCCTGCACCTGGAAGCAGATGGTGGCCTGCCACGAGGAACACCAGCAAAAGGGGCGCCATTAAATAAGCACAAATATTGAATATATTACGTGCAAAACATATATAAAATAAATCATGAAATGAAAAAATAAAGAATAAAGTTATATAATAAAATAAAAATTTCTCATTTCATGGGATTTTATCAAATTAAAAAAAAAATTTAAGTATGAAAGGTATTGAGGACCTTTTGAAGATTGGACACAATTAAACGATAGTTTCCCTTGAAGCTAATTTGTCAAAATCAGAAATAACAATCAATTTTCCCTGAAATCCTAAGGAACGATCCAAAATTTTATTGCAAAACTTTGAAAAATCAACATCTTGTTTAAAATATTTCGGAACATTTCAAATTACGAATTACGTATCCTTTAATATTCTCAAAACTTCTAAAACTTTGAAATATTTATTAAAATATTTAAAAGTTTTTATAATATTTTCTTGAAATCCCGCAAAAATTCCAAAAATTGTTTTGAAATCTTTCAGATTCGTGCTCGACATATTTGAAAATCTTCAAAGCATGTGTTATTGTTTCAAATTGAAACCAAGCAGAAAAACTATATAATTCAAAATTTTCCCAGAAATTGTATTGCCGGCACTGGAAATTTTTTGTTGCATGCATATTAAAAAAAATCAAATAATAATTTGTTAACAGATAAATCCATGAATCCTAATCGAATATGGTCAAGGGGTTATGAATATAATCATTTTGCATTCTTAAAAAGGTGGTCAAAGAGTTAATAACATAATTTTTACCTTTATCATTGAAAATGATTCAAAAATTTCGATTTAAGAAGTTGCGGAAAATTTAAACAAACAAATAAAAACAGACGAAATTCTCTTCTTTGCAGATGTAATACAGATGAACATAACTCTGTGGTAACCACGAATACCGATACGAATAAGTGGAGTATATATTTTTTTGAAAACAGAAGCAACAAAATTAACTAGAAATGTGATGTAACGATAACTAGTTTACTTTGAAAGGTAACTTACCCATCATTGTGGTTTACGTGCACTACTCTATAATCGTGTGTGACGCGGCGAGTGGGGCCTACTGGAATTTCCTCGATTTCGCCTGAGGTCAGTGGGGTAATCGTGCTGCTTTCTATGTTTATTTTTGCCCGTCTTATAGGTTTTACATGATGATGATATTTATACAGGGTGTTTTATTTAACTTGAGACAACGAAATATTTCAAAAAATACGCATCATACGGAAAAAATGTCTGGAATAAAAACTTTTTATTTTCGAGGGAAAAAAAGATTTGTTAACATTTACCCCATCCCCACCCCTACATGAGGCAGGGGTGGGGGTAACTTTGTCATTTCAAATGGCAACCCCAATTTTTTATCACAGATTCAGATTCTCCTTTACGAAATACGTAGGTTTTATTCGGAAAATTTGTTTCGATTCGCTATAGATGGCGCTGCAATTGCGAAAAATGAAATTGTTGACACTACTTTTAGCTCTACCCAGGAATAACGACGCGGACGTAGTAGTTGTCTATTCCCTTCGGGGTGCTTAATTTCGGTGAGTCCCCTTGCCTCTCACCATCCATCGGGGTGCTTCAACTCTTGGCAACGGGACAGTAAAAGTGATAAAACTGTCGAAAACCATTCCCGAATGCAGTTCGTTGACGACAGTCGATTTTGGATGTAGACATTACATATCATCGAGTCTCCACTGTCTACAATCCTCGTCGTCATTCCGGCCGAGCGATAACCGCGTCTGTCCGTGCTTAACGTTTATTCATTAGGAAGGTTGACTGTGTTCATTTGATTTGGGTGTGTCGGTTGCTTTCGTTTGGGTTATTGTTGTTGGTCACGTTCGTTTGAGTTGGTTTGGGTGTCGTTGTATTTCCGCATTACCTTACTTCATTACTTTTACAATGGAAATTCTATCTCGGCAACAGAAGATTGAAATGATTCTCATTTATGGAGAAAGTGGCAGGAATATCAATGATGCTCTCACGCTTTATGCTCAACGCTTTCCAGAAAGTGTTCCCTCATGCGCTTCTTTTTACCGGGTCGTCCGAAACTTCATCACTGACGGAAGTGTACAGCCGAAAAAAGGGAAGCGTCAAGTAACAGTTACTGGAGTTGATAATGAAACTGCAATTTTAGCTGGAGTCACTAATGGCCCTCATGTTAGTACTCGACAACTAAGCCACGATTCCGGAATGTCTCTATACAGTGTTTGGTAGGTATTAAAACGTAATAATTATCATCCGTATCATATTTCACTGCATCAAGAACTTCATGGAAATTATTTTCAGAACCGAGTGACATTTTGTCAATGGGCGGTTCAGCAGATACAAGGAAACCCGAATTTCTTTTTTCTAGTACTCTTCACAGACGAGTCGTCTTTCACAAACCATGGTAACGTTAATCGGCACACCATGCATTATTGGAGTGTAGAAAATCCACATTGGTTGCGTGAAGTTGAGCATCAGCGTCCATGGTCCATGAACGTTTGGTGTGCAATAATTGGAGATCAACTTATCGGTCCGTATTTTATTGATGGAAATTTGAACAGTGAAAAATATCGTGACTTTTTAGAAAATCAACTTCCAATATTGCTGGACGACCTAAGCTTGGAAGTGCGACACAACATGTGGTTTCAAAATGACGGTTGTCCAGCGCATTATGCGACAATCGCGAGAGAAGTACTCAATCGCGAATTCAATGGACGATGGATCGGTAGAGGAGGTCCAGTAAATTGACCTGCCAGATCGCCAGATCTTACGGCGCCGGATTTATATTTGTGGGGTTATCTAAAGAATCGCGTGTATCAAGAAGTGCCCACAACTCGTGATAACATGATCGAGCGAATCAGGTCTGCTTGTGCACAAATATCACCAGACACAATTTGCAGTTGTGTGGAATCTTTCAAAGCTCGGATTAACAAGTGCATCGAAGTGCGAGGAAACCATTTTGAGCACTTATTCTAAAATAATTAATCGAAATCAAGCATCCCTGTGGTGAGAGGCAAGGGGACTCACCGAAATCAAGCACCCCGATGGATGGCGAGAGGTAAGGGGACTCACCGAAATTAAGCACCCCGGAGAGAATAGACAACTACTACGTCCGCGTCGTTATTCCTCGGTAGAGCTAAAAGTAGTGTCAACAATTTCGTTTTTCGCAATTGCAGCGCCATCTATCGCGAATAGAAACAAATTTTCCGAATAAAACTTACGTATTTCGTAAAGGAGAATCTCAATCTGTGATAAAAAATTGGGGTTGTTATTTGAAATTACAAAGTTATCCACACCGCTGCCTCCTGTGGGGGTGGGGGTCAGGTAAATTTTAACAAATCTTTTTTCCCCCTCGAAAATAAAAAGTTTTTATTCCAGACATTTTTTCCGTAGGATGCGTAGTTTTTGAGATATTTCGTTATCTCAAGTTAAACAAAACACCCTGTATATTCCAGCAAGTGTATTATCACTTGTCATTATTGCAAAGACGTCACCATCATATGTTGAGAATACGATTTGTTCTTCGTGTGACACAGGCGAATAAACCTGTAGTCCTTCGAGTACTTTGATTCGTTTATCCGCAGGAAATGTGTATCTTCGAAGTTCGAAAACCCGGTTCCGATTCCTATTTGATATAAGTCGAATAAATTGAAGTTGGTCAAGTTCAAATCCATTTCCATCAGAAGAGGGAAGCCTGGTAGGTGGAGCTGGCACGAGGAGACCGGGACCTTGCACGTTGAGGCGGTACGGCAGAAGAAGGAAACCTGCGCGGAGGATGAGGTATGGCAGGAGGAACAGAAGCGGCAGGAAAATTTTCTCTGTCAGGAGAAGATGGGCCGCCACGAGAAGCAGCGGGAATAGGTGCGCCGTCAGGGAAACAATCTAACTGTAAACTTAATTCTGCAAGAAGAAACAGACAATTACATTTTTTTTGTTGAAGAATGTTTTTTCATTACTCATAATAATCTTCAAGATTTTCCAGCTAATACATTCCGTTAGTAGCATGAAATTGGTTCGAATTGAAGATTTCGTTTTTTCATTATTTTTTTCTGGAGATTGGTATTCTAATAAATTTTCCATTCAATTGCGGAGATAAATCTTCCAAATTTTCAAATGATTATACAGGTTTGAAATTTGGTTATACGTTTTCGTATTCAATTAAACTCTTGGGTTCACTTCAAAGTTATTTGGCTTATCAAAGTATTGAAAGCGTGCAAATTAACTCTAAAGGTTAATTTTTTCAGGTTATAGACACAAATTTATTTTTGATAGAAAGGTTCAATGCATTATCAATGTGAAGGCTGGTTCGCAGAGATGCATTTACTTTTCTGTTCTAGGTTTTCGAAAGTGTTTATCTGTATTGATGAAACATTTTGTCATCTAGAGGTCTGCATTGCAAGAAAATCAAATTTATTTTCATTCTTCACTTATTTGCTTTAAAGATTCATTGTCCCGACGAATTTTCAAGATATCAAATTAACGCAAGCGACGAGTCTCATATTTTTAGCTTCGCAGAAATTCCCATTTCACGTTCGAAACCTTTTTACGATTACTCAACCACCACTTGATGTTGATTCGTCTTCTTAGTTCAGATGTAATAAGTATGTGTAGCTGCTGAGCTAATATATTAAAAAAGATTTCACGAATAATTTACTATATTTGCCATGAGTTCAACGAGAATAGTTGAATGAATAGTTAAGTTTTTTCACAGCCTAAATTACTATTCTTATTAATTGACTATAAATTATGTAAAACGTTTAGAAATTTTGTTTGACCCGTTTTGGTATACAAACTATATTGGCATTCATTTCGACCAAACTCGAATGGAGTTAGAAAAATGATAGCAATTAGGATAGAATGCATATTTTGCGAAAGAATTTTGATTTGCGGCAAGTTCAAAAATGTTTTTGAAATCATGTACATACTATAGTATTATATTTACCAATAGAACTGCGTATCACTGTCAAGATGGGGACCACCGTAGAAACGATCTTCATTTTGTGCAATTAGGGGGGAAACTGGTTCATACGTTAAAAGATAATTCGCTTGACAGTGTCTCGAATTATTATTCTGATTTGTTATCAGAGTCCACATTTGGTTTTTTCATCGCACCTGAGTGGTAAACAGGAAAACCAAACATTTTGTTTCTATCGTTTTATTCTTATCGCTGAAGTGATAAGATATAATCGATACCTGGAAGCTGTATTCATTTACACAGTTCCTAACTGCTTCATTTATTATATTTGAAGAGCTATTATAAAATGTCTTCTAATGAAAAATTTTTCTTCGACTGAAGGAATATTTTAAGCTACCCTGTAATATATATTTAGATGTATTGAGAATAAGACTGTTAAAAAGAAACTTCTTGCGCGTTTTAAATAAGTATTTCTTAATTAGCTCAAATTTTTAGGACACAATCTTCGAATCATTGTTAATTTTTGCAAATTCAGAATATGCGAATAATTACATTCAAATAAACAATTATGATCTGAACTATTCATTGATTATTATTGAAACCATATCTAGTAGATTTCAAGAAATTTTTAGGAATGAGTCGATTAATTCTAAGAAATATCAGGGAATTTTCCAAATATTTAATCGTTAGAAATATTTAGAAACTCCGAATGTCCTAAATGTCTCTCATGCACAAATTTTCCCCAAAATTTTGTAAAATCCTATAAAATTAAGAAAAATTTTTAGAAAGTGTCTAGAAACTTCAACTTCTTTGTTGGAAATTCGTCTCTGTTGATAAAAATTAATTTTCTTGCATCAAAACTTCTCTTTTTGATTTAATTTAACAGTTTTTGATGTAAAATTCATCTTTTTTTGGTTCCAAATTCTACTGCTTGTTAGAAAGTAGAACTAGTTTGTTAATTATTTTTTTTAAGAATAAATATTTTTGCTGACAAGTTGTCTTTTCCGTTTTTTCTAAATACATCTTTTTTGAATAAACAGTCAACTATTTTGTTGCAGCATTATGTATTTAGTTAGATATTCTTCTTTTTGGTCGAAAGGAGGAATTTTCAACAATGTACATGACTTTTTTACTGAAATTTACTGAATTTTCTGAAAAACTGTTAAATTTTGAATGGACAAATTTATTTTCAACCTGAATGCATTACATTTTTCAAACAAACTATTAACGTTTAAGAAAAGTATACAATTGAAGAGGAAAATAATTTAGCTTGCAGTAGATAATAAGTAATCATAATTCCACAATATTGTTTCCAAAATTTTCGAAATGAGTTAAATAATTCATTAAATTATAAATTCTACTTATTTAAATATGAAGAAGCTCTTATTTTCGTGATTATAATATTTTCGTGGGTACCAAATTTTTTGCGTATCTGTAAATCTTAGCTGTCTCCACAGATTTGTACAACTTTTTATACGCTGATCAGTAGGACATAAGTATTGTCCAATGGGCGATTTTTATTTAAAATATTGTTAGTCAAATACTGATATATTGCAAGTGTAAAAAATGTCTTCAAATCCTCAATCAAATAGCTTTTATATTTGAGAAACATTTATGGTATTTTCCAGTTCACAAAAATTCAAAGATTTAGGAATTTTATACTAATTAAAAATAAAAGCAGTTCAGAATTTCGAGCAGCAGCTAAGTTTGTCTGCGATATTACAGCCCTGCACTTAAATTCATTTAAATTTTAATTCCTATAAATTCAGTGATAAGAAAAGTAAATGAAGGCGATACTCATACTCCCAAATATGAGATTACATTCAAGATGCGCTATATTCACTCTCATGAAACACCAGAACATTAATTTGATACACTGTTAACTCAATTCTTCACTAACGTATAAATCAGTTTTCCATCTGGTTTCAAAGAATGAGGATCTTTTATACGGTGGACCTCATCTTCACAGTGATACTCAGTTCTATTGGTGAATATAATACTACACTATATCCATACTTTCAAAAACGTTTTTAAAGTTTTCACAGATAAAAATATCTGCATCGAACCTGATTGGCCAATCAAGTCTTTTTTAAAAAACCCGGGAGGACAAAGAGCCGAATCGGATTGGTCTTATGTCCATTGCCCCTTTCGATATTATTATGGTGTTTTGAAATTTCGATTGCTTCTCTATGTGTTCATGAAAAGATACTGTACGTGTTTGCGATAACGTTTGTTTTGTCAAATAAAATGCTATATTTTGTTTCGATATGATCTTCAGCCAGTGCGAATTGCGTGAAATGTTTTAGCCTAACTTTACTCTCATGTCCCTTCATACGTTGGCTCGCCGCCCTCCTGGTTTCTCCAATATGTCAGTAATTTTGAATCCACAATATATACCCTTCCACCCGAAAAAGCAGATGGCATACGGCGTAGGACGGCCAACATCTTACGCCAAGCCCAACTTCCCTCCTTGAACTTAACAAAGCAAAAAAAAAAGCAGCAATTAAATAACTCTATGAGAAAAAAGACATCATAATACCCCCAGGCAAAAGCCACACAACAGTAATAATGAATGAAGAATACTATAACAACAAAGTAATGGACCCTATAACTCACGATGAATATAAAAAAACATAAAAAAGACCCCACAAAAATAATAGTGAAACAAAAACCCTTCTAATCGACTCCAATTTTGAGAGCGAAACAATATCCAAATTAATACCTACTAATCCCATGTCTCCAAAACGTTACGGACTCTCAAACATCCACAGAAGAACCTTCCACTCAGACCGATCGTCAGCGCAATAAACTCACCAGCTTACTCT
>CAKNXH010061869.1:0-13630 GCA_932178445.1 Andricus quercusramuli | reverse complement strand
TTTTTAATTAAAAGCCGTTAAACTGCAAAATTCTAACTTTTATACTTTTAATTTATAAATGTTCAAAATTATATTATTTCAAGTAATTTTAAACTAGAAACATTAAATTATACATTAAACTTTGCTTTGAATTTTTCTTAAATATTCTCTTAAAAATTTGTTTAAAAATTAAAATCATTCAGATTCTTGTTTGAAAATATCGGAAGTCTTATTAAATATTCTTTACAAATTAAATTAAATAAATAAAATTAAACCTTTTAAATTGCTTAAAAAGATTTTAATTTTTGTGTTCGAAATCTTCAAAAATCGACATTGTGGAAGAAATGGTTTAAAATCTTTTCACGTTTTAAATTATTTTGAAACCATTTAAAAACTTCTAAATGTATTTTAAACTTGCTCGATTATTTTTCAAATTAATAATTGTTCAATTGTCATTTATTAATCAAAAAATTTCATTTTAAATCTTCTTAAATATTCTCTTAAAATGAATTTTTCAAAATGAAAAATTATTAAAAATTTTCGCAGCAAACTTAAGAATTTATTTGATTTTCTTAAAACCTTTAAAGATCCTTGAAAAGCTTTAAAATTTTATTTCGAAACCTTCAGAAATCTAAATTTAGTTTTTTATTTTTCAAAATATTTTCTAACTCAAATTTTTTGTAAATTGATAATTGTTTAATTGTTATTTATGCATCAAAATTTAATAATTTTACTTACATTTATTAAAAATTTGTTAAATAGAACAATTAAGATTGTAACGTTCAAAGATTAAATTTAACACTGAAATATTAACGATTTGAGTTCAGTTGAAAATTGTTTCGTTTCCAAGATTATCTTGATGGATTTCAAAAAATGTATTCACAAGAATTGAGGAATTTCATAGGATTTGAAAATTTTGAAGAGATTTTCAAAATTTTTTAGGTATTTGCAAAGATTTAAAATTTTTATAAAGATTTTGAAATATTTAAAAAGATTCCAAGGAATTTTTAATAGATTTAAATAATTTGATAGGATTTTAAATGACATTAGGATTTTGAGAAATTTTTAAGGCATTTCAAAAATTCTTCAAGGATTTTACAGGAATTCAAGGATTTTAGGTTTTTCTTTTAAGATTCGATGAAATTTTCAATAGATTTCAAAAGATTGAAGGAATTTCAAAGGAGAGCTTCAAAAAATTTCAAGGGATTTTACAGGATTTAGAAGGATTTTAGGTTTTTTTTAGAAGATTCCATAATATATTTTAAATTTAGTTGGGATTTTCTCAAAATTTGTAAATATGTCTTAAACTAACTAAAATTTTTTCTAAATTGATAATTGTTTAATTGTTATTTATGCATCAAAATTGAGTAATTTCACTTACATTTATTAAAAATTTGTTAAATAGAACAATTAAAATTGAAACGTTCAAAGTTTAAATTTAACACTGAAATATTAACGATTTAAGGCACTCTATTTTGAATAGTTTAGTTTAAAATTATTTAGTTTTTAATATTTGATTTATAGTTGCTCATTTTAAATAAACAAGTAAAATATTACTAAATATTTAAGAAAATGTCATCCTTAATTAAAAAATTTCAAATTAAATGGTTAAAAATGTAATGTTTTAGATTGAAAGGATATTTTGAATAGGGTTTGGAATCGAATAAGAGCGTTTAATTATGAATCTATTAGTTCGAAATTACTTTAAAATTAAGAATAGTTTATAAAAATTCAATCGAATGTTCACATTAAACTACTGAGACTTTGAAATTGAAAAATTTCTATTTTTAACGTTAAAATTCGAGGAGTGTTGTTTGTAATAATTTATATTTTCTTGTAATTTTCTACAATAATTTACGTAAAATTAAAAGTTTTTTTTTTATGACGTCAAACATCCTAATTAAAAGAAAAAGTAAAATCCTGTAGTTTTCTGTAATATCTTGTAGATTTTTACAACAAAGTAAAAAAAAATATTAAAAAGTTAAACAAATTTTGGAATTTTAGAAACTTATAATTTTTTGTTAATATTTTTTACTTTTCTGCAAGAAAATACAAGAAAAAAAAGAGCTATTTGCATTTGACTGTATTTTATTGTTAAATTTTGTAGATTTTTTTACAAAAAATTGCAGTTGCAGCAATGTTGTACTTTCTTGTAAAAATTTGTTCCATCAGAGTACTACAATAAGTTATTTTTTTCTTACAGATAGAGCTCAAAGAATTTGAAGAAAAATTCAGAAAAGCAATGATTGCTAATGCACAATTGGACAACGAAAAGTCGTCGTACGCTTATCAAGTGGATTTATTAAAAGATAAACTAGAAGAGTTGGAAGAAACGGCTGCTCAATTGCGGCGAGAATTGAGGGAAAAAAATCGAGAGGCAGAGCAACTTAAACGCATCAGTCAAAGATTGAAAGAAGACCTAGATATATGCAGAGCTCAATTAATAGAAAGGGATACTTTAATACAGGTAACTAATAACAAAGAAAAATATTAGGCATTTCCCCTATTCTCCTGCGTTTCCCTTTTTTTTCAAATTCACTTTTTTCCCTATTCTCTTCAAATCCGAGTTTTAAACACGAAGTTTAAAAGTAATTTTATAAATAAAAAAATAAAAAATTTATAAATGTAATTTAATTTAAATTAAAACAATGAATAGTGAATTAAAATTATTTATACTAGTATGAGAATAATTTCAATTTATTTCTCTAGATATTTTTTTTTTCGTTTGAGAAAATTGATATAATTTCAAAATTAACTATGATGGCAGATTAACTTAACAAATTAGGGGTCGTACATAAAAATTTTCTTCCTTTTTTAGAAAGAACTCTAATTCTTTTCTCTCTTTTCCAGAAACTTCCCCTTTTCTCGTTTTTTTCGCTTAAATTTGAACTGAATTAATACAACCTATCAGAAAATTCAACTGTTCTTGGTTGAAAGTTAATTTTTTGTTGTTGAAAAGTCGACCATTATAATTCTGGTTCGGAATTCATCTTTTTTGGTTAAACATTTTAATATTTGCTTCAAAATTTAATTATTTTGTTAAAAATTCAAATATTTTTTTGCAAAAGACATCTTATGGGTAAAAAATTCAACTATTTGGTTGAAATATGAACTACTTGGTTAGAAATTCATTTTTTTGGTTGAAGATTCATCTCTTTGGTTGAAAATTTAACTATTTTGTTGAAAGTTCGTTTCATTTTTGGTTGAAATTAAATTTTTTAACTGAAAATTCAACTATTCGATTTTTGGTTGTAAGTTCATTCTTTTTAGTTGAAAATTCAACTATTTGTTTGAAAATTCATATTTTGAGTTGAAAATTCAAGTTTGATTGCATTTTTTTGTAGAAATTTTGTTGTAGAAAATTAGTTTACTTCGTTAAAAAATAAAGTTTTTGGTTGAACTCTTTGCTTCAAAATTGATTTTTTTGTTGTTTTTTGGCTGAAATATAAACTATTAAATTTTTCGTTGAGTATTCTTTTTTGGTTAAAAATTCAACTACTTGATTGAAAGATGCACTTTGCTAAAAATTTATTTTTTTGGTTGAAGATTCATCTCACTTGTTGAAAATTTAACTGTTCAATTTTTGGTTGAACATTCTTTTTTTTTTACTTGACAATTTAAGTACTTGGCTGAAAATTCATTTACTTTATTGATAATTCATCCTTTTTTATAGAAAATTAATCTTCATAATTAAAAACTAAACTTTTTGTTTGAAAGTTCTAATACTACTTGATTGAAAGTTGAATTTTGTTAAAAATTCATTTTTTTCGGTTGATGATTCATCTCTTTTGTTGAAAATTCAACTTTTTTGTTGAAAATTCTTTTCATATTTGTTCAAAAATTATTTTTTTCTTATGTGAAAATTTAGCTGTTCAATTTTTCGTTCAAAATTTGTTTGTTTATAAGTCATCTTTTTTACTTGAAAATTTAAGTGCTTGGTTGGAAATTCATTTACTTTATTGATAATTTATTTTTTTTTATAGAAAATTAATCTTCTTGATTAAAAACTTTACTTTTGGTTGAAAATTCTATTTGTTTGAATCTTGAACTCTTTTCTTGAAAATTTAATTTTATTTAAGATTCATCATTTTAAATGATTTTTCGTCTCTTTGGTTGAAAATTTAACGATTTTGCCAAAAAGTTTTTGTTCTGTTTTGTTACGAATTAATTTTCTTGACTGAAATTGTAAAAATTCTATTTTCTGTTGAAAATTCATCCTTACTTGTTGCAAATTTGTCTTTTTTGGTAGAAAATTACTTCTTGGTTGAAAATTCTTCTTTTTTGTTTAAAAATTTGTTATAGATTCGTGTTTTTTAGTTGAGTTCAACTGGTTGAAAATTCTTTTTTATGTTAAAAATTAGTTTTTCAACCTAAAAATAATTTTTTTTTCAACTGAAAATTCAAAAATTCCATTTTTAGTTTGTTAGAAATTCATTTTTTCGGTTGAAGATTCATCTCTTTAAATGAAAATTTAACTATTTTGTTGAAAATTCGTTTCATTTTTGGTTGAAATTAAATTTTTTAACTGAAAATTTAACTATTCCATTTTTGGTTGTAAGTTGATTCTTTTTAGTTGAAAATTCAACTATTTGGTTGGAAATTCATATTTTTAATTCAAAATTCCAGTTTGATTGAAAATTTATTTATTTTGTTGATCATTCATTTTTTTTGTAGAAAATTAATTTACTTGGTTAAAAAAAAAGTTTTTGGTTGTATGTTGAAAATTTAGCTGTTCAATTTTTGGTTCAAAATTTTTTTTAGTTTAAAAGTCATCTTTTTTACTTGAAAATTTAAGTACTTGGTTGAAAATTCATTTACTTTATTGATAAATTATCTTTTCCATGGAAAATTAATCGTCTAGATTAAAAACTAAACTTTTGGTTGAAAATTCAACTATTTGGTTGAATTTTGAACTCTTTTCTTGATTTTTTTTAAGATTCATCGTTTTAGTTGAAACTTCGTCCCTTTGGTTGAAAATTTAACGATTTTGCTAAAAAGTCGTTTTTTTTGTTAGGAATTAATTTTCTTTACTGAAAATGTAAAAATTCCATTTTTTGTTGAAAATCTTGTTTTTCTTTTTCTTGAAAATTTGTCTTTTTTGGTAGCAAATTACTTCTTGGTTGAAAATTCTTCCTTTTTGGTTAAAAATGCAACTAATTGGTTGAAAATAATTAATCTGTTTTGGTTGAGGATTCAACTATTTCGTTGAAAATTCGCCTTTTTTGATTGACTTCAACTGTTTTTGATTTAAAATTAAAATCTTTCTTTGTTGAAATATTAACTGTTGCATGTTTCGTTGAGAATTTATTGTTTAAATTAAAAGTCAAGTACTTCATTTAAAGTTGAGCTACTTTGAGAAATTCACTTTTTTGGTTTAAAAATTCATCATTTTAGTTGAAAATTCCACTATTTGGTCGTCAATTGGCTTTTTTTTGTTGAAAATTCATATTTTTGGTTTGAAAATTTAACTGTTTTGTAGAAAATTCCTTTTTTTTTGGCTTGAAAATTTAACAATTTAGTAGAAAATTTAACTGTTTGGTTGAAAATTGTCTTTTTTGTTTTGATAATCATATTCTTCATTGAAAATTCGTATATTTTGTTAGAAAATTAATCTTATTTTTGTTGGAAATTCATCATTTTCGTTGAGAATTCAACTATTTGGTTAAAAATGCGTATTTTTTAGTTGAGTTCAAAGGGTTGAGAATTCTTTTTTATGTGGAAAATTAGTTTTTTAAACTAAAAATAATTTTTTTTCAACTTAAAATTAACAATTCCATTTTTAGTTGAAAATTTGTCTCTTTTAGTTAAAAATTCAACTATTTTTTGCAAAATTCATCTTTTTTTGTCAAAAATTCAACTATTTGGTTGAAAGTTGTACTACTTTGTTAAAAATTAATTTTTTCGGTTGAAAATTTATCTCATTGGTAGAAAATTAAACTATTTTGTTTAAAATTCATCTCATTTTTTGGTTGAAATTAAATTTTTTATCTGAAAATTTAACAATTCCATTTTTGTTTGAAAATTTATTTTTTTTACTTTAAAATTCAACTATTTGGTTGAAAATTCATCTTTTTAGTTGAAAATTTAAGTGCTTGATTGAAAATTAATCTTCTTGGTAAAAAAATAAACTTTTTGGTTGAAAATTCAACTCTTTATTTCAAAATTTGTTGTTGTAGAAGATTCATTATTTTTGTGGAAAGTTTATCTCTCTGGTTATGAATTTAACTATTTTGTTGAAAATTCGTCTTTTTTGGTTGAAATGTCAACTATTAAATTTTTCATTGAGAAAGAATTCATCTTTTTTGGTTAAAAATTTCACTATTTGGTTGAAAGCCGAACTTTGTTAAAAAAAAATTTTTTTTCAGTTGAAAACTAATCTGTTTTCGCTCAGAATTGAATTATTTTGTTAAAAATTCGTCTTTTTGGCTTAATTCAACTATTTTTGACTTAAAATTAAAACCTTTTCTGGTTGAAAATTCAACAATTTGTAGAAAATTAATTTTCTTCTTTCCAAAATAAAATTTGTGGTTGAAAATTCAACTATTTGGTTGAAAATTGATGTATTTTGTTGATAAATATTTTGTTAAAAAAATTCGCCTTTTTTTATTGAATTCAACTTTTTTATTTGAAATTGAAATATTTTTTTGTTGAAATTATAACTATTGAATGTTTCGTTGAGATTTTATTTTTTTAATGGAAAATCAACTACTTTGTTTAAAGTTGAATGTTCACTTTTTTGGTTTGAAAAATTGCCTAATAAGTAGTAAATTGACTTTTTTTGTTAAAAATTAATATTTTTTATTTGAAAAATTCGCTATTTTGTAGAAAATTAGTTTTTTTTATCTTGAAAATTGAACAATTTAGTTGAAAATTAACTTTTTATGATTCATAAGTTTTGTAAAAAATTCGTCTATTTGGGTAGAAAATTAATCTTGTTTTTTGTTGAAAATTCATCATTCTGGTGGAGAATTCAACTACTTTTTTTAAAATGCGTATTTTTTAGTTGAGTTCCACTGGTTGAAAGATATTTTTTTTGTTGAAAATTGTTTTTTTTTTTACGGAAAATTTAAATATTCCATTTTTAGTTAAAAATGTATAATTTTTAGTTGAAAATTCGTGTATTTTGTTAAAAATTCGTCTTCTTCAGTTCAATTCAAACGGGTTGAAAATTCTTTTGTTTTTTGATAATTATTTTTTCAAATTTAAAATTTAATGATTCCATTTTTGGTTGAAAATTTATCTTTTTTAGTTGAAAATTTCACTATTTCGTTAATAATTTATCTTTCTTGTTGGAAATTTGTTTCATTTTTTGGTTAAAAATTTTAATATTTTGTTGGAAATTCATCTTTTTTGGTTGAATTATCAACTATTAAAATTTTCGACATGTATAGTTCTTTTTTGGTTAAAAATTCAATTACTTGATTGAAATTTGAACTTTGTTAGAAATCCATTTTTTTCAGTTGATGATTCATCTCTTTTGTTTAAAATTTAATTCTTTTCATTTTTGCTTAAAAATTATTTTTTCCTTATACGAAAATTTAGCTGTTCAATTTTTGGTTCAAAATTTGGTAGAAAATTACTTATTGGTTGAAAATTCATCCTTTTTGGTTAAAAATTCGACAATTTGGTTGAAAATTAATCTGTTTTGATTGGGGATTCAACTATTTTGCTGAATATTCGCCGTTTTTTGAATCCATCGACTTTTTAGCTTGAATACGTAACTATTTTGTTAAATTTGCTAGAAAATTCAACAATTTTGTTAACAATTTGTCTTTTTTCGTTGAATTCAACTGGTGGATAATTTTTTTTTTCAATTATTGATAAATTTTTTCGAACCAGAAAATTACGGAGAATTCTTTCCTCGATTAAAATGACCACCCTGATTTTTTAAATTTAAAATGTTTTAGATTCTTAAACGTGAAATATTTTTAATTTGAATTTAATAGCATTGAAGAGTGTAGTTCCAAAATTACATTTAAGATTATTTAAAAAAGTATAAAATTTCTTATAAAATTTGTTTCTTCTTTTCTGTATGTAAAAATAAATCTTTAATCTGTCCCCTGTTTTCCCCTTTTTCGTGAAAAAATTATCCTATTTCCCCTTTTTTGAGCTCCTTTTGCGCTATTATCCTTCAATATTTTATGAGGTATTTTTCTAATAATAATAAATTAATTGGGCACTAGCAAACGTTTTAAACTTGTGTCTAGGAAAATGGTTTGGTAATAGTAGAAGACGAAGGAAGTGACGGTGAAGAAACGGAAGGCGAAAATGGTCTTCGTCCCAGAAGAAGAGTGCTGGTTAGTACAGAGGCAGCAGAAGTATTACAAAACGCGGGAGAAGGCTCTTTAGGTACTTTTTCCTTTATTTTCTAAATTTTTTATTAGATTTTCCCGTTCCTTTCTTGCTTTAATTTAAATTTTGTAATTCTTAGATGTACGGCTGAGGAAATTTGCATCAGAGAAGAAGGAATTACAAGATGAAATTCGTCATTTAAGACTAGAATTAGAAGAGGCCAGAAATCGTATGAGGCCAGAAAGATCTACGGGTTTGGTATTAGGTAAGTTTAGTTAGTTTCCCCTTTTTTCTTGAAATTCCCCTTTTCCCCCCTATTCTCAAAAAACTTCCCCTTTTTCCCCTTTTCTCTTTAAATATACGATATTTGAAATTGTACCCATTATTGAATAATAATTAAAGCAATTATAGCACTTGAATAATTATTATTTTTAAATAAGTATTAGAATATTAACACATTTTAGTTGGAATGTAGAAAGTTAAATACCTAATTAAAAAATTGAATATTCCAAATTCATCCACTACAATTTTAAATGTTCTCAAAATCGAGCTGTCTTTTTGGTTGAAAATCAAACTACTTTGTTAAAAATGTATTGTTTTTAAACTGAAAATTGCAATTTTTGATTGAAAATTATTTTTTGTATTGAAATCTTATATTTTTTAGTGAAGAATTCATTTTTTTTAAACTGAAAATTTAATGTTTGAATAAAAATTATTTTTTGTATTTAAAGCTTATATTTTTGAGTGAAAAATTCGAATGTATTGTAGAAAAATCTTCTTTTTTTTTTTGCTCAAAAATTCAACAATTTGGTAGAAAATTGTTTTTTTTTTTTAATTTGAAAATTAGTTTCTTGAAATGAAAATGTAGAAATTCTATTTTTTGTTCAAAGTTGATCTTTTTTATTTTGAAAATTCAAATATTTGGTGAAAAATGTATGTAATTTGTTAAAAAAATCGTCCTTTTTTGTAGAAAAATAATCTTCTTGCCTTAAAATTCGACATTTTGAATACAATTTTTTTCCTTTTGACTAAAAAATCTTTTTTGGATTAAAGATTCAACTGTTTCGTGAAAAATCCAATAGTTTGGCAGAGAATTCAACTGATTGGTTGAATTTTGAACTACTTTGTTAAAAATTCTTTTTTTAGTTAAAAATTAAAATCTTAGTTAAAGTTTTTTTTTATTTTGTTAAAAACTAGGTTTTTAACTAAAAATGTTAATGTTTGGTTGAAAATTAACTTTTTAATTGAAAATTCATATTTTCGTGTTGAAAAATCAACTGCATTGTTAAAAATTCATTTTTTTAAACTGAAAATTGCAATTTTTGATTGAAAATTATTTTTTGTATTGAAAGCTTATATTTTTGAGTTAAAAATTCGAACGTATTGTAAAAAGTTATTTTTTTTGTTGTTCAAAAATTCAATAATTTGGTAGAAAATTGTTTTTTTTTTTCATTTGAAAATTAGTTTCCTGAAATGAATGTTTGGTGAAAATTTTATGTAATTTGTTAAAAATTCGTCCTTTTCTGTAGAAAAATAATCTTCTTGCCTTAAAATTCGACATTCTGAATGTGTATAATGTGAATATGTTAAACATATAAAAATTGTGTATTTATCTAATATTATTTTTTCCCACACTTTTTTATATCACTCTGGGTGGATTTCCAACGATCTAAGTATATCCAATTTTTAAAAGTAAACCTTTAATGGCAGAAGTCATTGAAAAATCATTGAAGAATATTTAAAAATGTAACATTTCTTACAAAAAGATTGTTCTTTTCGATATTTAAAAATAAATGTGAGATCTTTCCCCTATTTTCCCCTTTTTCGTGAGAAAACCACCCTATTTCCTATTATGGTTGAAGATCGAAAATATTTGGTTGAAAATTAATCTGTTTTGATTGAGGATTTAAACTATTTTGTGGAAAATTCATATTTTTGATTGAATTCAACTATTTATGGTATAAAATTAAAATCCTTTTTGTTTTAACTGAAAATTTAACTCGTACATGTGTGGTTCAAAATTTATCTTCTCAAGTTGAAAATTCAAATATCTGGTTTAAAATTTCTGTATTTATTGAAAACTAGAATTTTGTGGGAGAATATTTAATCTTCTTGGTGACTAATTCATCCTTTTGGTTGGAAATTCCTTTAAAAATTCAAATATTTGGTTGAAAATTCATGTACTTTGTTAAAAATTCATCTTATTCTTTGAAAATCTGAAAATTTATCTTTCTGGTTGAAAATGAGATTTTTCTTATTTAGAATTCATTTTTTACAATGAAAATATAACTTCCATTTTTTGTCGAAAATTTATCTTTTCTGATAGAAATGTAATCTTCTTGGTTGAAAATTATACTATTCCGTTGAAAATTTACTTTAATTTTATTGAAAATTAATCTTTTTTCGCTGAAAATTTAACTGTTTAATTTTTAGTTGAAAATTTATCTGTTTTCGGTGAAAATTGGACTATTTGTTGAAAATTCGCCTTTTTTTTTTGTAAAAGACTCTTCAGCTGAAATTTCATCTTTTTGGTTAAAAATTAATTTTTCTTTGGTTGAAAATTCGTTTTCTTTTTGAAAATTTATTTTGCTGACTGAAAATTATCCTACTTTATTTTTGGTAGAAAATTTATCTTTCTAGTTGAAAATTCACTTTAGCTATTACATTTTTTGTGGAAAATTGACCTTTTTTGATAGAAATGTAATCTTTTCCGTAAAAAAATTGTCTGTTCAGTAAAAAATTTTACTATTCTATTTTTTGTTAAAATTTCATTTCTTTCATTGAAAAAAAAAATTTAGTTGAAAATTCGTTTTTTTTTGTTAATAGAAAATTCATCTTTTGGATTGAAAAATCCACTATTTGGTCAAAATTTCATATTTTTGGTTGAAAATACATCACTGTGCTTAAAAAATAATGTCATTTGTTGAAAATTCCTTTCTTTTTAGTTGAAAATTTATATTTTTATTTGAAAATTAATTAATTTTGCTGAAAACTCTTTTTTTCAAATTTACTTTTTCTAACTGCAAATTGAAATATTATATTTTTGGTTTGTAAATTTATCTTTTTTAGTTTAAAATTGAATTATTTTGCTGAGAATTCATTTTTTCTGTTGAAAATTGATTGTCTTAACTGAAATGTTTGGTTCAAAATTAATATTTTTTGTTGAAAATTTATCATTTTAGTTAAAAATTCATATATTTGGTTGAAAATTTATCTATTTGACTTGAAAACACAAACCTGAATAAGGTTTTGTTTAATGCGAATAATATGCCACAAAATAATTAAAATTTTTTTAGGCTTCCCCAATACACTACTTTCTCACATAGTTCCAAATTCGATTTCTAAAATTTATTTTTTTCGACTCACCCTATTGAATATTCCATCACTTGAGTTGAAAATTGATTTCTTTCGTTGAAAATTTATCTTTTTAACTGAAAAGTGAAAAAATCCATTAAATAATCCATAATTTAAGCTCAAAATTCATCTTCTTTATTTAAAACTCAACTATTCTAGTTCATAATTTCAGTTTTTTCAATTTTTTTGTAAATTCGTTTTTTTATGTTAAAAATTAATTTTTCGTACTGCTAATTTAGATATTTCATTTTTGTTTGAAAATGTATCTGTTTTAGATGAAAATTCAACTATTTCGTCAGAAATTATCTTTTTTTATTTGAAATTTCCACTATTTGCATGAAAATTCGTCTTCTTTTTTTTAAATCTATCTTTTTGGTGTGAAATTCAACTATATCAGTAGAAGATTTATAATTTGTCTTGAAAATTGATCACTTGTGAGAAAATTGAACTATTTCGTTGAAAAATCGTTTTTTTTTTTTGGTTTAAAATTAATTTTATATGTTGCTACTTTAAGTATTCCATTTTTGGTAGAAAATTTATCTCTTTTAAATGAAAATTTAACTATTTCACTGAAAATGGATCTTTTTTATTTGAGTATTCCACTATTTAGATGGAAATTCATGTAATTTGTTGAAAATTCGTCTTTTTTTGGTAGAAAATTAATCTTCATAGTTGAAAATTAATTTTTTCTAACTAAAAAAAAATACTTAATCCAGTTGAATATATCATCACTTAAGTTGGAAATTCATCTCTTTCGTTGAAAATTAAATTGTTTTCACTCAGATTTTAACTATTCAATTTTTGATTGAAGATTTATCTTTTTTAGTTGAAAATTTAACTATTTGGTTGAAATTTATCTTTTTCAGATGAATATTCAACTATTTTGTTAGAAATGATCTTTTTTTTTAGTTGAAATTTCCACTATTTGGATGAAAATTCTTTTTTTTTGGAAAATTAATCTTTTTTGTTTAAAACTCAACTATATCAGTAGAAGATTTATAATTTCAGTTGAAAGTTTATCACATTGTGAGAAAATTTAACTGTTTCGTTGAAAAATTGTTTTTTTTTTGTTTGGAAATTAATTTTATTCTCTGCGAATTTAAGTATTCCATTTTTGGTAGAAAATGTATCTCTTTTAAATGAAAATTCAACTATTTCACTAAAAATTGATTTTTTTCATTTGACTATTCCACTATTTAGATGAAAATTCATGTAATTTGTTGAAAATTCGTCTTTTTTGGTAGAAAATCAATCTTCTTAGTTGAAAATTAATTTTTTTCTAACTAAAAAATGTACTTAATCCAATTGAATATTCCATCACTTTATTTGAAAATTCATCTCATTCGTTGAAAATTAAATTGTTTTTGCTCAAAATTTAACTATTCAATTTTTGGTTGAAGATTTAGCTTTTTTAGTTGAAAATTTAACTATTTGATTTCAAATTGATTTTTTTTTTTAGTTGAAAATTCAACTATTTGTTTAAAAATTCATCTATCCTTTACTTTCACAAATATCAAAATAGTTATTGAATTTTACGTATAAATAGTACTATTTTTACATATTTGTATATTTACAAGGACTAAAAAAAAAACATTTTGCAAAATTGTATACAATTTAACAACACAACATTTTATACATATTCCGGGTTTATTGTTTTGAAAAATACGAAATATTTGAATGGCTCCTTACAATGAAAAATTATACAATGTTTGTATATTTTAATGACAGGTGGATTGTCCGACTCTGAAGATGTTCAACGAGAAGCTAATAAATTGATCGCCGATTATAAGTTTAAACTTCAGAAGGCAGAGCAAGACATGTCAACATTGCAAGCGACAGTTGCCAGGCTAGAGAGTCAAGTGATTCGTTATAAATCATCTGCAGAAGCGTCCGAAAAAGCAGAAGACGAACTAAAAGTAGAGAAGAGAAAACTACAAAGAGAAGTGAGGAATTTTTATTTTTTTTTTATTTATTTTTAACCCTTGTGTGCGAACCCAACTTGATT
>CAKNXH010061867.1:61010-95891 GCA_932178445.1 Andricus quercusramuli | reverse complement strand
GAGACTACGTAATGATCCTAAATTCCGACTCAACATCCAGCGTTATCGAAAAGCTAATCCCTGCTTTCAAAGGACCTTATGTTCTTGAGAAGGTCCTTAAACACGATCTGTACATTGTAGGCGACGTAGAGGGTTTTCAATTAACGCAAATACCTTATAACGGAAAAGTAGTACCCGACCAGATGAAATACTGGGTCCGTCAGGTCAATTTTCCTTAGATTAATACGTGACAGCGCATGAATTGTCAGGATTTCAGGTTTAAGAAATTTTCTCTATTTACACATTGTTTTTTATGGTCCGGTTAATGGCCGGGACGGCCGAATTATCAGAATGTTTGAGCTGTGGGAAATGTCCTTTCCAGAATGCGTCTATCTATAAATAAGAGCGACAGCCACATCTGTTTTTCGCCACTGGCAGCTTTCTCTGTAATTTTTCACGACGGACCTAAGGGCCAATTAACTGTGAGAAGAGGAGGTGCTGGTCAACGCTCATCCTCGGACAGCAACACCCTCTCGTCACTCCAATCGTCATTATAATCCTGTAGCTTTCCAAATAAACATCTTTTGTGAATGTACTCTTCTTCTTCCGGTTTAAATTTATTTTCACGCCCGGTTGACCACACTAGTAAGTTTTATTAATTGAATCCTTTGTATCTCTTCCAGGTTAGTAGGTAATATTCAAAAGTATTGTATTGTTTATCTTGCTGGAACGTCAATTTTAATCTGGAATCCGAATTTGTAATATTCTTGGATTCGAGCGGTTTTGAAGCGACATCAAACGCAAAATTCTTTTTATCGGATTTTTCTCATTTTCTTTTATATATCAGTCTCTGCTCTTGTCACAAGCGAACTTGATATGCATTTTCTAGATATACTTGTACACCTCATTCGATCAAATATTCCTCATTCATGTCGTTATACCAGGAAAGATCCCTTTCTTGAGAACTATTATTTTGAGGCGTCACCTCTGAGCACCTGACGCAAAAGTCTAATCATCTAAAGTCTCATCATGTTCAAACAGCTGTATCAAATCTTTTATTGTTTCAAAATATTCCGCAGAAATTACATGAGTTTTTCAAAGCCTCACATGAGCGGTAATAGTAGACATGATATGGTTTTTCTAAACAAACACCAAGTTTCGCTTAAACGTAACAATTTTTATATCAGTTTAACGAATTTAGTATTTACACATTTTTTCTAGAAAACACCTATAATGAGAAGTAAATATCTGAGGACAAGCTTGATGATTATCCACTATCAGATAACGACTGTCTGTTGAACTATGAAATTCAATAGAGCTTTAGAATCTTCCGCAGTTACATTGTTCAAAATTCTGTTCATCATTCGATTAATCAGGTGTAGCTCAAATTACAAAAAATGAGGATTGGTTATACTTTTGTTATATCCTTGGCTTCTGTTCTCAATTATATTGGTAAATATAATAATATAATTTATCCACACTCTTATGTGAATTTCTTAAATCAATATGCAAATCCAAATGTGAAAGAATGAAATTAATTTTTTTGATTCGTGAAACATATTTTGTAGAATGTATATTAACTATTGAAAGCTCGAAATGGGCCATTATAGTAGACACTATATAAATTTCCCATTCAAACGATGGATTTCGCTAACAAAATAAAAATTATATATAAATTCTGATAATCAACGTATGTAAAATATAATATAGATAGTGATATCAGTTTTAACGAATTCAGTAATTAAATTTTATATACTCGAAATCAACTCTAATGAAATTTAAATAATTATTTACATTTCATCCTGCTCATCTTGATTATTATCAAGATAGGCAATCTTGACGTCATGTGTCAGATAACGACCAGACCATCTATGTATTATACAATCAATGAAGCTTTGAAATATTCTTCAGTTACACTGTTAATTAAATTCTTAATTAATACATTAATTAATTTTTCATCCAATTCAGAAAAATGAGGCCTGCTTCTACTCTGAGCTTATCCTTGCTGGTTATCCTCGTTTATATTTGTGAATATAATAATACAATATATCCAGAATCTTAAGAGAATTTCTTTAATCTATATGCTATTTAAATTTATGTGATTTAATCTACGTTTTGTCCCGATTGTTATTTACTTTCAAACTTTATTTGAATTTGTTGGAAATCAGTAAGGATTCAATCTAAATTCATTCCGGGAGAATCCAAAATCTGTATTTAATAGAAAATAGAATTCGAAAAGTACCCCTATTAATAAAGATTTTTTGCCATATATTCACGCGCACATGCGGTCCGCTGCTAAGAGGTCATTTACAAATTAATTCCTTCTCCGGAAGAGAAAAATGTAACAGAAGAGCAAAGTGTGCTAGAAGAAAAAATTGAAATGCATCAAAGTATGTCGAAACTTAATGCACAAGGAAAAATTAATATTCTGTTTCTTGTTACAGCTCTGTGTTTGTCGTTTGAGTGCTTACCCAATGGCGCTCCTATTCCTGGCGTTCCTCGTTCCAGAACTTCCTATTCTCCTGAGAGGCATCATTCTCCTAAAAGTTCTTATCCTGCCAGACCTCATTCTCCGGATTTTCCGGTCAGCTCTGCTCCTCCTGCCCAGCCTTCTCCTAGGAGCAGGACCAGGTCCCCACCTGGCAATCATTCTTCTTTACGCGTACTTGGATTTGATCTTGAACAACTTAGGTCTGTTCGGTTTATTCCTAATGTGAATCAAAACCATCAATTCGAAATTCGAGGATACACTATTCCCCACAATGTACCCATTCACATAAGAGGGAATGATCATAAACGTCTGCCCGTTCCAACCAGGGAACAAGCTGTATTATCAACTTCTAATGGTGAGGTATTTGCAATATGCGAAGGCAATAATCTTCTGCGTGGAATGTATACAATGAGACATCAATTTGAAGTTCAAGTTGAAAAACGGGTGATAATCAATATGAATAGCGGTGCGATTAGAGATATGACGAAAGAAGAAATCAAAGAAACTCCCTTAGGCAGGTATCATCCAATCAGGAAGCACTTCAGAATAAAATATGTAAACTAAAACTATATTCCACAACAATGATTCAATTTTTTTCAATGAAAAGCTGAAATATAATATCACTTGTGTTCCGACGGAGGATCGAAATGTTACAGGTGATTAATAGTGGAAATAAAAAGTGAAAATAATATTGATATGAAGGCTGCCATCTTTTTTCAGTGCCCCAGTTTACCTTTTTTATGAACAGGTATGAAGTCCTCTCTCTTGTTTTACGAGAACGTTCTTGGAGGAAATCAATTATTAGGCTTTTAGTGATTTTTCCTATAACGTGTCATCCAAAAATAAGGTAAGGTGCTTTCCTGAATTTTTCAACCCTTCACACTCCTGATTCCTGATCCGAATCGAAACCGGCAATTCAAAATTAGAGGATACACTATGCACCTTAAGTTCATTCTAGACCATGCCGATGATACCTTCGTCAGAGTACTTCTTTTTGGAAGTCAGAACCTTCTTCCAGCAATTCTACTACATACTGAAGTACTCGTGAAAATCACCTTTCGAATGGCTAACAACTACTTTGTCACATTCTGTTTCATTTCCTCTACATCCTGAAATCGTTTCCCTTTCAGGAGATACTTGAATTTGCAAAAAAAAAGCCAGGAGTAATATGTTTACTTAGCTTTCTACCATTTAGAGCATAATCAGGGTCCACCATACCTTGCTGATCGAAGAAAATAGTAAGCATTGCCTTGACCTTGCTCAGACTCTGGTGCACTTTCTTTACTTTTTGGGATCCAGGTGCCTTCCACTGTGAAGTTTGGGTCTCTAAATTGTCCAGGGCGACTTACACTCGACTATTCTTTCGGGTTTCAGTCAGCAGCCGTTGAGCAGATTTGGAACCACACGGCTCATCTTCAAACCTTGGCTCCAATGTTGCGGAAGGATAGATTTCGGAATCCCGAGATCTTCCTCCGTCCACACTTTGTGTTAAAAGAGTTTTGTCATCCTGAATATGCACATATGCACACTGAACATTCAATCTTCTTTTTTTTTTTGTTGCCGATTTGAGTTCACATTTCGAGTGTTTACCTAACGACACCTCTATTTCTAGTGTCTCTTGTTCCGGAAATTCTTATTCTTTTCTCACACCTCATTCTGCAGGTTCTCCGGTCATGTCTACTCCTTCTGCCAAACCTACTCTTCATGCCAGATCCAGATCTCCTCATGCCAGACATAATTTTCCGGACAGCTCTCCTCTACTGCCGAGTTTTCTCTTCGTGGTAGGTGCAGGGCTCTTCCTGTCAGGAAAACTTCTTTACGCGTACTTGGATTTGAAATTGAAGAACTTACATTTGTATTTGTATTATAAAGTAAAAACTGGATCATCTACTTATAAATTTTTCGAAGTGAGTTGGGGCAGAAAATGAGTTCCATACGGAAAGTATCTTCTGGAACGCATAGTTTGAGTTCCTTTGGAACAATGGATCATTTTGTTACCTTTTTCAGTAAGACAATTTCACTTTTGCTATAGTTCCCTTGCAAACAGAAAAACGTTCTTATACAAACTTTAACTTTTTTTTGCGTTATTTTTTCATGGTTGTTCAGTCAGCTGCAAGTTTCCATTGAAATCGATTGAAGAATTAACGTTACAGAATGATACATTTGTTTCAAGCCAAGTTCCTGTTTTCTCTGTAATTTCTGAAACATCTAATGAAAAAAGTGAAAGAATGAAAAAAGTTTGTCCGATTCGTGGAAAATATTTAGTAGAATTCATTTTGATTATGCCAAGCTTGAAATGGGCTATCATAGTAGACTCGATATAAATTATTCGTGCAACAGATATAAAATATGTATTGTGATGTCAGTTTCAACACATTTTTTCCCGAAATTAACTTAAATAGAATGTAAATAATCAAGATAGGCTATCTTGACGCCTGCAATCTACCAGATAACGACTAGGCGATTCATGTATTATACAATCCAATAAAGCTCTGGAATATTCATTAGTTACACTGTCCATGAAAATTTGCATTCATACATTAATTAATTTTTTCTCTTTTTCTAAAAAAATGAGGATTGTTTCTACACTGAGCTTATCCTTGCTGGTTATCCTCAATTATATTGGTGAATATAATAATATAATATATATATAGTCCTAAGAACATTTTTTAATATATACGCAAATCAGAATTTCTGCGATTAATTTTGTATCCTATCCTAATTACTATTCTCTTCCAATTTTTCTGATTCGTCCAAAATGATTATAGGTTTAATACAAATTTAGTTCGAGGCTGAAAACCAACAAAATGCAAAAAATTTCATCTGTTACATTGAAAGTAAATTCTATCTTTAGGAAACTGGGCAATTTAGTGCTTCATAAGTTTTCCAATGATGAAAAAAAGTTAAGAAACAACACCGTTCTCAAGAAAGAGTTCTTATCTTCATATTTCATCTATTTTCCATTGCTTAAAAACTGTTATTATATTAAGATCCGTTTTAGCCTTCCGGCATATAATCCTACGTTCAGTGAACTAGAGGAATTCCGGAAATTCAAGGAGTTCTGGAAATTCGAAGAATTCAGAAATTTGAAGGAATTTTGGGAATTCGAGGAATTCGCAGAATTCAAGGGATTCAGGGAAATCGAGGGATTCAGAGAATTCAATCGATTCAGCGAATTCAAGGGATTCAGAGAATTCTATAAATTCAAGAAATTCAGAGAATCCAAGAAATTCGGAAAATTTAAGTCATTCCGGGAATTGATGGTGTTCAGAAAATTCAACGAATCCCGAGAATACAAGGAATTCCGGGAATTTAGAGAATTCAACGAATTTAGGGAATTCAAGGAATTTAGAGAATTTAACGAATTTAGGGAATTCAAGGAATTCAGAGCATTCAAGAAATTCGAAAATAAGAAATTCAGATAATTCAAGGATTTCAGGTAATTCAAGGAATTCAGAGAATTTAAGGAACTGAGAGAATTGCAGGAATTCAGAGAATTTAAGGAACTGAGAGAATTGCAGGAGTTCAGAGAATTCAAGGAATCCAGAAAACTAAAGGAATTCATGGAATTTAGAGAATTCAGGGATATGAAGTAATTTTGAAGATTCATGGAATTCAGAGAATTTAGGGAATTCTGAGAGTTCAAAATATTAAAAGAATTCAAGGAATCCAGAGATTTCAAGAAATTCAGAGAATTCAAGGAATTCAAGTAATTCGAAGAATTCTAGGAATTTCAAGAATTCAAAAAAATCGGAGAAGTCAAGGAATTCAGAGATTTCAAGGGATTCAGAAAAAGCAAGGAATTCGGATAAGTCAAGGAAATCAGAGAATTCGTACGATTCAGACATTACAAGGAATTCGGAAAATTCAAGAAATTCAGGGAATTCAGATAATTTAAGGAAATCTGAAAATTAGAGGAATTCAGGGAATTTAGAGAATTCAGAGAATTGAGAGAATCCAGGGATATGAAGTAATATTGAAGATTCATGGAATTCAGAGAATTTAGGGAATTCTGAGAGTTCAAAAAATTAAAACAATTCAAAGAATCCAGAGATTTCAAGAAATTCAGAGAATTAAAGAAATTCGAAGAATTCTAGGAATTTCAAGAATTCAAAGAAATCAGAAAAGTCAAGGAGTTCAAGGATTTCCAGGGATTTAGAAAAAGTAAGGAATTCGGATAAGTCAAGCAATTCAGAGAATTCAAGGAATTCGGAGAATTTGAGAAATTCAGAGAATCCAAGGATTTCAGAGAATTCGTAGGATTCAGAGATTACAAGGACTTCGGAGAATTCAAGAAATTGAGGGAATTCAGAAAATTCGTGGAACTCAGATAATTAAAGAAATTCAGGGAATTCAGAGAATTCAAAGAGCTTAGAGAATTCAGAGATATCAAGTAAGTCTAAAAATTCATGAAATTTAGAGAATTCAGGGAATTCACATGTATGTATGTATGTATGTATGTATGTATGTATGTATGTATGTATACCATTAGGCCATTTCCCTTTCGTGGTAGGCGTGACACTACCCGATTCGGGTAATGTTTCTTGGTGGATAGTTTCTTATAGTAAAGAACTACAAGTGTGGGCTCACCACACCCACGACGCCAACAGCACGCAATAGTGTTATTCCCGAATAGTCACCCATCCAAGTACTAACCGCGCCCAACACTGCGTAACTGCAGTGATCTAACGAGAACTGGTTTTTTCAGCGTTGTATGGCCGTTGGCAAGGAATTGCCAACATGTCTCCTCCTACTGCCAAGTATTCTCTTCGTGGTAGTTCCAAGGCTCACATTGATGCGGAAATATAAAAAAACCCCTTGCTCTTGTGGCGAATTCTATATTGGGGGAACCGGGAGGGCGGTGAGCCAACATGTAAATGAACATAAAAGTAAAGTCAGGCTGAAACATTTCACGCAGTCAGCACTAGCTGATCATGATATCAACACAGGGCCCTAATAACACCAATACGGACAATGAATTTACTATCAATCAGATTTGGCTTTCCAAAAATGATGAAACTTTAGAATTATATATTTGGGTTCTTTCGCAGTTTTAGAAGCGCGTCCTACTCCTTTGAACACTGACCCGAGACTGATTTTGTTTCCTTCAAAGGTACAAAGGCAATCCATGTGCTAAAACTTCGTCTCAAATTTCGTCGTATTTCGAATTTAAGCGTTGGAAATATCGAGTGCTTTGGAAATTTTTCTCAGTCACTTGAGTTTGTTGGAAATCAGTAAGAAAAGTCAGCAGAGAAAATTAAAATGCGTCAAAATATGTCGAAAGCGAATGAACAAGGAAAAGTTAATCGTCTGATTTTTGTTGCAGGTCTGTGTTTGCCGTTCGATTGCTTACCTAATGGAGCCCCCATTCCTGGTGTTCCTCGTTCCAGCACTTCTTATTCACCTGAGAGGCATCAATCTCCTGAAAGTTCTTATCCTTCTGCCAGACCTCATTCTCCGGATTTTCCGGTCAGGTCTGCTACTCCTGCCCAGCCTTCTCCTCGGGGCAGGTCCAGGTCTCCACCTGGCAATCATTCTTCTTTACGCGTAATTGGTTATGATCTTGAACAGCTCAGATTTGTTCGACTTATTCCTGATTCGAATCGAAACCAACAATTCGAAATTCGAGGATACACTATTCCCCACAATGAAGCAATTTATGTGAGAGGGAAAGATCATATCCAGCTGCCCGTGCCAACCGGAGAACAAGCAGTATTATCAACGTCTAGTGGTGAGGTATTTGCAATATGCAAAGGTGATAAATATCTTCGTGGAATATATACAATGAAATCTCAATTTGGTGATGAAGTTGAAAAACGGGTGACAATAAATATGAACAGCGGTGCGATTAGATATATGACACCAGAAGAAATCAGAGAAGCTCCCTTAGGCAAGGCTTATCCAATCAGGAAGAGCTTTAGAATACAAAATCTAAACAATATTCCACACCAATAATTCAACTTAGTTCAATGTAAAGCCGATATACAATAAAATTGCTTGTGATACAAAGAAGGATGAAAATGTTACAGGTGACTGATTATTAGAATAAAAAGTTAACATATTATCGATCCTGAGGCTACAATCTTTATTCAGTGCCTCAGTTTATCTTTTCCATATAGAGGTATGGAAAGTCCTCTTTCTTTTCGTTTCACAGAAACTTTTGTTAAGGAAATCAATTATTAGGCTTTTTGTAAGTGTTCGTATAACGTGTCATCCACAAAATAAGGTAGGGTGTTTTTCTGAATGTGCCCTCAGCTACTCTGACTTCCAATAAGGATACGTCAATTTGGATGTCCGTTTACAATTCTTTTGTTTATTGTCGATGATTTTTCTTTCCAGGATGAATATTTCGGTTCCCCATGCATTTAAACAATTCCTTAATTGATTTAATTAATTTCTAACATGAATCAAAATAATTCTTGATCTTTGAAGATAAAGATGCAACTCAAATTGATCCGGGAATATATAAAATCCCTTGCTCTTGTGGCAAAGTCTATACTGGGGGAACCGGGATAGCGGTGAGCCAACGTGTAAATGAACCTAAAAGGAAAGTCAAGCTGAAACATTTCATGCAGTCAGCACTGGCTGATCATGATATCGAAACAGGGCCCTAATAACATCCAAAGGGGCTATCGATATACTATCAATCAGATTTGGCTTCTTTTTTTCGAGTTTTAAAAACTATAGATAATTTCGAACACAAAGTTTAGAAAGGATAGATAACTTGGAGAGAAAAACATAGCAACGTTTTAGTCTCACAGATAATAATAGTATTGCTATAATCAAAAGCAGTTAGGCGTAACTAAATAATACGATCTTTTCAGAAAACAGTTGACTCTTCAACCAAAAATGATGACTTTTTAAAAAAATTGTTGAACTCTCAACCAAATAATGAAACAGGGAAAAATAACAAATAAGAGGAAAGCTTGTGAACCTTGCGATGAATAATCATAAATTTTGATAACTCATAGACTGAAGAATAATAGCTTAAATAAACATTAGGTTTCATTCTTCTTACTATTAAAATATTCTTTCCAATTTACTCCTCAATATTTCTCCATCTATCTATGTATGCTAAAAAGACATGGTTCTATTGTAAATTAATTTTTTTTTTATGAAACATTTTGTAGAAAAAAATCAATGTTTTCGAAGAAAAATACATAAGATGAATTTTAATTAAATAAGTGACTTGCCTGAAAAATATTTATTAATGAATAATTTTGTATTTACCCCTCATTCATATTTAAGTCGCTGAGCTTCTCGAGGTAGAATAACAGACGTTCCTGTGCCTTAAACATAAATTATTCAAGTTTCTTATGGCTATATAAATTACACACTTGCGCAATTTCTACTGCCGATAAATTAATAAAGTGATTCTCATTAAAACTTGTCATTTCGTCAAGCCCTGCAATAATAGATATACGTGATTCATTTGCTACGCTGCTCTAAAAATCCTCTGTTAATTTTTTTTTATATTTTAAAAAAATGTTGTCGCTTTATGCTTTGGCCCTAACTCTGAACGTCATTTTCAATTTAATTGGTAAGTAAAGGCTGAAACCGAAATATGAACTTTTTCTCTTTGACACTTGAAGATTTTGATTACGCTTCTATTTTTAATACATTTGCAATTACAAATTTATCAATATTTCTCCTTCTTCCACAGAAATATCGTCAGGTATGCCGCCCAAAACGAGGGACTTTCTGACAAATTTTGGGAAGAGTAGTGAACAAGTGAATCATCAAGGTAATCCTAGTACAAATAAAAGTTTATAACAGAAGTGTTAATTTATAGTCAGTTTCAAACTAATAATAATCTCTTATGCTACGAGATATTCTATACTCATGAGACCTTGTTCCAAAGTTTTTAAAAAACAGTTTTCCGAAAGAATACCACATCGAAATTTTATTTTTCTACCGAGCACCGTTTTTATTTGTTTTTTCCCTTTTAAAGCGTTCCCTTCTATTAGATATTTCCGTCGAATAAAAAGAGATTATGACCTCACATACTATTGATTGAGACCTTCTGAACCAAAGTCCATAATACATAGAGCAATTAATTTATCAAGAGTTTTAATATCTCGAATTAAATATGCAGTACGAATTTCTTCTGTAAAATGTCTTCACAATCTAGAAGCAATTTCATCATCAGCTAAAGGTGGTTTCAAATCATTATCGACATTCATCATTTAAAAGGCCAAACCAGATATTTTCGTGCGGGTCAGCTGGATACCTGATCCGAAAAATGCCGGCTCGGGCACCTGAGAGATCCAGACCGAAATTCTCGGATCGGCTCTGCTGATGCTAACTGCTTGATCCGGACCCGAAAATATCGAGCTAGTAAAATTATCAAATATCAGTAAAGAAAAATGAAATGTTGACAAAATTGCATCAAAGTATTTCAAAAGAAAATACACAAGGGATATTAAACCTCTGTTCCTTGTTGCAGATCTGAGTGTACAGTTCGAGAGTTCACCTGATGTTGCCCATATTCCTGATTTTCCTCTTTCCATAAATTCGTCTTCTCCTGGCAGGCATCAATTTCCTGGAAGTTCTCATCATGCTGCCAGACCTCATTCTCTGGATTGTCCAGTCAGTTCTGCCCCACCTGCCCAGCCTTCTCCTCGGGGCAGGTCCAGGTCTCCACCTGGCAATCATTCTTCTTTACGCGTAATTGGTTATGATCTTGAACAGCTCAAATTTGTTCGACTTATTCCTGATTCGAATCGAAACCAACAATTCGAAATTCGAGGATACACTATTCCCCACAATGAAGCAATTTATGTGAGAGGAAAAGATCGTACTCGTGTGCCAATGCCAACGGAAGAACGAGCTGTGTTATCTACCTCCAATGGCGAAGTATTTGCAATATGCGAAGGTGATAAATATCTTCGTGGAATATATACAATGAAAAATCAATTAGGAGGTGAACTTGAAAAACGAGTGGCAATAAATATAAACAGCGGTGCGATTAGAGATATGACACCAGAAGAAATCAGAGAAGCTCCCTTAGGCAGATCTTATCCAATCAAGAGGAACTTTAGAATACAGAATGTAAACTCTATTTCACACAAATAATCTAATTTCTCCAAATGAAACAGTGAAATAGAATATTGGTTGTGATCCAAAGGAGGATCAGAATGTTATAGGTGACTGATAATTAAAATAAAAAGGTAACATATTGATATCAAGGCTTCAATCTTTCTTCACTGTCCCAGTTTCTTGTTTTTGGAGGCAGTTATAAAAAGGCCTTCCTCTTCCTCTTTCTTAAGAAAACATTTCAGATGGAAAACAATCATTAGAACATTAATGAGTTTCCTATCAGGGTTCATCAAGAAATAAGGTAAGATGTTTTTTCTGAGATTTTTAATCCCAAACCCCCATTGCCATCTAAGATGTCCTAGAATGTGTCCTGGCCTATTCTGACTTACATTTGATTTTGAGTCTTCCACTGTGAAGATTTAGTCTCTAAATTGCCCAGGGCGACTTACACTCGACAATTCTTTTGGATTTCAGTCAGCATATGTGGAACAAATTTTGCAACTACGCGGCTCATCCCCAAATCTTGGTTCAAAAGTTGCTAAAGAATATTTTTTGGAATGTCGAGGTCTTCCTCCGTCCCTCACACTGGTGGAAGACAATTTTTATTGGAAAATTTTTCGGCTAAATTTGATGCACGAAGGTCCCCCATAAGTAGAGAAGACCTGTTTTTGACAACAGCACAAATGAGTACAAAATTAGAGAAGAAGCTCGGATAAGTTCCGGGCAAACCGGAATCGAAATGTGATTTCAAATAAGTTTGACTTCAACTTTTTTCAAATGAAAAATGTGAAAAAATGGAAATTATTTTTCCGGTTCGAGTTAAATATTTTGTAGAATTCATAAGAATTATTTAAAGCTTAAAATGGTCCACTATAGTAGACACTACATAAATCCATGCAAAATATGGAGTTTGCTGCCACGTTAAATATCATATATAAATTCTGATAATAAACGTTTGTGACATATAATATAGACTGTAATATCAGTTTTACCGATTTCAGTAATTACATTTTCTGTACTCCAAATTAACTCTAATGAGATGTAAATAATGAAGATGGGCAATCTTGACGCCTACAATCTTTAAGATAACGACTAGATATGAAGCTCTGAAATATTCATCTGTTACACTGTTATTCGAATTTTTCATTAATACATTAATTTCACCCCTTCTTAAAAAAATGGGGATTTTTTCTACTTTGAGCTTATCGTTGCTGGTTATCCTCAATTATATTGGTGAATATAATAATATAATACATTTATCATTTTAAGAACATTTTTCAATATATACTCAAATCAGAATTTGTGCGATGGAATCTGTATCCTATCCTAATTTCTGTTTTCTTCCAATTTTCTTTAGTTTGTCCGAAATAAGTATAGGTTTGATCCAAATTCATTCCGAGGCAAAAAACTAACAAAATGCAAACAATTCCATCAGTAACATTGAAAGTGAATGTCCTTTTTTTGAAAATGGGTAACATAATCCAACGATTCCCGTTGACAAAATAAGCTTAGGTACTTCTCTATGTAAAAGAGAAAAATATACCAGAAGAGGAAATTAGAATCAGGAAAAAAATTCTGGAAGAGGATACACTTATAAAATTCAATCCTCTGTTTCTTGTTGCAGAGTTTAGTTTACATTTCGATTGCTTACCTAACGGTGAGCCTATTCCTGGTATCCCTCGTTCAGAAAATTCTGATTTTCTTGACACGCATCATTCATCTGGAACGTCTCTTCCTTCCGTCAGACTTCATTCCACGGGTTCGCCGGTCAGATCTTCACCTGCTGGCGATTCTTCTCATCGTGCCAGGTCGAGGTCTCCTCCTGCCATAATTTCTCCTCCTGCCATAATTTCTCCTCCTGCCATAATTTCTCCTCCTGCCATAATTTCTCCTCCTGTCATAATTTCTCCTCCACGCATACTTGGATTTGAGAATGATCAACTTAGGTTTGTCCGGCTTATTCCCAAAACGAATCGTAACCGACAATTCGAAATTCGAAGATACACTTTTCCTCGCGATAAACCAATTCATGTGAGAGGAAAACATGACCAGCGTCTGCCCGTGCCAACAGAACAACAAGCTGTATTATCTACATCGAATGGCGACATCTTTGCAATATTCGAGGGTGAAAAAGTACTTCGTGGAATATATACACAGAGATATATATGTGACTTTCCACATCCAACTGAAAGACGGATAAAAATGAACATGAATACTGGCGCGATAGAAGATATGACCTCTGAAGAAATCAAAGAAGCTAAATTAGGCAAGAATCGCCCAATAGCGAGTACTTTTGAATTAAGAATGGCAGAAGGCTACCAGTCATCCGATTAAGTTACTTATGAAAAATGTAATGCTAAAATATAATTTTGTATGTAATCCGAAGTAGGATCAAAATGTTGCAATTCTCTGGGAATTTTGAGCCACAATGTAAAATTTGTTCAATTCACATATTTTGATTTGATATGGAAGGTTCTTAATTTAAAAGTGAAAAATCTCTAGTTGAAGATTCTGCGATACGAAAATTAAATCCATTAAATAATAAACTCAAAAGGTGGTTTTCTGCAGTTTCCCTCTCCCCTAGCCAAACTTCCAGACAACTGCGAATACTTCAATGAAACAATGTTTCAATTTTGAATTTTTTCCTCGCGAGAAGCCTGCTGGGAATGTGTTAGTTAAATCCGAAGGAGCTTTAACAAAAGAGAATTAACATTAACCTAATTTCAGTTGTCTATTGTTTGACCTGTAATTTCAAAAGTTCTATGCAAAAATTTGTTCAATTTGAAAATGTGAATGTTCAAGTACGTAAGCTTTCAATTTAATTTAGAACGTTTAGAATATTAATTTGAATAAAATAGGATTTGAATAGAATTTGAAATGGTTTTAATTTTTGGAATTGTCCAATTTTGAATTTATACCGCTTGAGAATAAAATTTTATTCAATTTATTTAATAAAAAAAATTAAAATTCAATTTTATTTTTATAAAAATAGTTCAATTTTCAGTTTAAAAAAAAATAATTCCCAATAAAAAAAAACT
Source organism: Andricus quercusramuli (assembly GCA_932178445.1). Lineage (NCBI taxonomy): Eukaryota > Metazoa > Arthropoda > Insecta > Hymenoptera > Cynipidae > Andricus > Andricus quercusramuli. Next base: position 81,344 of record CAKNXH010061867.1, on the reverse strand, counting down.
AATTATCTAAAAAAAACTATCCAACGCCATTTGGAAATTTTTCAATTCGAATTTTTGTTGCGTTCTCAACAAAATAAGTGAATTCTCAAATGACGAAAAAAGAATTAAATAGCAAAAATAGAATAGCTACTACTTTTGTAAAAGAAAAATTACCACACAAAAAAATTTCAACAACATTTTTTTAGATTTTCAATCAAAAAATAAACTCTTAACTAGAATGATGCATCTTCAATAAAAAAAGGAATGAAAAATTGTGCAATCTGAAAATTAAAACCTTTAAATAACGAACTCGAGATGTGGTTTTCTGCAGTTTTCCTATCCTCTAGCCAAACCTCCAGACAACTGCGAGCATACAAGTCAAGCAATCTCAAATTAAGAGCGCTTCTAGAAATTTCGACAAAAAAGGGAATAGTTGAGTTTTTAGTTCAAAAATAATAATTAAAAAAAAAACGAATTTTCAACCAAATTTATTTTATTTTCACACAGAGAAATTAAATAAAAAGAAACTTTTACCGAATTTTCTACAAAAAAGATTGAATCTCTATTGAAAAAAAGTCGACGAATAATGGAAGACTCAAATTTTCAGTTGGGAAAGTCAATTTTTAATTTAAAAAGAAAACCTGATTTTCAACAAAAGAAATGAAATTTCGAACAAGAAAATTAATTTTCTACCAAAAAAAATGACTTTCAACAAAATACATGCATTTTCAATCAAATATTTTAATTTTTAATAGAATCTTCAAACTAATAGTTGAACATTCACACAAAAATGTTGATTTTCTATAAAAAAAGAGGAATTTCCAAAAAAATTGATGAATTTTCAACTAAAAAAGATAAATTTTCTAAAAAAAATATAATAGTTCGATTTTCAGTTAGAGAAACAAATTTCAATTCAAGCTAAATAAATTTTCAATGGAACAGTCAAATTTTCAACCGAACAAATGAATTTCCAAACAAAAAATTCAAATTCTATGAAAAAAATCCAACAAAAAATTTAGTTTAATTTATAATGGAAAAAATTAATTTTCATTTAAAAAGAATTAATTTTTGAAAAAAAAGTAATTTTAAACCAAAGAAATAAAATTCTAAACAATAAACTAATTTTCTCCTAAAAAATAATATTTTTTAACAAAATATATGAATTTTTAACTAAAGAAGATAAATTTCCAACAAAAAAAAGAATTGTTTAATTTTCAGTTAGAGAAATAAGTTCTTCAGCAAATAAAATAAATTTTCAACAAAATGGTTAAATTTTCAATCAATCAAATGAATTTTTTACCAAACCAATAAATATCTATACAAAAATTCGACCTGAAATAGAGTATTTGAATTTTTAGTAGAAAAAAAATTTCATTAAAAAAAAACTCATTTTTAACCAAACAAATTAAATTTCAACCACAGAGACTATTTTTGTACAAAAAATAGTAATTTTTAACAAAATACATGAATTTTGTACCAAAAAAAATAAATTTCTATGAAAAAAAAAATTGACTAGGAATTTAGTTAAATTTTTAATTTAAAAAAATGGGTAAATTTTTTGCTAAAAAATAATCTTCAATAAAAAAACTGAATTTCAAGCAAAAGAAATAAAATTTCAACAAAAAAAATTAATTTTTCACAAGAAATTTTTTTTTTTTTTAATGCATGAATTTTCAACCAAACAGTGAGTTAGTCAACCCGAACATTATTTTTCTACCACAGAAGACAAAGTTTCCACCAAATGCAGGATTTTTCCACCGTTGTTGGTAGAAGACGCGTTTCGTGTCGCACCGTACACATTTCGGTTAATTGCTTTGTTTTCATGTGAGTGTATGACTTTATAACTTGCTTACGGGTTGTGCTTAGTGCTGAGGTCTCCATTGTGTTGCATTTCTGAGTGGGTTTTAGTCAGAAAACAGTTAATTTTGTGTTTCCTAGTTATTTTTGTGGACATTGGAAGTTCAAGATGGTGGCCTGTTCAGTGTGTAAGGAATTGGTCACGCGAGGGGTCGCTGACTCACTTGCTTGTGGAAAGTGTGGTGCCCTGGCGCACCTGAATTGCATGAACCTGCCGAGTAAAGATCTCTCGAGAATTAAAAAAAAGGAGAAGGTTTGGTATTGTTCCAGCTGCTCTGTGACCTCTGCATCTGAAAATTCTTCTCATTCTCGACATGTTCGAAAACTGTCTAACACTTCCTCAACAGCTGACGATACCGGAAGTACCTCAGGTGCGGCATCAGTGGTTCTGGTGCCTGGAGTCGAGGCAGCTATTGTCGAAGCGGTCACGAAATGTCATGAGGCGGGTCTGTCACAGATGAAAGCATTGTTTGAATCATTCAAGTATGATCAGACCACCTTCAATAAATCTCTTGACACCTCTATTAAGGAAATGAAGGATGATATCATCAATAATGCTAAGCGCATTTCTGTACTGGAGGAAACTACCGCTTCTAATGTGTCTGATGTCAACAAAATTCTTGCGTCGTCAAAGAATTTCCAGGATAGACAATCGCAGCTGGAATCTGAAGTAGAATGTTTAACCCTAAAGTGCAATAGTCTGGAGCAAGCTGCTCTCTCCGAGACTTTAGAGATCCATGGTTTACCTGAGAAAGAGGGGGAGGACCTTTCAGCTATCATCTGTCAAATCGGTTCTACCTTGGAGGTACCCCTCACTAAGGCAGATCTGACAACAGCATACAGGCTCAAATCTGCAAATTACACTGCTGCTAGACCTTCGCTTCCACCTATAGTAATAGTCACTTTTAACTCACAAGCTACCTGTAAGAACTTTCTGGTACTTGGTAAAAGAAAGCGTGGTCTTTCGACTAAACTTATTGGTTGGAGCGAAGATCGAGCCTTATACATCAGGGAGTCGCTCACTAAGTCCAATCGGCAGATCTACAGCGCCGCGTTGGAACTAAGAAGAAACAACAAAATAAAATACCTGTGGATTGCTGGGGGCAAGATTTTTTGCCGGAAATCTGATGGTGCGCCGAGAATTTTTCTTGCTCATGTTCGTGATTTGGATTCTCTACGTTAATTTCGATATAAGAAGAAAATATTCCCAATTGACATCGTGGGGAGTATGGTTTGCAGTAATTTTATTTCGCATACTGATGGTTATTAACTTTATTTATTTTATAAATCTACATATTCTATATTGTTTTTATGGTGTCGTTAGTAATTTGGCAACTATTATTAAGTTGATCTTTTTCATTTTGATAATGCTTCACTTTCGAGCGTTAGATTACTTAATTTTTCTCGCGATTCTCTTATGCTTACTTACTATATTAATTCACTCTGCTGTAAAAATTACGATGCTCCAGTCAGGAAAAGTCTTGACTTCTCGTCTGTTATTCTTGCTTAGGTACACTCCTTACGTACACTTTTTGGTACTCTTTTCTATTTGTTATTACTTTATCTGGTACAACCCATTTCACACCTGCATTCTAAACATTATTGTTTCCAACATGTGGTCTGCTCTACGGAACTGGAAGGTTTTTACGCTAATCACCTTTTATTGCAGGGCTCTTTTTTGTAAGTTGCCCTATATATGGTATTGTCTCCCTCTTGTAAGATTTAATGGCCTTTCTTAATATATGTCACGTCAATGCTCAATCCCTGCCTGCTCATTTTGATGAGTTTGCTGATTATTTTGGTCAGAGATCCTTTCATATTATAGCTGTATCTGAAACTTGGCTCAAGCCTCAATTTGATTCCTCAAATATCAGCCTTAATAATTACTCACTTTTCAGAAAAGACAGGGTTTCTCGTAGAGGTGGTGGGGTCTGCGTATATGTCCATAATGATTTTAAGTGTAAGATCCTACACGTCAGTACTGAAACCACTGTCCCGTCCACTGAATTTTTATTTATTGATCTCTCTCTCTATCTCGCGAACGTTTACTTTTTGGGGTTGTATATAAACCACCCAATGCTGGTTTCGGTAATGAATTTGAGACGGAGCTTTTTAATTACACGCTTAATTATAATAATGTTATAATTGCAGGGGATTTCAATACTAACTTAAATATTCGCTCCAATCAATCCCAATACCTTACGTCTTTGGTCAATTCAGCTGGTTTATCTATAGTACCACATGGATCTACGCACCACTCCGGTATGTCTAGTACATGGATTGACCTTATGGCTGTGGAAGATCTTACTAGAGTACAAAATTATTCTCAACACCCAGTTCCCTTCCTGTCCAACCATGATCTTATTCAAATACATTACAATTTCAATTCAAGTATAAATGTCGCCCCGTGTTTTAAAAAATTCAGAAACCTAAGTAAAGTTGATGAGGACAGATTGTTCACTCTGCTCTCTGAAGCTGACTGGAGAAGTGTATTTTCTGAAAGAAATTTAAATTCAAAGGTAGAAAAACTCAATAATATATTAATTTCAACATTTGATGTAGTAGCCCCAGTACATGATTTTCAGGCGGGGAAAAAAACTTGTCCGTGGATATCAAAAGAGATTAAAAGTCTCAGAAGGGAAAGAGACAGAAAGTACTCTCAGGCCAGGAGGACTAATGACCCGGCACGATGGAAGGAATTCCGTATCCTTAGGAATCTGGTTCAAACTAAGATAAGGGACTCTAAAAATAAATATAACTATAATGCAATTGTTAACAAGAATAGGGATGAAAATATCTGGAAGGTCCTTCGGCGGCTTGGTATTATTCCCTCTCAGAGTCAAACCTTTGATCAGAACTACCCGGTAGATGACTTCATGAATCGTTTCCTGATTGAGCCTTTACCAATTGATACTACTCTGTTATCCAGTGAATTGCCTCCCTTTGATGATGCTAACTTTTACTTCTCTTATATTGGGGCTGACTCTCTGCTGCCAGTAATTGCCAAGATAACCTCAGGAGCTATCGGTATCGATGGTATCTCTATTAAAATGGTTAAACTTTCTCTCCGTGTGATACTTCCCGTTCTACTTCATATTTACAATTGTTCTTTACAGCTTGGGATTTTCCCCAATATATGGAAACAAGCTCTGATTCGCCCTGTTCCTAAGATTACAAACCCTTCAACTCTAACACATTTTCGTCCTATTTCTATCCTTAGTGCATTAGCCAAGCCTCTTGAGAAATTAGTGGATAACCAGCTAACTGAAGATTTGGATAAACATAACCTCTTGACCCTTTCCAGTCTGGATTCCGGAGGGAGCATAGTACCATCACTGCTTCCCTTAAATTTAGTGCTGATTTAAAAGCTGCAATAGATAAAAATGAAGTAACGATTGTTGTATTTTTTGATCTTTCCAAAGCGTTTGAGTTGGTAAACCATGACCTTTTAATCCAAAAATTAAAAAACCTTAATATCTCTAACAGTGCCATAAATTGGTTTAAGTCTTACTTAAGTAATCGCTTACAATGTGTAGCAAACAGTGATGGTCTTCGCTCTGACTGGAATGAGGTGAAGAGTGGGGTTCCCCAGGGCTCAATACTTGGCCCCAAATTGTTTAATGTGTTTACTTGCGACTTTTCAGCTGTCTTGCGCTACTGTAAATATCACCTTTATGCTGATGATAGCAAAATATATCTTTCTGGGCCTCTTCGTACCCTTAGGGACCTACTTCAAATGGTTCAGGAAGATATTAATAACGTCTACAACTGGGTTGTATCTAATGGTTTGAAACTCAATCCTCAGAAAACATGTGCTTTGCTAGTTGGATCCTCCATTCATAATCCATCAAAAGTCCTAGATTCCCTCCCACCTTTGTACTTGAACGGTCTTGCTATTGACTTTTCTGATTCAGTTAATGATCTTGGCTTGATATTCAACAGGACTCTTTCTTGGAAAGAGCATGTTGAACTTATATCTCGCAAAACCTTCAGAACTTTACATCAGCTAAGTCGGAGTAGGGACTCTTTGCCTACAGCTACGCGAATTCATCTTGTAAAAGCCTTGATTCTTCCTTATTTTGATTATGGGTGTGTGGTATATGATGGAATCTCTGATGACCTTAATTGCAAACTTGAACGTGCTTTCAATGCCTGCATCCGTTTTATATATAACTTGTCCAAATTCGATCATATTTCTGAGTATAGGGAAAGAGCTGGCTTTATGACAGTTGCCAAGAGGAGACAATATTTTATGGGTAATTTGCTGTACATGATCTTTAAAAATGAAAAGCCTGTATATTTATTGGAATTGTTTTTGCGGGAGAATCTGAACCTTCCAGGTCGGCCTGGGCTGCGCGATAGAGGTCGTACCCTGGCAATACCTGCTCATAGAACATGTTTAATGCAAAAATCTTTTGTAATCAGAGGGAGGCGGCTTTGGAATAAACTGCCCAATAATATTCGTAATGCGCCCACAGTATTTGCATTTAAAAAGATGTTCTCTGAATTTCTCAAATCTATGGGTACACCTTTATTTAATATAACTCTGTGGACTTAGCCTGTATCTTGTTTTCTCTCTGTACTACATTCAGTTCTATTTCCATTACTATTGCTATTTTTTAATTCATTTATGTTTTTTCTATTATGAGGTGTGCTAATGGTATTATTTTTTCTTTTGTCTACTTATATCTTAAGATAAGTTTACCAACAGTGCCATCTTAATATAAGATTGTAGTAACTTCTTACAGCATAAACTTACATGTACTTACTTACTTTTTTATATAACCGATAATGTCGTTAAATGTACATTTTTAATATTAAATCGGGGTTCTAATAATATGTACACTACACTCTAGATTCTACATCTATATATTTATATATCTCTACATCTTTGTACATTGTTTTATGTGTATACTCTGTTTAGCTCCTAAAGGTGCTTTGTAGCCCTGTGAGCTTTTTTCTCAATAAATTCAAATTCAAAAGAAAAAAAAAAAAAAAAAAAAAAAAAATGCAAACAACATTTTTTTTTTCTTTTTGACCAAAAAAGACGAATTTTCAACAAATAAAGATTTTTCACTTGAGGTAGAAAATTTACGTAATTTATCGAATCTTCAAGCCAAAAGAAGACTTTTCTCTACAAAAATTGAATTGAAAAACGAAAAATATGACTTCAGCAAAAACATATTTATCCACAAAACTGACGCATTTTTTCCCAACAAAAATTAAATTTTAAACCATCAAAATTATTTTTTTACCAAAAAAGAAGAATTTTCAAATAAAAAAAATGTTTAAAAAATGTATAAGTTACATCTTCAGTTAACAAATTAATTTTGAACCAACAAGAAGACTTTTCCACTAAACAGTTAAATTTGTAACCAAACAAATAAGCCTTCGATGAAAAAAATAAATTTTTAACAATGTAGTTTAACTTTTACTCGAATAGTTGAATTTTTAATCAAAAAAGATTAATTTTCTACAAAATAGATGAATTTTCACCCAAAGAGATGAATTTTCGACGAAAATTATAACTCTTCAAAAAAAAAAAAAAAGAAAAAGAAAAAGAAAAAATGTTTTCTTAACAAAGTGATTCAACCAGATCTTTCAAATAAAATAGTTGAATACTGAAGCGAAGACGAATCATTTTCAACCAAAAAGTTGCATTTTCATTGAAAAAAAAAGAAATTTTCTCCAAAGCGGATGAGTTTATAAATAAAGAAGATGAATTGAAAAAAATTGTTGAATTTTCTGTTGACAAAGTTTTCAGTTGACTTTAACCAAAAAGTAAATTTTCTACAAAATACCTACATTTTCAACAAAACAGCTAAATTTTCAAACAAAAATTATGACTTTTCAACAAAATTGTTGCATTTTAAACCAAACAGTTGCATTTTTATTAAAGATGAATTAAAATGAAAATTAAAAAAAAAGTAGTTACATTTTCATCCAGGGAAGATTCCACTTCACTTTCAAACACCAAAATTGAAAATTTTCTTGAAAAAAGTTGAAAATTCGTCTTTTTGAATTGAAAATTCAACTAATTTGATCGAATAATTTATGTATTTGCTTGAAAATTTAACCGCAGCATTGAAAATCGTTTTTTTTATTGAAATCTTTTTTTCAATTGAAAATTTAAGTATTCTAGTTGAGGATTCTTCATTTTAGTTTGAAATTCATTCCTTGATTATAAATTTGACTATTTTGTTGAATATTCTATTTTTTGTAAAAGGTTTATTTTTCAATTGAAATTGTAAGTATTTTATTTTTCGTTGAAAATTTATATTTTTGTAGTTAGAAATTCTACTATTAATTTGATGAAAATTTATATTTTTTAATTGAAAATTTAACTACTTGGTTGAAAATTGAACTACTCTGTTGAAAATTGAACTACTCTGTTGAAAATTCATTTTTCTGGTTGAAGATTCTTGATTTCAGTTGGAAATAATTTGGTTGAAAATTTAACTATTTTGTTGGTAATTCGGTTTTATTGATTGAAAATTAACTTTCTCAACTGAAAATTCAACTTATAGATTTTTTATTATAAGTTTATCTTTTTCAGTTGAAAATTCAACCAGTTGGTTGAAAATTCATCTATTCCGTTAAAATTTTTTTTTTCAGTTTAGTTAAAAATTCCTCCCTTTGGTTGCAAATTTCATTATTTGGCTAAAAATTAGTTATTCTTTGGTTGAAAATTTATGTTCCAGATGAAGATTCATTTATTTCAGTCAAAGATTCTTCATTTCAGTTGAAAATTAATTATTTTGGATAAAAATTCAACTAGTTTGTTAGAAAATTCAAGGATTCGGTTGACAATTAACATTTTTTTTTCGAAAAAAAACAATTTTTTGTTGAAAAGTATCCTTTTTGTTTGAAAAGTTGAAAGGTTTTGTTAAAAATGTATGTATTTTTTTTTAAGTTCTTTTTCGATAGGAAATTAATGTTTGATTGAAAAAATTCATAATATTCTGTTAAAAATTTGAAGATTTTGTTAATAAAGTTTATGCTGGCGATTTTTTAAATCATAAATTATTAATTAATATTTTTTTTATAAATTTAAAATATTTTCGATGAATATATAACGAAAGATTTGTCCTTTTGATTATCAAAAAAGAGTTCCAGGAATGCATTATTGCCGCATTTAAGATAAATACTGAAATGGCAACGCTGCTCTCTATGGCATATTTTCATTCCTCACTTCCGCAGTCAGAGTTTCAGAAGCACAGACTTCATATCTCATTGAAAAAAGTACTGATAAAAATTTAAAAAAAAATCCAAACATAATGGAATGTGCAGAAATGTTGGAATTTGGAGAAGAATTGCACTTTTTCTCTACTGAAAGTCCTGTTCCCAATAATTTTTTATTAGAAACAGTGCTTGAAATGTTATTAATGACGGAACCGCCAATTCATTTGCCATACTTATTCAAATCAAAAAAAGTGGGGAAAAAATCTGAAAAAATTGCTGCTGTTTGTTGCGTGATGGGTAAGTTTTTTTAATTTGATTTGAGAGATATTTGATTAAATTTTCAAAATTTTCACCGATCTTTAATAGCGACCGAAAAATCTATTTCTGATTCAAAATTTAACCATTTAGTTGAAAGTGGAACTACCTTCTCAAAAACCCTTTTTTTGGTTCATGAACCTTCATTTTAGTTGAAAGATCTTCTCTTTTTTCAAAATTGAAAAAAAAATTAACTGAAAATGAATTTTTTTGGTTCAAAATTCATTTCCTTGGCTTGAAATTTAGTTTTTTGAATTGAAGGTTATTTTTTAACAGAAAATTTAACAATTTTTTATTAAAAATTTAACTGAACATTATTATTTTTTTGTAGAAAAATAATCCTCTATTTTATGTCACATTTTTTTTATATATATATTTTTTTTTTGTAAAAAATTTATTTGATTAGTTGAAAATTTAACTATTTCGTTGAAAATTTATTTTATTTGTTTAGAAAATTATTTTTCCAATTGGAAATTATACTATTCTGTTTTTTGTTAAGAATTTATCTTTTTTAGTTAATACTTCATTTATTTTGTTAAAAAATATTATTTTCTAGTAGAAATTTAGTTTTTTGTTTGGGATTTCATTTCTTTGGTTGAAAATTCATTTTTTTATTAATTATTTATCATTTTAGTTGAAAGATTTTCTATTTTTGTTCAGAATGGATATTTTTTCTTAAAAAAAATTCTCAACTGAAAATCTAACAAGAAAATTAATTTTTTGGTTGAAAATTCATTTCTTTAGCTGAAATTTTTTTTATTGTTACTTAACTTTTTTTTATTAAAAATTCAACTAAATTCTAAGTCAAATTTTTTTTCATAGGCATTTAATCTTTTTGGTAGAAAATTCATGTATTTTGTTGAAAAATTTTATTTTTTTTAGAAAAATAATCTTTGTGGTTGAAATCTAATTCATTTGATCTAAAAATAGTTATTTTGGTTGAAAATTGTCTTTTTCAACTAAAAATTCAAATACTCTTTTTTATGGATATTCATTTTTTATTGTAAAAAATTAGTTGGTTGCTTGAAAATTCAACAATTTCTTTGAAAATTTATTTTATTTGCTCAAGAACATATTTCTTCATCTGAAAGTTGAACTATTCTGTTTTTTGTTGAAAATTGATATTTTTTAGCTAAAACTTCCTCTATTTTGTTAAAAAATATTCTTTTCTAGTAGAAAATTAGATTTTTATTGTATAATTTTTTTATAGATGTTTTTGTTTTTATTTTTTTAAATTTATTTTATTGGTGGAAAAATGAACTATTTCGGAAATTCATGTGTTTTGTTAAAAATTATAATTTTTCGCTAAATAAATTATTCTTTTCCGATTGGAAATTCATTTCTTGAACTGAAATTTTTGTTTATTGTTACTTAATTTTCCTTACTAAAAATCTAACTGAATTCCTAGTCAAAATTTGTTTCCATAGACATTTATTCTTTCTGGTAAAAAATGAATGTATTTTGTTAAAAATTATTCTTTTTTGTAGAAAAATAATCTTTGTAATTGGAATTTGATTTCTTTGGTTAAAAATCAGTTTATCTTTATTGAAAATTAATTTTTTCAAACTGAAAATTTAAATACTCTATTCTATATCGAATTTTTTCATGGATATTTTCATTTGTAAGAATTTTATTACATGGATTCAAAATTCAACTATTTCATTTAAAAATATATTTTATTTGTTCAAGAACTTATTTCTCTAATTGAAAATTTTTTTTTATTTCTTTGGTTGAAAGTTATTTTTTGGTTAAAATGAAAATTTCAGTATTCCATTTTTCGTCGATATTTTTTTATTACCATTTTTTCATATTCTATATTTTCATATAAATTTTGTAAATATTTTTTATTTATGTATTTTTATTTTTTTATTAAAAAGAGATTTTCAATCAGAAAATAACTTTTTCAATTCATCTTCTGGGTTTAAAATTCAAGCTATTGATTAAAAATTTATTGTCATTTTAGTTGAAAGTTCATATCTTTAGTTAAGAATGTAGAAAATTTAATTGAAAATTTGTTTTTTTCATTGTAAAAATTTATTTATTTTTTCTACTAAAAATGTAATAATAAAATGAGATGGTAGAACTGAAAAATCCTGAAAAAGAAAATAGTCAAAAAAGGAAATTCCGGAAATCATAAAATTGCCCACAATTTGAGAATCTCAAATTTCAAAATCCCTGAATAATAAAATTCTCTCAGTTGATAATATTATCAAGTTTCAAAATTCGCAAAAAAGAATTATCGATATTAAAAATTATCCGATACTATAGATTTTCAAAAAAAAAAAAAAATAAAAAATTTGAGAATTACAAAATGTCCAAATCTGAACAATTAAAAAATTGTTACGTAATTAAATCAAATTATAAATGATAAATCAAATTATTTTATTCGATGAAAATATCATTTATTTTATTTATTATTTAATCATTTACTTTCTTTGATTTTATTATTTATTTATTATTTAACAAAAATTTCAAATGTTTGGTTTTGAGGATTTTGTGGGAGAATATTTGATCTTCTTGGTGACTAATTTATTTTTGGTCGAAAATTCATGTTATTTATTTCAAATTCATCTATGATGGTAGAAAATTCTTATTATTTTTTCGGTTATAATTTCATTTCTTCGGTGAAAAATTTAACTGTCTTACTTTTCGTGAAAAATTTATCATTTTAGTTGAAAATTAAAATTTTGTAGCTGCTGAAGATTCATCATTTTAGTTAAAAATTCACTTGAACTATTCCTTTTTTTATAGAAAATTTTCATTTTTGATAGAAATGAAATCATTTCGTTAAAAAATTATCTGTTTTATAAAAAATGCAACTATTGTATGTTTTGTTAAGAATTCATATCTTTGCTTCAAAAAAAACTATTTTGTTGAAAATTCTTTATATTTTTTTTTATATAGTAAATTCATATTTTGGGTTGAAAATTCTACTATTTGGTCAAAAATTCATATTTTTGGTTGCAATTTCATCATTGTGATCGAAAATTAATTTCTTTAATTAAAAATTCGTTCATTCTTAGTAAAAAGTTAATTTTTCAACTGCAGATGTAACTATACTATTTTTGCTTGAAAATTTATATTTTTAGTTGAAAATTAATTAATTTTGCTGAAAACTCGTTTTTTTTTTAATTCAGTTTTCTAACTGGAAATTGAACTGTTATCTTTTTGTTTGCAAATTTATATTTTATTGTTGAAAATTCATATATTTTATTGAAACTGTATCTTTTTTGTTAGAAAATTAGTCTTTAGAGTGTAAAATTGAACTATTTTGTTGTGAATTCTTTTTTCTTGGTGAAAATTAATTGTTTCAAGTGTAAATATAATTCTTCTATTATTGGTTTTAAAAAAATTTTTTTTTTTAGTGAAGAAAAAACTATTTTGCTGTAAAATAGTTTTTTTTTCTAGTTGTACATTCACTTTTCTAAAATTTTGCCTACTCTCATTCCAATTGAAAATTGATCCTTTTTAGATGAGAATGTATGTCACTTGTTGAAAATGAGTCTTTTCCGGTAAAAATTTAATTTTTTGAGTTGAAAATTCCACTAACTAGAACCAGAAAAATTTAGGAATTGGGATATTGTAGCAACCCTGAATAAGGCACTGTTTAATGCAAATTATCTGTTTTCTATTACTTTGACTTCTTTTAACATTTAAATTTAGCGCCCTTTCCAATTCCAAGCAATGCGTTTTCCCGCGAAATTTGAAAAATGTAATTATTATTAATACAGATACATATTACGATTTTTTAAATCCTGATTCCAAATATTCATAAATGCTCATTGAATTCTCAAAGCACATAAGGGTCGAGTATATTCTCGAGCATATCATGCTCGTGAGAATTTCTCCTAACCTCAAACTCTTTAGAACACTAATCTATACGCTCATACTAATTTATCACTTTTTGTTCAAATGAGTTATAACCGGGAAGCAAAATTTGCCTGGGCGGCCGCGTTCCATACCCAGCTGAAAATTCCTGCACAGGATCTGCGGAGGATCCTGGACATGTTTCTGCACACGATTTTGCACACGAAGCTGCACAGGTAATTTGGCGGCTCCTGTGCAGGAATTCGGCAAACGAAACTGTAGATGATCCCACAGTGGAAACTGCGACTATCCTCTTCAGGATCATGTACCTTTTCCTTTGCCAAATTTCTATACAGAAACAGTCAGGATTATCTGTACAGGTTTGTGTGCAGGTTCACGTCCAGGAACATGTCCAGGATCCTCCGAAGTTCCTGTACGAGAATTTTAGCTGTACATTAACGGGAGTCTTACATCGCTCTGTAAACGAACCTGTACAGGAGTATTCAGAAGTTAGCTTGCGCACAGATTTCTTTGCAGGATCATGAACAGTTTAGTTCGCCAAATTTCTGTATAGGAAGCATCAAGATTATCTGTATAGGTCCATGTGTAGGTTCATGTCCAGAAACATATCCAGGATCCTCCGAAGTTTCTGTACAGAATTTTCAGTTGCACATGAACCGGGGTCTCAAATCGGCCTGTAAAAAAACCTGTACAGGATCATTCAAATTTTAGCTAGCATACAGGTTTCTCTGCAAGAGTATTTATGGGTTTCTTCGCGAAATTCATGTACAGGAAACGTAAAGATGACCTGTATAGGCTCGTGTGCAGGTTCAAGTCCAGGAACGTATCCAGGATCCTCCGAAGTTCCTGTACAAGAATCTTAGCTTCACTTGAACCGGCGTTTTGAATCGCTCTGTATACGAATCTGTACAGGATCATTCAAAAGTTAGCTTGCGCACACATTCCTTTGCAGGATCATGAACAGCTTACTCCGCCAAATTTCTGTATAGGAAGCATCAAGATTATCTGTATAGGTCCATGTGTAGGTTCATGTCCAGGAACATATCCAGGATCCTCCGAAGTTTATGTACAGGAATTTTCAGCTGTACATGAACCGGGGTCTCAAATCGGTCTGTAAAAGAACCTGTACAAAATCATTCAAACTTTAGCTTGCGTACAGGTTTCTCTGCAGGACTATGTATGACTTTCTTCGCGAAATTCCTGTACAGGAATCGTAAAGATGACCTGTATAGGCTAGTGTGCAGTTTCACGTCGAGGAACATATCCAGGATCCTCCGAAGTTTCTGTACAGAATTTTCAGCTGCACATGAACCGGGGTCTCAAAACGGTCTGTAAATGAACCTGTACAGGATCATTCAAAAGTTAGATTGTGTACAAGTTTCATTGCAGGATCATGCAAAGTTTACTTCGCCAAATTTCTAAGAAGGAAGCATCAAGATTATATGTATAGGTCCATGTGCAGGTACATGTCCAGGAACATATCCAGGATCCTCCGAAGTTTCTGGACCTATATGGGCTCGTGTGCAGGTTCACGTGCAGCAACATATCCAGGATCCTCCGATGTTCAGTGCGGGAATTTTCAGCTGAACATGAACCAGTGTTCATGTAAAAGTTAGCTTGAATACAGATCCTTCTTCAGAATCATGTACAGTTTCTTTCGCCTGATTCCTGTACAGGAACCCTCAAGTTCACCTGTACAGGTTCATGTGCAGGTTCATGTCCAGGAACATGTCCAGGATCCTCTGAAGATTCTGTACGGGAATTTTCAGCCAATACACTTTTTATCTATCTCCCATCCGGAAGCAATATTCGGCCTTTTCCATCAAATTTTACTGAATTATCTTGATTTTTTAAACAGTTTATGATTCAATTTAATGAATTGATTTCTGCAATTCACAGGTGAGAAGGCCTTTGATGCAGGTGACTACACGAATTCTCTAAAATATTTTACAAATTCCTTACGTCTTGCACCTGCTTCTTCAAAAATGATTGCTTATTCCTACTTCTGGCGTTCCATCGTTTTGCAAAAATTGAAAGCCTATTCTGAATCTTTGAAAGACATCCAGAGAGCTCTCAAGTTGCCCATTACTGAAAACCAGAAACAAAATTTGCTCGATCGCAAAAAAGTAATACGAAATTTGCAACCAAAAGAATCGAATGAAAAAAAAGAAAGCAATGAAGAAGAAGTACTTTCCTATGGAGAAAATGAAGAAATTAAGGGAGTGAGTAGCGCGCTAGCTTTGGTCTACAATAAAAAGTACGGAAGGCATTTCATTGCGACGCGCGATATTCAAATTGGAGATATTTTGATGATTCAAAAACCGTACTCATTTTCTACAATAAAAGAAAGCAATTTTGAGAATGATGGACAAAAAAAATGGTTTTGCGAAAATTGTTTGGACTTGACTATGGCACCGATTCCGTGCGATTTTTGCGCAATGAATCTTTATTGTTCTGATAAATGCCGATTTGAAGCATACGCAAAATTTCACAAATATGAGTGTAAAATTGCGCAACTGGAATTACCTGTAGTTCCTCCAGGACCCATTGCAAAAATTATTTTGCGGACTTTTCTCATTTTGACAAAACAAGGTGAAGATTTTGAGGAAATTGTGAAACTTGTGGATGTCATAAATAGACGTAAAGGTAAACAATTTTAGTTGAAAATATATCATATTTTTAAAGAGAAAAAGACGGTTTTGTAAATTTGATTCTCAAAATTAGGCAAATCGAACTGAAACTCAATTTTTTTTAATAAAATGAATAAATAATAAATTAATAAATTGTTTTGAATAAAATTAATAATATAATGAATATTGAATTTTCAAAAAACAGAATTAATTTTCTGACCAAAAAAAACGGGTTTCCAACAAAATACATCAATTTTCTACGAAATAATTGAATTTTCAACTCATAAAGGACAAATTTCTAAACAAAAGAGGAATATTGTAATTTTCACATTAAAAAATCAATTTTTGATAAAAAGAAACTTAATTTTTAACAAATATGTTAAATTTTAAACCAAAGGTGAATCTTGAAAAATATAAATTTTTAACATAAAAGTTAATCTCACATCAGAAAGTTAAATTTTCATATGAATGGTTTAATTTTTAACCGAATAGCTGAATGTTAACCAAAAATATGACTTTTTTGACAAAGAATTTATTTTTCAACCCAAATAATTTAGACCCAAAACTGTTGCATTTTTAACGAAGAAGAAGGCATTTTCGATTAAGAAGATTAATTTTCGAAAAAAAAATGAATTTTCAAAAAATGATTTTTCAACGTGGAAGATTAATTTTATAAAATTGAAATAGTTGAATTTCCAACCAATTGTGTCGCTGAATTTTAAACTAAATGAAATAGATGGTTAATCAAATCAATTTGTCTGGAAAACGGTTGAATTTGCCACTCGGAAATATGATTTTTTCAACAAGACAGTGACAAATGTCATTAAGTGATTGTGAATTCTCTTTCGTTAAAGCTCCTTGGGCTTTACCTAGAATATTCTCATCATCTGGAACTTCTTATTCAGGTAATGCAAAATAAAGTACGATTTTTATTTATCATGATTACTTCAATATTTTTTCCTTGTTTTGCATTCAACTTTGATCTCAGCTGCTCAGAACAAAGATTAATGCCAAATAAGTAACAAATATTGAAGTAATCATTCAAAAAATTGTAGAAAATTGTACGTTTGAGGACAAATTTTATTCCAGCGCGAAGCACGGGCTATGCGATGAGAATGTGTTCGTTGAAGCCGAAGGAGCTTTAACAAAAGAGAATTCACAATCACATGTAAAAAATTATTATACGACATTTTTTTTCAGTACTTTCATTTTTGTTATCGTTTACTGGCGATATCACCTGACTCGAAAAAAAATTCGGATTTTTTTTATTGTCGAATTTTTCAGGTAGAAGAACTGCTGGCTTCAAAGACGGAAAACTTGACGGCAGCTCTTCTGAAGCTGTTTTGAGTTTGCTGCATCACATGGATAAAAGTAATTTTTCACCATTGGTACATTACGCCGGCGAGATTGTTTGTGCTTTAAAAAAAAATACAGACTTTTTTAAAAAAGGCGGCGATGTTTTCAGTCTAGGAAAACTTCTCATACTTTTGAGTTATATCTGCATCAGGAATATTTATTGCGTAAGTTCGAGAACAAAACTGATTTTTTAAATTCTAATCAAAAGTATGAAATTATATAATTTTCAAATTTTCTACTAATTTTTTCACATTTATTTAAACAAATTTTTAATTCAAAGAAATTTTTTTTTATTTAAATGAAAGTTTTTTTGATTTAAAGACATTTCTTTTTTGAAGAAAATATTTTTTGTTTCAAATATAATTTTTTATTCATTTTGAAGTTATTTTTAGTTAAAGAATAAAAACTATTAAAAAAAAAATTTATATTCGAAAAAAATATTTTTCTGAGTGTATATTAAATAATTGTTTATTTTTCAGATAAGGAGAACTGTGTTCCTAAATATTACTGGTATAGGATTGTATCCAGTACTAAATTTATTGAATCATAATTGCTCATGCAATGTCTTGTCTTATAATGACAAACACGGAAATATGATATTGCGGGCTTGTAAAGACATTGAAAAAGGCCAACAGGTTTTTATAATTCATAATTTAAAAAAAAAAAATAGTATTTTCAAAAATGTATTCAGGATGACAACATTTATCTGAATTTTCAATTTTCAATTGTAAACGAACATGGAAAATTGCCGAATTTTCAAATTCCCAAAAATAGAGAATTACCAAAATTTTTAAATTCCTGAAAATCTGTAGTAAATTTTCAAAAATTTGAATGTCTGCAAAAAATAATTTAGTTTTTTTTTCATCACTGTAAAATTTCTAAAAAAATCCGAACAGAAAATTATTCGAAGAATAATTTCAATAATAAATAAGTATTGGAATAAAAAATAAGAAAATGAAAGTATTCTGGTACATTATTGAATACTTTATTATTCAAAAGTTTTTTATATTTTATAGGCTCGGAAATTTTATTTTCAGAATTTTCAATTATCCGAAAGAAGAATTTTCTGCATTAAAAAAAAAAAAGAAATGAAAAATATTTTCATGAGATGAAAGTATCCTTCTCATATCAGAAATTTTCGAAATTTTACAAAAATTGTATGAAAATTTTTAAATTATAAATTTCACAAAACTGAATAACTAAAAAATTGTTGGGACAATAAAGAATGAATAAAATAAAAAATACTTTAATGAAATAAAAGTATTTTATTATATTTTTTATATAATATTTTATTGTTTTATTTTTAATTTTGTTTATTTTATAGATTCAAACAGTTGATTTCCAAACTTTATATTATCCGGAATTTTTAATTCCGGTAATATCATAAATTTTTCGGAATTTTATGAAAACTATATAAAGATTTCCAATTTATTAATTTCGGCAATTTTTTATTTTCAGAATTTTATTTTTCTATAAATAAAATATTTGAAATAAAAAATTCTCAAAACTAGAAAATTGACAATTTAAAATTTCCTGATTGAAAAAGTCATTGAAAGAAAAATTCCCTATGATAGATTTTTAAATAACAAAGAAATTAAAAATTTTTTCAACAAATAAAAATATTAATTAATTATTATATTATTTAATGATTCCTTTGTTTTTTAGATTCGAATATTTTATAATTCAAGAATTTCCCAGTCTCTGTAATTTTACATTCGGTAATTTTAAAGTTCCTGAAATTTTCTAATTTTCTAATTTTTTAATTTCGGGAGTTTTTTGGAATACTTTTTTTCGGTCATTTTTTAGCGTCAGAAATAAATTTTTTTTCGTTATTCCGTATTTATTCCTCAATGTTCTATTAAATTTAATTCTTAATTTTTGCGGCAATTAGAAAATTCGACAATTTATTATTTTTTGGAATTTAAAGTTTGAAAATTTTCTAATATCCGGAATTTCCAATTTCGGAATTTACCATTTCAGGTAATTTGAAAACTCGGGATTTGAAATTTCGGGGACAAAAATTTTCATTAATTTGATTGCTTATCAGGATTTTTGTTTTTCGGAAAATTTTTGTTTCACGAATTATTTTTGCCGTATTTTTCCAAATTCTGGAATTTGAAATTCGATAAATCTTGTCATTATAGAAATTCTCAATATTTTTCGAACCACTTCAAGATTTTTTATGTTAAATATTTTTTTTCAGCTATTTGTGTCTTACAATTCTTTCGAATTCCTAAGAATGACAGCTAAAGAGAGAATAAATCATTTACAAAAATCAAAATTTTTCACGTGCGAATGTGAAGCTTGTGAAAATGATTATTCCTTCAAGCTCGAATTGGATGAGACTCAGAAATCTGATGAGTTCATGGACAAATATTTGCAGAAACCAGGAGATAAAGAAAATTTGTGGCGATTCCTGAAATTTGTGCTGAAAATGCACAAAGGTCCATCTTTGGAAGCAAAAATGCTTGAATTGATGATAATAAATGCTTACTTGGGATTTCAGGATTTTCCCGATCCATTCAAAGTGAGCTTTTTTCCCGTTTTTTAATGAGAAAAAATATTTTTACACTTGATTTCAATCTTTTGATCATTAGATCATTTTAATTTTACAATGCATTAATCAAAAAGTACGATTCTATAAGTACGTTAATTTTAGTCACTATTTTGTGTAATTGGTTGGATGTATTACTATACAAATAATACAATAAACATGAATCAAAATAAATATTTTTTTTAAAATATTATTGGTGGACTTATAAATATTGTTAATTAAATTTATTCAGAAAAAAAATCTCCTTTCGCTCCGCTGGGATTCGAACGCCAGGTCAACGGATTGCCGGTCAGGTGCTCTAAACACTAATTTTCAAGAATTTTCAAATCTTCAAGAATTTTGAAAATTCCGAGAAATTTTCAATAAATTTAAAACATTTCAAGAAATTACCAAATATTTCAAAGGATTTGAAGAATTTTAGAGAATTTTGAAATATTCCAAGTAATTTTTAATTGATTCCAATAGTTTATTTGAATTTCTAAGGATTTCAAATATTTTAGGAAATTTCAAAATTTCAAGAATTTTTCGAAAGATTTCAATAATTTGAAGAAATTTCAGAAGTTTCTGAAGATTTAAGAAAAATCCCAGGAACATTCAAGGCCTTGAAAATTCTTGTGTATTCCTAAAAATTCC
>CAKNXH010061867.1:0-58167 GCA_932178445.1 Andricus quercusramuli | reverse complement strand
AAAGGATTTCTAGGGATTTAAAAGGATCTTTAGGATTATAATGGGATGGCAAAAGACTGCTAGACACTTTTTAATAGGACTTCAAAAGATTTCTGGGGATTTGAGAAGATGTTTATGGTTTGAAAAGGATTTAATGGGATTTCAAAAGACTTTTACGGATTATTGATAAATTTTCGCGGTATAGGATTTATGGGATTCCAAAAGACTTTCAGGAATATGAAATATTTTTAGTGACATAAAAGGATTCAATAATAGTAAAAAAACTTCTAGGGATTTGAAAAGATGTTTAGGGTTATAAAAGGGTTCCATGGGATTCCGAAAGACTCTTAGAGAATTTGAAGGATTTTTAGGGATATAAACGTATTCGTGGGATTTAAAAACACTTCGAGGGATATGAAATATTCTCAGAGATATAAAACGATTCAATAAGGACTTCTAAAAATAGAAGGATTTCATGATAGTTAAAAATACTTCTAAGAAATTTAAAATACTTTTAGGGATATAAGAAGACTTCTAGGGACTTGAAAAGACGTTTCGTTCTATAAAAGACTTTCAGGGATGTGAAAGGACTTAATAAGATCTCGAAAAACTTAAGAGGGATTTTCACAGATTGTTAGGGATATAAGAGGTCTTTCTGAGGTTTCCAAAAACTTCTAGAATTTTTCAAAGATTTTCAGTGATATAAAAGGATTTCATGGGATTCCAAAATACCTATAGGAAATTGAAAGGATTTCCAGGGATTTCAAGAGACTACTAGGGATTTTCAAGGATTTTCAGTGATATAGAAAGATTTATGGGATTCCGAAAGACTTTTGGGAAATATAGAAGATTTTTAGGAATTTAACAGGGTTTTATGGGATTTCAACAGTCTTTTTTTCAACGATAAAAGAGGATTAATTAGGATTTCGAAAGACTTGTAGAGAATTCAAAAAATTTCCAGAAGAACGAAAGGATTCCATAGGATTAAACAATATTGCTAGGGATTTTAAAATATTTTTAAAGATATAAGAAGATTTATTGGAATCCCAAAACAGTTCTGGGGAATCTAGAAGTTTTTGAGGGATTTAACAAGAATTTCTGAGATTTCAACAGTCTACTAGGGATTCGGAAAGATTTTTAGGTACACAAAAGACTTTATGGATTTCAAAGAATGTCTAGGGATATGAAAGGTTTTAGGGATGTTAAAGGATTTCATGGGATTAGGAAATACTTTTGGGATTGAAAAATATTTGTAAGAATATAAAAGGATTTCCTGTGATTCAAAGTACTTCTAAGGATATAAAAGGATTTTTAGGGATATGGAAGGATTTCCTGAGAATTCAGAAAACTTCGAGGGATATTTAAAGAATTTCAGGGTTATAAAAGGATTTAATGGGATTCCAGAAGACTTCTGGGAAATCTAGAGTATGTTTAGGGATTTAACAGAGTTTCATCAGATTTTAGTTGAAAATTCATTTTTTCTCGTTTTTTGTATTTTTGGAAATTAAGTTTTTCAACTTGAAATTTAAATTTTTCATTCTTTGTTGAAAATTGATCCTTTTTAGTTGAAAATTCGTATTTTTTTTTTTAGAAAAATAATCTTCCTGGTTGAAAATTCATCTTTTTGTTTCAGAATTCATCAATTTTAGTTACAGATTATTCATTTCATTCAAAAAATTATCACATTGGTTCAAAATCTGAAAATTTGGTTGAAAATTCATTTTTCTTGCCGGAATCCTTTTTTTAATTGAAAAGGTAACTATATTCCTTTGTTCGATGAATATTGATATTTTTTTGTTGAGAATTCATATTTTCATGTTAGATTGGAAATTCATCTCTTTTGGCTAAAAATCAAACTATTTGGTTGAAAATACATTTTTTCTTGAAAATTCATCATTTTAGTTGAAATTTTTTGTTGTGGCAACTAAATTTTTCAAATAAAAAGGCAACTATTAAATCTTTGGCCTAAAATTAATATCTTTTAGTTTATAATAGTTTATGAATTATATTGATTTCATTTGTATAACATTCATATTTTTGTTGAAGATTCATTATTTGAGTTAAAAATTCATCTCTTCTAATGAAAAAAATGGTCTCAAAATTTTTTTAAATGTTCTAACTTTTTGAATTCTTATCTAAAATAGCTGATTAAAGAACTCATTCTTTCATTTCAGGCGTTAAAAAAGTGTGCAAAAGCAAAATCCCACCTGATCAATCTTCCAAAATTTATCGTGCCTACACGATACTACAGACTACAGACAGGCGGACAGACAGACGTACAGACAGGCTGGCAGATTGACGGATAGACAGACAGACAGACGTACAGACAGACAGGCAGGCAGACAGACAGATAGGCAGACGGACGGACAGACATACGGACAGACAGACGGACAAACTGACATTCATACTAAGAGACAGACGGACAGCCATACAGACAGGCAGACAGACAGATAGACAGACGGACGGATAGACGGACGGACAGACAGACGGATGGACGGACAGACAGACGGATGGACGGACAGACAGACGTACAGACAGATAGACAGACAGACGGATGGACAAACTGACAGACATACAGACAGACGGACAGCCATACATACAGGCAGACAGACAGGCAGGCAGGCAGGCAGGCAGGCAGACGGACAGACGGACGGACGGACATACGGATGAACAGACAGACAGACAGACGGACAGACAAACGGACAGACAGACGGACAGACTAAGAGACAGACGGACAGACAGACACCTTAGTCCCTCTAGAAACGTTTTTAAATTTTCATTCACTGCTGCCGTGACGTTAAACGACTATGACTTTTATACTGCTTTTGAAATTACTATCTTGATACACTTCAGAGAATTTCTTGAAGAATATGAATCGGCTTGAAAAATAGTAATATATAATTTACAAGGGTTTAAGGAAAAGTATGTTGAATATGCAATCAATCACAATTAGTCAATCCTCAGTAAATATCTGGGTAATTAATCAGTGTTAGTAATAAATTGAGTAAATATCTGGGTAATTAATCTCCAGTTAATCAGCGTGCTGTTCAGGAACAATTTTCTTCAGTTTGAAGTTGTTTTTGTTTAAATGAAAAAAATTATGTCAAAGAAACGGTTTCTTCAATTCAAGACAATTTGTGAGTCCAGCATTATAATTCTTCTCTTAATAAATCAACAAAATTCAATTATTTGGTAAAAAAAAGTAAAAATCTCTTGAAATGGTTTAATTCTCTTAAAAATGTCTTGGAATCTTTTAAAATACACTACAAGATATCAAAGTCTTTGAAATCCATTATTATAATAAAATTCTTTGAGAAGATCAAAACTTTCTCTGTAATCTTTTAAAATAACCTAAAATATCTCAAATCCTTCAAAATCCCTTGAACATTCTTGAAGCTCTCGAAAATGACAAGGAATTTCAAACAATGCCTAAAAATATTTCAAATCATTTGATCAGTTTATCAATTAATTCTCTGGACGAATTAAATAAAAACTTTTGAAAAGTAAAAAAAAAATACATTAAGATTGTGCATCACGATTTTACAAATTCAGTCATTTTAATTTTCTAATATTGAAAACTTTCGAAATGAATGAATTCAAACTTGACGCGTTAAAAATTGAACAATTCCAAACTTCATTTAAAAATTGAAGCATACTTGAATTAGAATGCTGAAACTAAGTAATTGAAAAGGATTAATTTTAAAATTCTGTATCATGATTTTTAAAACTGAATCATTTTAATTTTCTAATTGTAATGGCACGACCATGGTCGGTATGATCGTTGTCGCGGCTAACTTTTTTGCGAATGATTCTGAAACAAAAATGACATATTATTCACGAAAATTCCAAATAGCAGATTCTTATAAAAAAGAAAAATATACTTATCTAGCAATTCCTAGTTGATTTCTTGAAGACGAAGATTTCAAACGTCGAAAGGCATTATTGTGGCATTTTTCGCATCAAATAAGAGCTCTTGACTATGAATACGAGCACGTGAAACTTTATTTGTTTTTTTTTTTTTGTGAGAACTGTCATCGACCATTACCTCGCAAAAAAAAACAAGATACTTTTCATTGCGAAAATGTACGAGATCGGCTCTACATGAGTTGATTGAACTCTTATTTCATACCTCCGTAGCATTTAACTAATTCAACTATCCTCTTATTGGTTTTTCAAATTTTTTTAACAATAAACAACATCAAATACGGGAATTCAAATTTCGTTTACAACTTGGTCCACCGTATCACTGCACTTATGTCAATTCATCATGGCGGCCGACCAATGAAATGCGAGAATTCAGAAATGGCTCTTGCGCAAATATCTTTTTCCAAAGTCGAGTGCATTACGGGTTGCATTTGGGGCTATTTCTTATGCAGGCAACAAACCTATGACTACTATAATCTTGTCCTTACGGTATATATTGCAACTGAATTGTTACATGGAGTTGGGACTCGGCACGGCCCTGCGCTAAGTTGTTGCCGGACCGCACTCGAAGTCGGACGGAGCCACCGGGGTGGTCCGAAGTCGGGCGGAGCCCCTCGAGTGGTCCCGAAGTTGGACGGAGCCTCTCGAGGGGTCCCGAAGTCGGGCGGAGCCCCCCCCCCCCCAAGAGGTCCCGAAGTCTCGGGGGACGCCTACCATAACCAGTCGTTCTGAGCTCTCTGTCGGGAACGTTACCATCGTCTATTCCTATTGTGCGTACCTCCCGAGTGTGCGACGTGCCAAGGCTGTTCTCATTCACCACATCTCCCAGATTGCCGCCAAAATCGAGAAGAAACTATTTCGGACTAAATACGACATCTCTTATTCGCACCACCACTCAGCTGCCGCTCAGAGGATACTAAATCCCTTCAAGGATTCCAACGTGCTTACCGGCATCCGCCGCGGGTCAACTGCTTTCAGGAGGAGGAAGATGGCGGCCGTACAACCAAGTCGCTTTTCTTGGGCTCAGTGATAATTCAGGAAGAATTTTCTTTGTTTCTCTCCGAGACTCTCCCGTGGTATAAAAAAGGACGCTTAAAGGTGCAGTGACCTGAAAAGATCGTTATTTTCTGGTTCTTTCGAGAGGATTCAACTGAAGCTACAAAAACAGGTGGGCGTTCACAAGATCGCTGGCCGCCAGGCCAGCGTGATTTCTAAGCATGGGGTCGTTTGGCCAGTCGAGATCTATCGATGGCGATGCCGAAACAGATGAGCTTAATGAGGAGGTCTTTCAAATAACTCAACGAGAGCTTCTCTCAGAGATGGCCCCCACACAGAATAATCAGAACTGTGACGACTTAGAATCTAGTTTCGCGAACAATAACACTAACTTCATGGATACAGATCCTCCAACGTCAGTCCTACTTAAGGATCAGCCTAAACCCGTCAAGGCTCCCGTCAAACGACCGGCTGAGGGCTTGCGAGAGCATGATGGTGCAACTAAATCCAGACACACTATATTGAACAACACTCCCTCAAATCATGTCAATCCTAAACCGAGAAACAATTATTCAAGGTATAATAAGGGCCCTTTCACTGTAGAAATAGACTCGATCAGTAACCCTCCTATTCAGACCCTTTCCTTAGGCAAAATCTTGCACAAAAACTTCAAAGACGAAGTAATAGAATGTAAAAAGAAAGGTCCAGGTAGAACCACAATTCTCTGTAAATCCGGCTCCGGAGCCAATAGAATCGTAGATAGTTTAGAGAAGATAAACCCTAACCTTAAAGCTTTCATCCCTAACTTTAGAGTTACCCGTATGGGTATCATTAGAGGTGTCCCAACTGATCTGACCATGGAAGAATTGAAGGTGTGTGCCATAAGCCCCGTCCCCATCCTCGAGGCCAAAAGATTTGACTGGAAGGACAAAGAGGGTAAATCGATTCCTGGTACCAGAGTCCTAGTGACCTTCGACGGACAAACACTCCCCCAGGACATCAAACTTTACTTCCACTTCTGTAGAGTCGACCCTTATGTCTCCCAACCAAAGATTTGCTATGGTTGCTTTAGACATGGGCATGTAAAGAACATCTGCAAAAACCCACGATGCTTACATTGTGGTGGAAAGCTCCATGAAGAGGGACATATCTGCCCCAAAGCGTCTGAACCCCCTCAATGCCTAAACTGCGATGGCCCCCACTGGGCCAGTGATAAAAAATGCCCCAAATTCCTTGCTGAACAAGATATTCGGAAAATTGCAGCCTATCGTAATATCGGGATTAAATCCGCAGCCTTCTTATATAATCGAGAACGCCCTTCTCCTAGTGACATTGCAAATCTTATGCACGCAGCTCCATCTCAACAAAACTTATCCCAAAGTTCCACTGGAGTACAATTCAACTTCTCCAATTTCCCTTCCTTAGGTGATGTAAACCTAAACTCCGATCTTAACTTAACAAAATCAAATCATGAGAATCAACGCAACAATCGCACAATGAATAAACCAACCATGCCCTGGAGTCATTCGTCCCCCCTCTTCCCTCAACCCCCTCCCCATCTCCCAAAAACCTCAACTCTTCTCAATCGCGATCTTTCTCCCATCTATACTCGCGGGAACCTAGCCCTTCCGGCAACGGGGTTTGTTTAGCAGATCGTCCTCTTAGTTCGCCTTCTAGATCCCCTACTCCCTTGCCTCCAACCATCAATACTGAAAATCTCTCAAATATGATTTCTTCTTTAATGGACCTGCTTCAAAGCTTTTCTCCAATCCTTTCCCTATTTAAAAACGTTAAACTCGAACAAGTAATCAGTTTCCTAACTAATATGAGTATCCAAGCCCCAGGTAACAAATAATTTATAAACTTTAAATGCCCCTGTATATCCTGCTTCTAATAATACGAGATCTTCCTCTTTCACATTTGATGGGTAACCTGAAGAAATTAAGAATTCTTCAATGGAACTGTCGTGGTATTACAAACAAAAAAGGTAACCTAGAACGAATAGTGCATAACTACGATGTCGTATTATTGAACGAAACCTGGCTTCAGAATAAGAATAACTTCTTTCTGAAAAAATTCAACATAATTCGGAAAGATCGCCCCAATAACATTGGCGGTGGATTGATGACGGCAATAAGGAAAGACATTCCTTTCTCACAAGTCCCTGTCTATGAAGTTCCTGAACAATTGGATACGTTGGCTCTTTCCATCCCATCCAACTGGGGTGACCTCCTCATAGTTAATGTTTACAGAAATCCTAGAGCTCCAAATAACAGCATTAACTGGGAAACTTTCCTCGATTCCTTCTCGGATAATTTCCCTTCTATTATTATAGGAGGGGATCTCAACTGTCATCACCAATCCTGGGGATGTGATCATTCCTCTCCCAGTGGTAATAGGTTGTTTAGGACTATCGAGGATTCTACATTTAATATTTTAAACGATGGTTCCGCTACACGTTTTACCCGAATTAACGAAGCTAAATCGGCAATAGATCTTACTGTGGTTTCTGGTAACTTAGCTCCACTGAGCTCCTGGAAAGTTGAACAGGACAAAATGGGCAGTGATCACTTTCCCATCTCGATTACCTTTGAGATTTCCTGTTCATACTTTGAATTCTTTTCCCATAAATATAACCTTAAAAAAGTCTGTTGGAGTACCTTTAATGATGCTCTGAAAGAAGAAAAATTTAATAATGAACAAACTGACGGTACGCCCTTTTCGGCTCTTCAAGCCTACTTGAATCTTTTTGAGCTAGTAGATAATGCTCTTCATAAAGCTGGACCTAAAATTGAAAGTAAGCCTAAGCGAGATTATCCAAATTCCCCTCCATGGTGGAATGAGGAGTGCACCAAGTCCGAAAGACTCAGAAGGGCCAAACTTGGTAGATACCGGCATAAATGTACTTACGAAAATTTTCTAGATCTCCAAAAATTTGAAGCTACTGCTAAGCGAACCTTTAAAAAAACCAAAATATTAGGATTTAGATCTTATTGCGCATCATTATCATCCACTTCTAAGACTTCTAATGTATGGAAAAGGATTTTAGGTTTCAGACACAGACTTTTAACCTCTCCTTCACCAACTACCTCGCTGGCTAACATAGAAACCACAAAAAGGATGGAACAGTTCATTGACACATTCTATGAACTTAGCTCACCTCCAAATGATCTACCTCTTGTTCCGCCGCTCCCAGACACTTGTCCTCCCTCTGTAGAGACCCTAGCTTCTCACCCTCTCGCCATGCCTCTTAAGCTTCAAGAATTAAAACGGGCTATTAAAAACTCGAAAACTAGATCCTCCCCAGGTTTAGATAAAATTAATTATGAAGTCATTCAAAACCTCCCAGAAAATATCCTCAACCAACTCCTAATAATTTATAACTTAATTTTAGATGAAGGCTCGTTCCCTGAATCATGGAGTAAATACTTAGTCTTTTTCATTCCTAAACCGAACTCGGTTAAATTCCGGCCTATTGCACTTGCCTCCTGCTTCCTGAAACTTCTTGAAAGAATAACCACAACCCGTTTGAATTGGTGGTTGGAAAACCAGATGCTCCTACACAATTCGCAATTCGGATTCAGGAAAAATCGATCCTGTGTTGATGGTTTGGCTACCTTATCTACTGAAATCCGTACCTCCTTTGCAAAAGATTTCTATACGGCTGCTCTATTCCTTGATGTAGAGGCGGCTTATGACAGAGTGGTCCCGAGCATTCTAATCAATGACATGCGAGAAATGGGCGTTCCCTGGAAAATATGTAGGTTCTTTGAAAATCTGACTACAGAAAGAAACGTTTTCTTTAAAGTAAACGGCTCAAATAAGGGCCCCTATAAATTTAAGAGAGGTCTCCCTCAGGGATGCGTCTCCAGCCCTACGTTATATAACATATATACAATAGACATTCATAAACACATTCATCCTCTTTGCAAAATTCTACAATATGCCGATGACATCGTCATTTACTTTTCGTCACGGAACCTTGATGAATGTATTTATATTCTTCAGAACAGTCTCAACTTACTTCAAAATTTCCTAAAATCTAGAGGACTTAACATATCAGTCGATAAGACTAAATTAGTTGTATTTAATGCAAACAGGAATCGCATCCCTCATGCAACCCATGTTTTATTAAATAACCAGCGAATTTCCCTATCTTATGAAGTAGTCTTCCTCGGAGTAACATTTGATTGTGAACTAACCTGGGTTCCCCATTTTACACGGCTAATTGAAAGAACCAATAAAGTTATTAACATTATTAAGTTCCTTAGAGGAACTTGGTGGGGGGCCCACCCTAGAACCTTGCGTATGCTCTACCACTCTCTCATAAGAAGCTTTCTTGAGTATGGATGCCAAGCCCTAACAATCTATAAATCTAAATCCTATGACCAGATTTGTAAAATCCAAAACCGCATTTTAAGACTTATCCTTGGTTATCGTAGATCAACACCTATCCCAGTTATGTTTGCTGAACTTAAAGAACCTCCTCTGCTTCGTCGACTCCAATTTCTAACTAAAAAATTTCTACTGAAAGTTTTCTCGATGGAAGACCATCCATTGCTTGACTCTTTTTATCGTCTAGAGACTATCACTGCCAGAAACAATGCTTATAATTTCAGAGAGACCTTCTCTTTAGTAAACGCTTACATTTACCTCAATAAATTTGAACCCAAAATCATGTACTCATATACCCCCATTAATTATCTCTTAGATTACTCCCTTGAATTTGAAACCCCTAACATTAATCTTCAAATCGGGGAAATGCTAATGGACAGCCCTTCGCCAAATCTAGATTTTAATCACTATATAAAAAACAATCTTGAAAACGAAACTATTTTTTACACAGACGGCTCCAAGAAAGAAGATGCTCTACTAACAGGAATTGGAATTACATGTCCTCCTCTCCAAATTTTCAAACAATATAAAATTTTCCACCATTCCACCATTTTTACCGCTGAAGCTATTGCTATCTCGGAAGCTTTGGATATTATCATAGAAAAAGAAATATCTCCCGCCATAGTAGCCTCTGACTCTCGCAGTGTATTATCTGCCTGCTTAAACTTCAACCACTTAGAAACTAAAAACTTCCTTATCTACAAAATCAGAAACCTTCTTTCTTATGCAGGAAATAACAATATAAAAATAAGCCTCTACTGGATACCTGGACATAAAGGTATTTTTGGAAACGAAGTTGCAGATAAACTCGCTAGGTTTGCTCTAACTACCGGTATACCTTTAGAGATCAGAATCCCGTACACTGACTTCTATAAATATATTTCCGATAAACTGCACAATCTGTCTAATACTGACTTAAAAAGGGACAGCAATCGCAGAAGAGTAGGTCTTTACTATTTTGAGAACTATTTTTCGGAATCACCAAAACCTTGGTTTTTTAAGTCACAATGTGAGAAAAGAAGTGATATTGTGAATATTTCACGCCTTAGGAGTAACCATTATGCTCTCGCCAGTAGCTTGGCTAGAAAGAATTTGGTAGAAACTGGGGAATGCCCCTGTGGAGACTTTGACGAGGATATTAATCATGTTCTGTGGGCATGTCCCCGTTTCAATGAACAGAGGAAAATACTTGAAAAATCCTTAATTAAAATGAAAAAATTTCCCCCATTCTGTGTGGAGAGCATTCTCTGCGACCCTAACAGCTATGCTTGTCACTTTATTCTTAAATTCCTTAAAAACTGTGAATTGCTTGTTTAACTTCTGCTACCTCTTTACTCTTCACCTAATAATTATAGTTAATCATACACCTCATGCTTAGAGCCTCTCACGCCTTAATGGCATGTGAACCCCTAGAAAGTTGTGAAAGATACACACTTGGACACAACTAAATTTGAACCTCCCGCCTATCGCACACTATACACCAATCACGCCATCTACACTTGAAAGAATACAAATGAAATAAGTCTATAACTCGCCATGGCCGGATAGGTCTCGCTGCTACCAGCAAGAGACATCTACACTGCGGAAACCCAGATGTCTCTACAGATCTAGTGCTAAAGAAAATCACCAAAGAAGAAGAAGAAGAACTGCTTTCAGCCATTGTAAGTGGCAACAAACCACTCCTATTTCTCTACAAAATTTGAATATTTATACAGGTTGTCCTATCCGTACGAATTTTAACGCGATTCAAAACTTAATGAAACTCACTTCGAGTGCAATCAAGAAAAGATTGACTAACCCAACTAACACACGAAGCAACCAAGATAACTTAGGTTTTGGCAGGTAGAGTCTCCAGAACGTGGGATTTCCGGCCCCCACCACTTTCCCATGTGGGATCAATTATAGATAATTATTATTTTCAATAATAATAGCCACGCTGAAAACCCCAGTTCTCGTAACATCACTGAAGTTAAGCAGTGTTGGGCGCGCTTAGTACCGTTCGGGAATACTGCGTGCTGTTGGCCCGTCGTGGGTGCGGTGAGCCCCCACTAGTAGTATCAGTAGTAAATAATCCACCTAAAAACACTACCCGAATCGGGTAGTGTCACGTCTACCCCGGAAGGGAAATCACTTAATGGTATAAAAAAAAATCAATATTTTTACTGTATACACTAGGGTGGCCCATATTTTTCACTCTTCGAATTTCTCTGCTCTCACCCCCCAGTTTTGTTTGAATGCCGAAAAAAAAAATTTCCAAATTTGAGCAAAATCGGTTAATATTTAGGGGTCGCGCAAAGACCATGAAGTTTCGCATTGATTTAACAAGGGAAAAAGTCAGCTTTTTTAAATCTAATATTTGAACATGATAGTGTGTTACAAATAATTCCGTGTTTTAGTATGTTGTTCAGAATTTGTCAGATAATAAGAATCAATCATAAATTTTGAGGTTGAATAATTTTGAGCCACTCTTATGGGTCCCTTGAGAAAACACCGTAAGGGACAAATGTAAATTTTACGTCATATTACGGTTTACTGACGCTTTTAAAAGTTTTTTTTACATAAATAAGGTAGAGGAGGTAGTACGTGGACAGTTTTTGTAGTCTGCCATATATATAACCGATTTTCTCAAAAATTGTATGTATTACTGACAATCTGTCAATATAAGGTTTTAAATTATACATTTATCTAGCTACTAAAACATGAAACACTCACTTTCAGTGAATTAAACAAATTTTATGGCTAATTAAAGAGAGGGACTTATTTCTTCAGAACGTGGAAACATAAAAATTGAAAGCGTGAGCACGTGGACTTGATAGTTAATAGGTGGACACGTTTAAAAATTCATTTTTCATTCAAGTATAAAACATTCATTCTTACTTATTAAGCAATATTTTGTCTTTGGTACTTTCGAACTTAAATTACTTACAATTAAATAAATAAATAATTCAAATTATGAAAATAATCATGAGAAGTACATTTTTTATACATGAAAAAATTCCAGTAAACACTTATACTTGAATAAAGGATTAAATTTTCTCCAATTTAATTTTCTTTTGCGTTTCCAAAAGTTGTATTGACACATCTATAAGAGAATCTTCAATGGTAATTAACACTTGATTGAAATTTTCTAGCTGTTTTTCGGTTGACATGATGTTTTCTTTTCCGTCTTCGGTTTTCATTTTTCTTTTCAACTGCTTGATTTCATTGCTGATTACTTTTTTCCTCTCTGTTAACATTTTTTTCTATTTTTCAAGGGTTTTTGAATATCTTTTTCTTTATCTTTTATTTCTTTGGACTTTTCTCTATTCTGTTTATTTATGAAAACTTGCATTGCTTTCATTTTTTTTCGTCTTCTTTTTTTTGTAGAATTTCGACTAAATCATCAACCACAGAAACTTTGGGGATATTTTCTTGATTCTTTCTTTTCTTTTTTTTCGGATGAAACGTCGGAATAGGAAAATTTTTTTTTCTGTCACTTCCAAAATATCAACATTATCTTTACAACTATTCAAGGTGAGTGAAGAATTAACCGACAATTATAAACTGCTTCCCAATTCAGAATCGAATGTACTTTCATTCGAAATACTTGAAAGCTCTTGGAAATCAGTCGAAGTAGAATTATTCAAAAATCCTTCCTCACTGCTCGAACAACCAGCAAGTTCTGAAGAATGACTTGAGAGATTCAGCGGAACCTTTGAATTATTTGATTCAATGTGCGAAGTATTGCACGAATGATCTGCTGTAGTTTCTGGAGATTTTTGCAAATAATCTTCGTGATCAGAAAGATTTTTCGTTGACTGATCTGGAGCATTATTCAAATCTAAATTGGAAGAGCTGTCTTGATCCTGAAGTTTATCCGTAGTCTCCTCGGCATACTTTTCTCTGATACTTTCAGCGTTGATACATTCTAAATTTTCAACATTTTCATCGGCCAGATAATTTTCAATAACTATTCCTGAATTAATTTGATCATCTTGATAGTCAAATTGAACTTCAAGTTGTACATCAGGAAGTGCTTCTCGAAATATACCTTCACTACTAGCCCATTCAAGATTAACTTCTTCTTGGATAGCAATCACTCGAATGGTTGGACTTTCTTGTGGTAATATTACATCATTGATTATTCTAGCGTACTCTTTTTTTTCTGAGATACTGTCACCGTCGATAAAACTAGTTAACAATGAGTCGGCCGATGAAGTCTCAGTAGTTTTAAGGCTTAAGTGAGAGCATTTTTTGTTACTTTCTGTAAATTAAATATAAAAAACTATTAATATTATATATAAATGTATATAATCTAGGAAAAATGTTTAAATATAAATAAAGAATATATTTTTGTTAACCTGTAATAATTTTTAACTTTTTCCACATTTCAAAGATTCGCTGATTGCTATCACTCCCAGTCCAAGAACAATGAGACTCATATTCATTTGCTTTACAGACTTGCAATTCCTCTTGTGAGAGTAATTGATCTTCAAAAACCTGGAGCAATTTTCTATTTAAGTCGTCGTTTTTTTCATTTTCATTTTCTTTTTCGTATTTGTTATCTTATGTTTTTTTCTTTTTCTTTCTTTTCGTCAAAACATCATAAGTGACTGCGTCTGGATTGAAAGGGTATAATCCACAGGTTCGAAAACCGTTCCGTATACTTGGTGCTGCATCCCAGCTGTCTATGGCTAGTTTCAATATAGACGGGAACATCGATTTTTGCACATTTATCACATTATTCTCCACTCTCCACTGTCTCAGTATTTTTCTGTAAGCCTCTTTCGCCGGACGGAAAAAAGCAACGTCCAGTGGCTGGAGTATATGCGTCGCCTTAGGATATAGAGCAACGAGCTCTATTCCGTTATCCTGGCAGAATTTGCAAAGAGGCAGTGTTAAATGTGAGGAGTGACCATCGACATATAGGATGATTGGAAAAATATAATTATTCGCTTTCAGCCAAGGATAAAATATATTCACAAAGTAATTGTAAAAAGTTTCACCGGTCATCCATCCACTCTCGGAAATGCCCATGCCCCAGCCCTTTGGAAAGCTATCCAAAAACTTGCTTTTTCGGTGTGCTCTTTAAATTAAGCAAAATGAGCGGATTTGGTATTTCAGCAGCAGCGTTGGCTATAAATAAAGTTGTTATCGCAGTTTTATCTGCATAACTTACTACCTGGTATACGGACTTTGAACCCTTCTCCGCTATCACGGTGTTGTCTTCAGGCACAAGTTTGAATGAAGATTCATCTAGATTAAAAATTCGATGGGCTTCTAGCGACAACAAATTCTTCTTTTTCAAAATGCGTGCGGACTCTTTGGGACCAGTCTCTCACTTCTTGCTCCGTCACTGATGCTCTCGTCGTCGTTAGATTTTGAGCGATCCTCTTCGTTAAATTGGGGTGTCGTTTCATGAAAGCTTTGTACCACTGCTTTCCGGGTCGATCGTTAACAAATGGAGTCTTTTTTTCACTCTGTACGTATTGACTTACGCAATCCAACAAAATTTGTTGGGTCACTGGAAAACCTCGTTCCGCTCGAAAAATAACCCAATTCGCTATAAAATCTTCTTCATCCTGGCTAAAAATAGGCGGGGGTCCTTTTGAACAAATTATTGAAGTTTTGTTTGTCCACTTTGCGTGCAAAGTACTTTTAGGGATTCCAAACTTGTTGGCTGTCGCTCGCAGACTTGCACCTGATTCAATGTCGTTCAAAGCCTCTTGCAATTTTTCCGGATCATGAATTTTCTCAATTTGTTTCTTTTTAGGTTTAATAACCACCTTGGTCAAATTTCTTTTTACATTTGTCTTCGTCGAAGGTTTTTTTTACGTGAAGATGTCCTTGCCATAGTTAAAGATATACCTGTAAAATAAAGAAAAATTAAACTTAAATTTATTTGTAACATTTTATTGAGTACTTGATTCTTGAGTAATACTTAAATTTAAGAAGAATACCAAACTATTATGTATTATGCTTACAGAATATTATATATTCTGCTCGGCATAACCTCTTTGAGGTTAGGCCGAGTTTAGTATGCAAAAATAACAAGTTAATTACACTTTTTCGGGACAATTTTTTGAATAACTTTTAAATTATGTTAAATATTAGGTATAAAGTTTAATTATTTTAATTTTGTTATAATTATAATTAACTTACTTGTATATCATACGCCAGTCATGAATGTGTCCACGTAATGAATCGCAATGAATCAGGGAGAATGTAATGGCGGACATTGACTATAATTTTGTCCATGTTCTAAAACGCGATGTTAATTGAGCATGTAAGTCTGGACACCTTATATTATAATAATTATTAACATTTTAATATAATATTGTTGTTAATTATCATTTAAAAATAACTCATTAACCACAAAATTATCTCACTGCAACATAAAAACTAAATAAGTTCATTTTTTACTTACTTTTTGTAAACGATGGATCACGGCTTTCTTGATTAAAACATTATGGATTTTCACAGTCCTTAAAACACCTTACTTTATTATTTGTGCATTATGTTGTAAAATATTGAACAATACCATTTTTATAATAGTTTTAGAGAGGAAACTCTATAGATTATAAATATATTCTTACTTTTACCATTTTTTATACATTTTTGTTGGAAATTATTATAATTATTTGGAAGTGTCCACGTAATAACTTCGCTTTTGGCTTTGTCCACGTACTACCTCCTCTACCTTAATCATTAATTAGTAATTTAAGAATTTCCAGTCATTTTTTAACTTATATTCAATTGTTTAAACAATTTTAATTTGTTTAAATATTTAAGAGTATTCTTAAAAAGCAAAGTAAAACATAAAAATATATCCATCTTTCGCAAATACCAACAACAAAAATGTAAACAAAAAAATTGTTCCAGAAATTTCAATTTGTTTAAACATATACCAGTATTAATAAGAAATAAATTAGTACTTGAAAATATTAAAAATTATCTCAACAAATGATTTAATTGTTATTATTGATTAAATAACTCGCAATGTCTAGAAAATACGATCATTCCCCGAGTTAGCTGAAAAACACAAATATTTAAACAAATTTAAATTGTTTAAAGAATTGACTATTACTTAAAAAATGACTAGGTATTCTTAAATTACTAATCAATGATTATTTATGTAAAAAAAACTTCTAAAGAGCGTCAATAAACCGCAATGTTACGTAAAATTCATATTTATCACTTGTGGGGTTTTCTTTGGGGACCCATAAGAGTGGCTTAAAATTATACAACCTCAAAATTTATGATTGATTCTTATTCTCTGACAAATTCTAAATAATATACTAAAACACAGAATTATTTTTAACATATTATCAGGCTTAAATATTAGGTTCACAAAAAGCTGACTTTTTCCAATGTTAAATCAATGGGAAATTTCATATACTTTGCGCGACCCCTAAATATTATCCAAAATTTGTATTTTCTTTACCAAATTATTTTCACCTTAAATTATAATTTTGTTGAAATTTTTATTTTTTCTTCATTAACAAATTTTTTATTTGGAAATTTATTTATTTGGTGGAAATTTCATCCTTTTAAAGTTGATTTCAACTGTTTTTAATTAAAAATTAGATTTTTTCCATACAAATAGCAATTATTACATTTTTTTTTGGAAATTCAGCCTTTTGGTTAAAAATTCGTCTGTTAAGTTATAACTTATTTTTTTCGTTAGAATGTTGATTGGCATACAGAAATATTCAAAAATCTTAAAAATTTTTCTGAAGAATCTTAGGAAAATTATATTCATACCCATATCCTTGAAAATAAATAACTTAAAGAATAAATAGTTATTTGAAATTATTATTTTGTATTTAAAATTATTTTTTGCCTTCAATTATAATTTTGTTGTAATTTCCCTTTTTTCTTGACTAAAAATCGTTTTCACTTTGAAAATGATTTATTTTGTTGGGAATCCATTTTTTTTAAGTTGAATTCAACCGTTTTTCATTTAAAATAAATTTTCATTATTGAAATAGCAATTATCACATTTTTTGTTAAGAATTAACCTTTTCTGCCTGAAAATCAAACTATTTGGTTGAAAATGTTTTTTTTATTGTTCAAATTTTAATTTGAGATATCTGAAATCTTAGAAAATACTTCGAAATTTTTATTACAAATCTTCGAAAACTTATATTTATATTTATTTTTACAATTTTATTGTAATTGTAAAATAATTTTAATTAGAAATTGATTGTAAATAATGGTAAAATAAATTCAACGAAATTTATTCTATGTAGGAATATTCCATAATTATAAAAAGACCAACTGATGAAACTATTTTTATAATTAAAAATTAATAATAAAAAATTCTCATTTTTAATTATAAACAGTTGAAATCAACTTTCATAGAATAAAATTTAGACAAAATAAATAAATTTTCAAGTATAAAAATTTTTTTATGAAGAAAAAAGAAAAATTTCAACAAAATTATAATTTAAGGGGGAAAATATTTTTGTATAAAAAATAAAAATTTCGAATAACTATTCATTTCTTGCTTTATTTTTTTGCTTCTTTTAGGCAAAGAAGGTTAATTCTCAACGAAAAATGTGATAATTGCTATTTCATTAAGAAACATTTTATTTTACAACCCAATTTTAAATAGGGGGGGGGGGGAAATAACGTTTAATACAAAATAAAAATTTCGAATAACTATTTATTCTTCAAGTTATTTATTTTTAAGGTTATAGGTATGAATATAATTTTCCTAAAATTCTTAAGAAAATTTTCGAAGACTGTTAAATATTTCTGTATGTCAATTAAAATTTCAACAAAAAATTGCAGTTGAATTTTCAACCAGAAAGATTAATTTTCAACCAAAAAAGCTGAATTTTCAACGAAAAATATTATAATTGCTATTTCAATGAAAAAATCCCAATTTTTAATTCAAAACATTTGAAATTAACTCTCAAAGAATTAAATTTCAACGAAATAAATTAATTTTCAAAAAAAAAAATTTTGTAATGAAGAAGAAGGAAAAATTTCAACAAAATCATAATTTAAGGTGAAAAATATTTTTACATACGAAATACAAATTTCAAATAATTATTCATGCTTCAAGTTAATTATTTTTTAGGTTATAGTTTCAGGTCGATGATTTTAAATGAAGAGTCAAAATACTGCAAAAGTGATTTGGAGAATTTCGATCCGCTATTTGAAACTTTTTAATTTTTCAGCGACCCAGAAATGACAATTTTTTGTCGAAGCTGTTTTTTTTGCACAATTTTGGTCCACCATTTTTGCAATGAACAAAAATTCTTGAAGGACATTATCAGATTTGTTTGAAGATTTTAAAAGCACTCATATCGATGAAAGGTTTTCAGAAGAAATCAAACAAAAAATTTAATTCTATAACTAAAAATGGACTCAAGACAATCACTCATACCTGGAAATTATTTACAAAGCTTTATCCTAAAAAAAGTCGTAAATGAGAATTACGTGAAACCTTTTTAAACCTCCATATTCAATACAAAATATATACTAAAAGGAGCGATTTAAAAATTTTTGAGCAGTCAAAGAACTTAGGTAAATAATTCCGAGAACAATGCAGGAAAAAAGGGAAAATAAATTGATTTCTATTTTCTCTATTTGGATTTCCATTCCTATCTTTTCCAAATCAATATCAACCAAATTTCAGACCTAACTTCAGACCTAGATTTCCACTAGGCTTTAAGACAAATTTTTAATCAAGATTTTAACCAAATTATCAACCTAGATTCCAAAACAATAGACCAAGATACCGATTCAAACCCTACAATCGAATGTTGCCAATGCCTAATTGAATGACGTTAGGCTTAAACCAAATTCAAATTAACCCAACGATCGAATTTCCTACAGAAAAGGTGGGACATAATTCAAAAAATAATAATAAAAAAGACAAATCCTTAAAACGAATTACAAAAATAAAAATGAAGAATCGAGTAACCATACTTGGCAGTGCTAATAAGATGAGATCGAAATAATTGCAATTAACGATGGCGAAAGGGCAAATGGTCAATAGCATTGAGAAGACAAATTGACTCAAGGACTCAAAACTGACTCAAGTAACCCCAAAAACTCCATCCACTAGATTTTAAGAGCAGAAAGACAGTAGACATTTTTTGAGTAGAGAAAAATAAAAATCCTGGAGTGCACTATGTGCAGAAGCCAAATCTTTGAACCAGATAACCAAAACACAGAAAAATGCTCAGAAATTGAATGGTTGAAACTAAAAAGATCAGCAGTAAAATAAGTTGATATAAAATACCATGCCCACCGCCACTTAAGGCAGATGATTCCTAAGGATGCAAACCAGAACCTTCAACAAACCATGCAATACGTGGGAGAAGAAGATGATCAGGGAGCAGTAGGTGGCTCGGCAACCTTAACTGGGTACTAGAATCAGAGTCCAAAATGAACAACTGCTCAACTTGGGATTATTATTTACAAGGGAGAATATGGAGAATCATCCAACCCCAAACCGAAAGCAGAAGGAATTCACGACAACATGGAGCTCCAGAGAGAATTATTCGAACTGAGTTTGAAATGCGCAGAAGGAGAAAGTCGCTTCCACACAAAAGTACAACAAAAATGTCAATT
This sequence comes from Andricus quercusramuli, assembly GCA_932178445.1. NCBI lineage: Eukaryota > Metazoa > Arthropoda > Insecta > Hymenoptera > Cynipidae > Andricus > Andricus quercusramuli. Next base: position 38,304 of record CAKNXH010061867.1, on the reverse strand, counting down.
ACAGATCCAGCATGATAGAAAAATACCTTAGGGCAACACTTGCAGTACAAGAGAAAACCAAAGAAGATAAAAAAAGGAAGAGGCAATCAGAAAAGAAATTGAAAAACAAGAAGAGAACAGAGCTATTGCGGAGAAACGGCGAGAATTCAAGGCGAAGAGAGATGAAGAATTGAAAAGAAGCCAAAGTACCTTAATCGAAACAAAAACAAGTGAACCTGAAACAAGTGAACACACGAACGTATCTTAAACATAACCCAACTACAAACTTTCTTTTTTTCTATTTGTTACAGAAACCCGGAAACCATGGAGGATAATTGGAACAGGAGAATCACCGAGAGTGCAGAGTTTCTTCAGAATAATACTAAGGGAAACTTAGAGAACTTCAAATGTCAATTCTGCGACAAACTGATACCGGAGACAATTTACATCACACACGACTCTTTTTGTAACAGTAGACCATTTAGATACAGACAAAACTATTCAACTCCACACGATGATGGAAAAACATATGTACAGGGGGGTTGGGAAAACATTAACAGAAGAATCCAAAACTTACTAAACATCAACGGCACTGAAATTAACCACAGAAGGAGAATAGACTATCGCTCGATAGATTTAGAATCACACATCGAACCCCAAACTAGTCGGGACTCGGAGAAAGAACTCGACCCAATTTTGGGTATGAACCCGAACCCCCGCTAAGCGGTTGCTGGGCCGCTCTCGGAGACTGACAAAGTCCCCCGAAGGGCCCCGATGTCTCGGGGGACGACGCGAACCACAACCTATCATTCTGTGCTCTCTTTCGGGAACGTTACTATTGTCTCTTCATATTGCGAGTGTCTTCCAAGTGCTCGAAGTGCTAAGGCTGTTCTAGTCCACCACGTCTCCCGGATTGCCACCCACCTCGAGAAGTAACCATTCCGGACTAAATACGACATCTCTTATTCATAACACCACCCAGTTGCCGCTGAGAGGATACTAAATCCCTTCAAGGATTCCAACGTGCGTGTCGAAAACTACTTATAGCTATTTTAAGTGGCAATAAATTGCTCCTATTTCTTGACAAAAGGGCTTTCATTGTTTTCTTCTTTCTCGGCTTTCCACTTCCATTTTTCCCTCCTTGACATTACTCCGAACTAATATACCGTCAGAAATCTACACAGCTAGCGTAAGCGGTACTCAGCATCACTACTGACTTCAAAAGGCGACTTCTCGTTCAAAAATGAAGCGAGAAACTTGCCTCGAACCGTTGGAATGCATATAACATTTTCTTGCATGACCCAGGCTAAATTGTAGCAAAGATCAAGTACTTATGTTGATAAAACTTGAAAAATCCTGATGGGTTCTTGAGATATGACTGGAACGTCTCAACGTGTCGACGTAAAGTTCCAGTCAGCGAACCAATATCGGCCGCGAGTGCGACGATCTACAAGAATTTCTCTGATTTTGAACCTTAACTTCAATTTGTGCTGTGACCTAGTTTGAGTCAGCAATAACGACTCTCGCTCAGCCTCACTGCTTAAGCGACTGAAACTTGACGCAGCCTCACCTGGACATTTTTAGTAATATCTTGGGAGCTCTTCATGATGTTTTAAGCTTCATTGGCTTGAATTAAAGTCATTCTGCAGGTTGCTGATGCACACCATAAAACAAAATCAGCGGCTGATTATAAGATTGAAAGATGCATGTGTCAACTTAGAACAGAAGGAGCTGTGGATTCGTCTTAACACACTCAACAGGTCGAAGCTGCTGATCATCAGGAAGAATATTGCTGAGAAACCGTACTCAAATTACGTAACAGCTAAAGGGAGGGGGGGGGGGTCGAGATATTTTGTTCTGGGTTGAAAATTCATTTCTTTTCGCATAATATTAACGTTTTGTTCAAAATTCATGTTTTGTTGCTGATAAGTCAACTCAAATCTTTTTTGGATGAAAAATATTCCCATTGAAAATTTGTATTTTCAACTTAGAAGCTCATCTTTTTTTAGTATAAATATTGCATCTTTCTTGGACAAAATTGCAACTGTTTTGTTGAAAATTCCACAATTTCCTAGAAAATTCACTTTTTATTCGAAATTTATATTTTCCTGTAGACAAGTATATTGAAATCCTTTTGGATGAAAATTCAACTCTTTTTTCGAAAATTTGTCTTTTCGATTCAAAAATTTACCTGTTTCAGTAGAATTTTCATTTTTCTTGGACAATGGAACTGTTTGTTTTGTCATACTTTTTGGATGAAAATTCAACTCTTTGGTTGAATGTAAATCTGTTTTCTCGAGAATTCTTTTTTTCTTGTTGTGAAGATTCATTATTTTAGTTGAAAAAATGAAAATTCATGTATTTGGTTGAGAATTTAAGCAATTTACTGAAGTTATTCATTTTTTTTTTTTTGAGAATTAATTTTGTTTATTGAAAATGTAGTTAAAAATGCATTCTTTTGGTTCAAAATTCAACTTCTTCATTTAAAATTGAACCACTTTGCAAAAAATTAATTGTTTTGGTTGAAGGTTTATTATTTTTGTTTAAAATCCATGTATTTGATCTCAAATGAAATTTTCTGTTGAAAATTCATATTTTCAGATTGAAAGTTCAACCGTTTTATAGAAAAATTCATCTTTTTGGCTTGAAAATTCAACCATTTGACTGATTGCTTACTTTTTCCTTGAAAATTCATATTTTTTGTCAAAATTTGAACTACGTTGGTATGAAATTGATCTTTTTGGTTGGAAATTAATCATTTTGTGTTCAAAATGCAACTGTTTGGTAGGAAATTAAATTATTCATTTCAAAATTCAACAATTTCATTGGAAATTTGCTTTTTTGTATAAAATTAATTTTCTATCTGAGAATGCAGCTATTTCATTTTTGTTGAAAACGTTTCTTTTATAAGTTGAAAATTTAACTGTTTGGTAGAAAATTATTATTGTATTTTGTTGTAAATTCATCTATTTGGGTAGCAAATATGATTGAAAATTTATTTTCTTGTTGAAAATTCACATTTTTAGATCAACAATTTTCTTAAAAAATTCTTTTAGTTTCTAAAAAATGCATCTATTTGGGTCGAAATTGATATTGTTTGCTGAAAATGTATCGCTTTGTTTGAAGATTCAACTATTTTGTTAATAATTCATCTTTGTTATTTGAACCATTTTTTTGTTGAAAATTAGTTTTTTGAACTTGACAAAAAAGTTTTTTCCCAATTATCAAAAACAGCTGAACTTGATTAGAAAAGGACAAATTTTCACAAAAATAGTTGAATGCTCTAACAGAAAAAATTTGTAGCCAGTATTTTTCACCAAAAAGATTATTTTTTCACCAAAAGAGACAAATTTTTCATAAAATAGTTTAATTTTCATACCAAGAACTGAATTTTTCAACAAAATTGTTAATTTTCAACAAAGAAGATGGAAAGACAAATAATTTGATTCCAAATTAGATACTTGAATTTTCAACTGAGGAGATAAATTTTCAACTAAAGAGATGAACCCTCAACCAAAATAGTTAATTTTCAAGGTATTCTTACCAAAAAGTATAATAATGGCATTTCATTAAAAACATTCCAATTTTTTATCGTGGACAGTTGAACTTATTCATAAAGAATAAATTTTCAAGAAAAAATTTAATCTTCGACCCCAAAATATGAATTTTTAACTAAAATGATTAATCTTCAACTAAACAAGTTAGTTTTTAAAAAAGTAGTTCCACTTCGAACCAAGTGCTTTAATTTTTAACCAGTAAAGACGAATTTTCAAAAAAAAAGAAGGTAATTCTGAAGTAAGTGATTGAATTTCCGAACCAAGAGGTGAGTTTTCACTGGAAATTATGAATCTTCAACCGAAAAATTCAATTTTGAACAAGGTAATTCAGCTTTCAACCAAGTAGGTGAATTTCCAACCAAAACGATAAATTCTTCACAAAAAATATAATACTTGATATTTCATTGATCAAAAACAGTTAAATTCAGCCGAAAAGGACGAATTTTCAAAAAAAGGTTTTATTTTTGAAAATGAAAATACGAATTTTCAAAGAGAAATTTAACTTTTGATCAGATAGTAGAATTGTCAATCACAGAGATGATTTTTTAATCAACGTGATGAACCTTCAACTTGATAAGTAAAATTTTCTAACAAATCTGTGCATATTTGAATAAAACCGTGAATTTTCAAAAAAAAAAAAAATATGTTGATGATTTAATTGAAAATATTACAATTTTTGATCATAAGCAGACGTATTCAGCCAGAAAGGATACATTTACAGCAAAAAAGTTTGATCTTCCCAACCCGAAATATGAATTTCTAAAAAAAAAACTCAATTTTCAACCAAACGGTTAAATCTTCTACGAAGAAAAATTATTTTCTACCTAAGCACCCGTAAGCGTGAAAGATTTCATAAATTGTGATATCAGTTCTGAAGAATATAAAAAACTTGGTTTTTCCCTACAAACTGACTTAATTGCTATGTAAATATCTGAGAACGACAACCTTGACGCTTACAGTTTGTCAGATAACCCCTAGACGATATAAGCCTTATATAGTCTGAGAAAGCAGTAGAATATTCATTAGTTAAATTGTTCATAAAATTCTTCAATAAAATATAAATTAGTTTTTGCTCTAACTAGAAAAGATGACGATTCTTCCTACTCTCGTCTTATCCTTAGCATTTACCATCAATTCTATTGGTGAGTATGATAATATAATACATCTATCATTTCCCAGCCGGAAATTCCTGTACAGGAACCTCGGAGGATCCTGTAAATCAAAGGAAGCTTTGAGCATCGAGTATAGGTTCCTGTAGAGTGTACAGGTTCCTTTGCGAAATAAATTTCGGTATGGTGTCCTATACAGAAAGCTGTGGCGAAAACTCATCTCGCTTACAGCTATAAACTGGCTTTCCTTTCGTGTCCTTGAAGATCAAATTTACTATCGAGAGAGCCAAGGCACTATGGAACTCTCGCAGTACCTATGCAGATTCACGTATGGATCTTTAACAACTACCTGTACATGAGCCCGCGTCTCAGTTCAGTTTGCGAAGGAACCTGTACAGGATCCTCCAAAGAAACTTGCACTGACAAATGAACCTTTGTATGATCGAGTATAGGTCCCTGTATAGGTTTCTTTGCGAAGTAAAAGTATCTGTTCCTTTACAGGAAGCCGTCGCGAAAACTTATGTCGCTTACAGCTATAAAGCTGCTTACTATCGAGAGAGCTAAGCCACTTGTGAACCCTCGCGGATTGATTCCTATGCAGGTTCACGTACAGGACCTGTACATAAAACCGCGTCTCAAATCACTTCATGAAGGAATCTATACAGGATCATTCAAAGGTTAGCAGGCAACACGTTGCTTTGTAGGATCATGAACAGTTTCCTTCGCTCAATTCCTATACAGAAACCGTCATGATAACCTCTACAGGTTCGTGCCCAGGAACATGTTCAGGATCCTCCGAGGTACCTGTACATGATTTCTCAGCTCGGTTCAAGTACATTTTTCAGGCCTTGTGATATTCAATCGACCTTCTATTCCAATCACTATTCTAGTTTGTCATGAATCAGTAAACATTTAATCGAAATTCATCCGGGGAAATGCAGAATGTGTGTGTTATAAAAAATTAGAAGAAAAAAATGAATTAGTTAGATTTCTAGAATTCATTCTACCAAATCAGAATTGATTCGAACTTGACAACATTTTTTTGCAAATCAAAATTTTCCTGAATTTAAAACTTCCCTCTTCCAAATTTTAGGAAAAGGAAGTTCCATTTTGGGACCATTATACCAAATATTGTGAATAAATATAATTTTTAGGTGGAACAGCAAATTTTTGGAAATAACTGTAATTGTGTCTTGAAATCCGGAATTTCCGTGAAGAATTCTAATTTGACCTTGAACAGGGAAATTTTTACAGAATGGGAATTTGAAGCCATAATTTTAATTCTGATTTTGAAGAAGGGAATCTAACTGGTTCAAATTCATAACTAAAATTTGACGTTCAAAATTCGCTGTTCCAAACGACAAATCTTTGAGAATGTTTAGAAATCTCTTTGAATCTTTGAAAATCGTTCGAAATTTTTTTGAATGGCCAAGATGAAGCCGGAAAATGACCGGGAATTCAGAATGAATTGCGGATAGACACTCAGAATTTGTGGAACTTGTATACGTCTTTTGAGGAATTTGTCATTAAAATTACGATTTTGATTTAGGATATGCAATTTTGTAAAAGAATTATAACTATGAACCTAAACAGGAACTTTTCTAATCCCTTCTTCTGAAGAAGAATTACAATTTTTTACCAAAGTTCCCATTTTTATGCCAAAAAAACTCTGTTCCAATTCAAATAATAAGGAATTCACAAAAACTTTCGGTTCTAAAATATAAATTTCAATTCCGCAGGAAAATTCTCTATTTAAATTGCCTGAGGATAAACTTGATTTCCTGGCTAAGTTTAGGACGATTTCGTTAAAAAGTATCAAAGTAAAATAATTTTGAAACTTCTACTGACCTCATCATAATATTTTCTTCACTTTTGGACTCCTCTGACCATTGGATGAATTTTAAAGTCAATAATTTTTTTTCTAGCAACTTCTCTAAATATCTAATTGTAAACTGTAGCGCCAATCGATATAAACTGTCAACGGCGCACCGTTCACTCGCGAAGAATAAAAGGGGGGGGGGGGGGGGCTGGAATGACATGGTTATTTGATGGGAAACTTCAAGTGCCTGGGGCGCTGGATAAATATTAACCAATTTGGCCAACATTTGGTGAACATCCTGCTTTTGGGCATTCGCACCAGAATCGTGAAAACGATTTCCAAGAAAAGAAAAGAAGATACACCTTAATCAACAAACAATATTCTATCTTAGGAAAAATTTAATCCTTTACTTCTTTTTCGCAGATTTCAGCTCACAGACTTCGAACCCTGCTTCCGGTGTCCCTCATTCCGAAGCTTCTCACTGTCCTGGCAGACAGCAATCTCCTGTGAGGTCTCTCTCTCCTGCCAGACCTCGTCCTGAAGTTTCTCCGGTGAGGTCTTGTCCAACCCAGCCTTCTCTTCGTGCCAGGTCCAGGTCTCCTTCTAGCAGTGATTCTACTGTACGTGTACTTGGATATAAACTTGAAGAACTCAGATTTGTTCGGCTTATTCCCAGCACGAATCCGTACCGGCGTTTCGAGATTCGAAGATACAGTTTTTCTAGCGATAAGCCGATTCATTTAAGAGGTGAGCGTAAGGTCCTTCAGCCCATACCAACCGAAGAAAAATTTGTATTATCAACGTCCATTGGTGAAGTGTTTGCAATATTGGAGAGAAATAATACAATTCTTCGTGGAATATATACAATGAGATATTTCACCGGATATCAGACTGAAAAACGGGTTAAATATAACATGGACAGCAACGCGATTGTAGACATGACCACAGAAGAATCCAAAGAATCTCCATTAGGCACCCGCTCACCAATCGCAAAGTTTTTTACCACTATCATAGTAAACGACTCTCCTCCACAACTTATCAGATTTCCAATACTGAACAGATCTGAAAGTTAGATTCTGAGATATTTCCAACTTTCCAATTTCTCACGCCAAAGTCCTTGGAATACAAAAAAATGGGCGGCGTCTCGTTTAGGATATCGTCTGATCCAGAATTATCCCAGCTAAAACAGTTACAAGTCTGTGTAGTCACATGCTTGTAACAAGATTCAGAAAAGTAGTCACTAGTGACTTCCCGGGTGGTCACCCAGTGACAATATATTGCCCAATGAAAGCAATAACATCTTACAAGAAAAGCAGGTAACATCATCCCGTCATGGTAATCACATGCTTGTAACAAAGTGATTTTTTGAAACGCTACGTGCAATGACAGCTTAACTTCAAAATATACAGCGTTTCGGGATCATGATTATTTATACTTTCGCAAAAATGTTGGAAAAGTTCATAATTTAATGATAAATCATGTCCACGAAAGTGAAATAATATGTGAAGATATCTTTTATCAAAGAAATGCCTAGATTTATTAGCTAAACTCTTACGACAAAGAAATTATATTAGAGTTTATAACCAAACTGTACATGCTTGAATAAAAATTAGATATTAAATTTCAAGTAATTAGGTGAAATATTTGTATTTTGATGAATTCTTTCTATACAAAAAGAGTGTAATTATTACTATATTGATATGCTCTTCACTTTTGGGTCGGGGATGATGGATTTTTCTCTACTAAGAGAAAGTGAGAAGGATTTATCCTATCAGGTAATAAGAGACAGGAGAGGTAGAGGAACCATAAGTGGGAGTGAAAGGAAATTTTGCCATTTTTATAAAGGAATGGATGTATGGCTGATGGATTTCGAAGGAGGTGGAAGGAGGGCGTGATGTGTTTATCTCATAAGATGATGATAGGTAGCGGATGCACGAATGATCTGCAGAGTACAAGGAAAGATAGTGAGAGGATAAATGCCGAAAGAGGTGGGAAGGGGGAGTGATGTGTATATCTCGTAAGATAAAAAGAGATAGCAGGTTGGAAGAGTGAACTAGAGACTACAAGAGGAGGGAGTAAGATGATAAATTCAAGGTAGGTGGAAAGAGGGATTGATACATCCATCTCCTAAGATAGAATGAGATAGCAAGTTGAGCGGGTGTTTTTGATTTCGATTTTCTTCTGAAAAGAATTTGACTAGAGCAGATTCAATTCGTAAGTAAGTGGGAAAGGGATGAAGTTAGTCAGTGTGTCGGCTGAAATAGCTGGTATGCCAACTGTCTCAGCGAGAACAGGCGGGCTGGTATGCAAGCTGGCCCGTTAGCGGTGGATTGAGGGTGGCGGGAGAACTGAAGTTACAAAAAAAATTTATGTTTAGTTTATCTTTCATTCCTGATCTTTATTTTATCATGATTTTACAGAGATTCAGAGCTCTTAATTACAGCGTTCGTCCTCACAGGAGGGTGAATGAGATGCGACGTCAATTGGCCTCTGGCTGGCTTCTAGCTGCAGGATTTTGGCAGTCGTAAGAGAGAGAGAGAGAGATCTGTAGATTGCGTATATGCTTGGTTGGTTACGGCAATCGCTTTCACGTGAAGACCTATGGCTGGCTACCAACTGTAGGATTTAGTGTGAGGGCTCTGGCTACCAGCTCCCGAACACTTCTGCCGTTCTGGGCTTGTGCGCTTCCTTTTAACGGACAGGCTGCGTGGACGTTGCGTGGGAGTCGAGCGGAGAGGGTAGAAGATCGTTGGAGGGAGATGCGCGCGTCGAGTTTCGGGGGCGCTCTACTCGCAACTGGCGACTCTACTCGCCCTGCCGCCTTGCTGACGTCACTTCACGGAGTACCTATTTCTCTCTATTTTACTCGCAGGTCTAATCACTAGTTATTATAATTTTGAGATCGTTGCCTACTGAATGGATAAACGTCTGAGAGTGTGTTTTGAATATACTGGTAAAAAAGTTTCGCTCTATGCGAGCCGCGTATAACAAAACGCTCAAAATATATAGCGTTTCGAATTATAAATGATTAATATTCTTGCATAACAATATGCAGCAATACGCAACAATTAGAAGCTTTTAGGAATTGTTAAAGGTCCGAAGATTTCAGATGTATTGAAAAACAAACTGAAATCTTTTAAAGAAATTTTTTATTACAGAATTTTTGAAAATATTAGAAAAACCTCGAGTTCGTTTAAAAGATATTTAGGACTTTTAGGAATGTAGAAGAAATTTGAAAATATTTTACAAATTTTCAGAAACCTTCTGTGGTCTCAAAATATTTTTAATCTTCTTAAAACTTCCTGAATTCTCAATTTTATTTTGAACTGACTCAAATTTTTGTTAAAACTTGGAAAAGTTTTTCAAAATTAAAATAATTCCCTAAAAATGCTCTAGCTTTTTTTTCGAAATTTCTCGAAACCTTCTGAAATCTGCTGAAATTTTCTTTAGAAATTAGTTTTGAAATAATTCCAAAATTTTTCAAGAATCTGAAGAAACTTCTATTTGTAAAGTTTTGAAAACTTTCACAATTCTTAAACAGCTTCTATTCTTCCAACATTTTTCTGAATCTACATTTTGTTTAAAATTTTTAAAAATCTATTCATACTAGAAATTACTTTTGAATCTTTCCAAAACTTATCTCCTAAATATCTTTTAAAATGCTTAGATTTTTTTTTAATTTTTCAAAATTGCATATGTATATTGCAAAAATTGAATTTACAAACAAAAAATGTGATTTCAGCAAAAAATGATTTTCTCCACAAAACTGATACATTTTTACTCAACAAACATGAAATTTTAAACCAATAAAATTAGTTTTTTTTTTACAAAAAAATACGAATTTTCGAATTAAAAAAGGTTAATCTTAAAAAAATATAAAAGTTACATTTTCAGTTAAAAAATTAATTTCTAACCAAAAAAAAAAGACTTTTTAACCCAAAAAGTTGCATTTTCATAAGAGGAAAAGAATCTTCTACCAAATTGGATAAATTTTTAAATCAAAAAGATTTTTATACAAAAAAGATGAAATTTCTCTTAAAGCAGATGAATTTTCTTTAAGAAGGAAACAATTCTAAGAAAAATTGTCAAATTTTCTTCAACATTTTTTCAAAATCAAAATATGAATTTCTTCACAAAGAATAAGTTCCTACGAACAAAATTGAATTTTCCATCATAAAAGACGATTTTTTCAACCAGAAGGGATACATTTTTAACGAAATAGTACCAAATTTGTATCCGAGAAAGATGAATTTAGATGGATTTCTAATAAACTTTTTTCATGAACATGTCACTTTCCTACGCAAAAATAAGAATTGTGAACTATAAGTTGATTTTCTGCTAAATAGTCGAATTTTTTAACAGAAAATATCATTTTTCAAAGAGATTGTTGAATTTTCATCCAAACAGTTGCCTTTTTGTCAAAGAAAAATGAAAATTCTACCCAAACAGGTGAATTTTTAATCCAAAAACACAAATTTTCAAAAAAATAGTTGAATTTTGAGCCCAAAAGGATTTCAATAGAGTTTTTAACAGAAAAATGCAAATTTTAAACAAAAGGTTAATATTATACAGAAAGATTTAATTTTTAACCCAAGAAGACGGATGTTTAAAAAATCAGTTGGATTTGCAAAAAGGGATGTATTTTTAAAAAAATTGTTAAATTTTCAACCAAATAATAAAATGGTTGAAACATGTTTTTTTATTAACTGAAGAATCTTTTTCGTTTAAAAATTTGACAAATTTTGGTGAAAATTCGTTCAGTTGGTTTTTGGTAAAAAAATTTTAAACATTTTCAAATTTCTAAATTTTTTTGAATTGAATCAAATGAATTATATATATTATATATTATGATGAATTAATTAATTTAAAAAAAATTAAAATCTGTTTTCAATTATCTAATTAATTTAGTCACATTTAATTACACGTTTATTATTGATATTATTTTTAAGTGAACACCTCAGATAATTTCTTGAGTAAATGTACGAATCAGACTGAAATTTCATAAAACTTGATGTTAATACAGTTTTATTATATAATTGTGCAAAGTTTGCGTAATTCTCCTCTACTGTCTTAAAATAATATTGTATTTCAGAAGGCGATGATCAGAGTTGGAATTTTTTTTAAATCTCATAAATTCTAATGTCAAATTACGTAAATTCAAATTTTTGTTCACACTTGATTTTGTAAAAATTCCGCTATTGTCTTGAATTTTTTTCAAATAATCTCAAATGAGAATTTAATAAATAAACATTTCAGTGGAGGAAAAAAAATTAATTCAATTTATTTTATTTACTGAAAATGCATTTTGTTCAAAATTCCTCTTTTTTGATGGAAAATTATTCTTCTTGCTTAAAAATTCATCCTTTTGAAAAAATTAAACTTCTTCATTTAAAATTGAACTGCTTTGTAAAAAATTAATTATTAAAAAAAATTATTTTGTTTAAATTTAATTATTTATTTAAAAATTGAGCTATTTCATTGGATTTTTTTGAATGTTCAAAGTTAATTTTTTATCTGAAAATGTAGCTAATCCATTTTTGTTTGGAAATTTTTCCTTTATAAGTTGAAAATTTAAATACTTAGTAAAAACTTCAACTATTGAGTAGAAAATTATTTTATTTTGTTAAACTGTTGTAAGAAAGTAAGGTATTTGTTTAAGAATTTAATTATTTATTTGAAAATTCAACGGTTTTATTGGAAATTCATCTCTTTGTATAAAATTAACTTTCTATCTGAAAATGCAGCTATTATATTTTTTTTACGTTTCCTTCATTTTTAAATTTGAAATTTTATTCAGAAAATTCTTTTAGTTTATAAAAAATAGATCTATTTGGGTAGAAATTAATATTGTTTGCTGGAAATGTATCGGTTTTTGAATTTCCAACCAGAAACATGAATTCTTCACGGAAATAATAATACTTGATATTTCATTGAGAATTATTAGAATTTTGATCACAAACAGTTACATTCGGCCGAAAAGAACGAATTTCTAACAAAAAGGTTTTATTTTTGAAAATGAAAATACGAATTTTTGAAGAGAATTTTAATTTTTGACCAAATAGTAGGATTTGCTACCACGGAGATGATTTTTTAATCAACGTGATGAATCTTCAACTTAATAAATAAAAGTTTCTAATAAATATATTCATTTTCAACTAAAACCGCGAATTTTCAACAAAAAAATATGATGTTGATTTAATTGAAAATATCACAATTTTTGATCATAAACAGTCGATTTCAGCCAAAAAGGATACATTTCCAGCAAAAAAGTTTGATCTTCCAGACCCGAAATATGAATTTCTAAAGAAAAATCAATTTTCAACCAACCAGTTGAATCTTCTACGAAGAAAAATTATTTTCTACCTAACCACCCGTTAACGTAAAAGATTCTTATCAAAATTTTAATATCAGTTCTGAAGAATATAAAAAAAGAGATTTTTTCCTACAAACTGACCTAATTGCTATGTAAATATCTGAGGACGACAATATTCACACTTACAATTTGTCAGATAACGCCCAGACGATATATGTCTTATATAGTCTGAGAAAGCAGTAGAATATTCATTAGTTAGATTGTTCATAAAATTCTTCAATAAAATATAAATTAGTTTTTGCTCTAACTAGAAAAGATGAGGATTGTTTCTACTCTCGTCTTATCCTTGGCATTTACCATCAATTCTATTGGTGAGTATGGTAATGTAATACATCTATCATTTCCCAGCCGGAAATTCCTGTACAGGAACCTCGGAGGATCCTGGAAATAAAAGGAAGCTTTGAGCGAATAAGTATAGGTTCCTGCAGAGTGTACAGGTTCCTTTGCGAAATAAATTTCGGTATGGTGTCCTATACAGAAAGCTGTGGCGAAAACTCATCTCGCTTACAGCTATAAACTTGCTTTCCTTCCATTTCCTTGAAGCTCAAACTTACTATCGAGAGAGACAAGCCACTAGGGAACTCTCGCAGTCCCTATGCAGATTCACGTATGGATCTTGAACAACTACCTGTACATGAGCCCACATCTCAGTTTACTTTGCGAAGGAACCTGTACAGGATCCTCCAACGAAACTTGCACGGACAAATAAACCTTTGCATGATCAAGTATAGGTCCCTGTACAGGTTCCTTTGCGAAGTGAAAGTATGTGGTCCTTTCCAGAAAGCCGTCGCGAAAACTCATGTCTCTTACAGCGATAAAGTTACTTACTGTGGAGAGACCTAAGGCACTCGTGAACCCTCGCGGATTACTTCCTATGCAGGTTCACGTATAGGACCTGTACATGAAACCGTGACTCAAATCACGGAGTGATTTGAGGTTACAAAGGTTTTTGAAACTGAAATTCAAATGTGAGCTGGCAACAGGTTGCTTTGCAGGATCATGCCCAGTTTCCTTCGCTCAAGTTCTATACAGAAACCGTCATGATAACCTGTACACGTTCGTGTCCAGGAACATGTTCAGGATCCTCCAAGGTACCTGTACATGAATTCTCAGTTCGGTTTAAGTACATTTTCAGGCCTTGTGATATTCAATCGTCCTTCTATTCCCAATTCTATTCTAGTTTGTCACGAATGAGTACCCATTTAATCAATATTCATCCGGAGAAATCCAGAATGTGTGTCTTATAAAAAATGAGAAGAAAAAATTAATTAGTTAGATGTTGAGAATTCATTCTATCAAATCAAAATTAATTTGAATTTGAAAACATTTTTTTTTGCAAATAAAATTCTTTCTGAATTTCAAACTTCACTCTTCCAAATTTTATGAGAAGGAAGTTCCATTTTGGGACTATTACACCAAATATTGTGAATAAATATAATTTTTACTTGGAACAGCAAATTTTTGGAAATAACTGCAATTGTGTTTTTAAATACAGAATTTCCGTGAAGAATTCTAATTTTACCTTGAACAGATGATTTAGAACATACAATTTTGTAGAAGGTCCACCTCAATCAACAAACAATATTCTATCTTAAGGAAAATGTAACCCTCTACCTCTTTTTTGCAGATTTTAGCTCACAGACATCGAATCCTGCTTCCGGTGTCCCTCGTTCCAAAGCTTCTCATTCTCCAGGCAGACAGCAATCTCCTGTGAGGTATCTCCCTTCTGCCAGGCCTCGTCCTCAAGTTTCTCCGATCAGGTCTTCTCCAGCCGAGCCTTCTCTTCGTGGCAGGTCCAGGTCTCCTGCTAGCAGTAATTCTACTGTACGTGTACTTGGATATAAACTTGAAGAACTCAGATTTGTTCGACTTATTCCCAACACGAATCCGTACCGGCGTTTCGAGATTCGAAGATACAGTTTTCCTATCGATAAACCGATTCAAGTAAGAGGTGACCGTAAGGTCCTTCAGCCCATACCAAACGAAGAACAATTTGTATTATTAACGTCCATTGGTGAAGTGTTTGCAATATTGGAGAGAAATAATAGAATTCTTCGTGGAATATATACCATAAGATATTTCGCTGAATATCAGACTGAAAAACGGGTTAAATATAACATGGACAGCAACGCGATTGTAGACATGACCACAGAAGAAGCCAAAGAAGCTCCATTAGGCACTCGCTCACCAATCGCTAAATGTTTTACCACTATCACAGTAAGCGATTCTCCTTCACAGCTTATAAGATTTCCAATACTGAACAGATCTGAAAGTTAGATTCAGAGATATTTTCAACTTTCTAACTTCTCACGCCAAAATCCCTGGCATACTGAAAAAATTGGCGACGTCTCGTTTAGGAAGAATGATCCATGTCAGCAGATCCAGAAGTATCCCAGCTAACACAGTTACTAGTCTGAGTCGTCACATGCTTGTTACAAGATTCAGAAAACTAGTCACTAGTGACTTCCCAGATGGTCACCCAGTGACAATATATTACCCACTTGAAGCAATAACATCTTACAAGAAAAGCAGGTAACACCGTGCCGTCATTGTAATCGCATGCTTGTAACAAAGTGATTCTTCGAAACGCAACGTGCGATGACAGCCTAACTTCAAAATATACAGCTTTTCGGGATTTTAATTATTTATACTTTTGCAAAACTGTTGGAAAAGGACATAATTTAATGATGAATCATTTACAGGAAAGTAAAATAATATGTGAACAAATCTTTTATAAAAGAAATGCCGAGGTTTATTAGCTGAACCCTTACGACGAAGAAATTACATCAGAGTTTATAACCAAACTGTACATGTTTGAATAAAAATTAGATATTAAATTTCGAGTAATTAGGTGAAATATTTGTATTCTGATGAATTCTTTCTATACAAAATGAGTGTAATTATTACTATATTGATATGCTCGTTACTTTTGGGTGGGATTCGTTGGAAGTAGTACGAAGGATATTCGTCGGGGATGATGGATTTTTCTCTATTAAGAGAAAGTGAGAAGGAATGATCTTATTAGATAATAAGAGACAGGAGAGGTAGGGGAACCATAAGAGGGAGTGGAAGGAAATTTTGCCAGTTTTGTAAAGGAAGGATGTATGGCTGATGGATTTCGAAGGAGGCGAAAATAGGGCGTGATGTGTCTATCTCATAAGATAGAAATGAATGGCGGATGAAAGAGTGATCTGTAGAGTACAAGAGGAAAGAGAGGATAAATGCCGAGGGAGGTGGGAAGGGGGAGTGATGTGTCTATCTCGTAAGATAAAAAGAGATAGTAGGTTGGAAGAGTGATCTAGAGACTACAAGGGGAGGGAGTGAGATGATAAATTCAAGGGAGGTGGAAAGAGGGATTGATATATCTATCTCCTAAGATAGAATGAGATAGCAAGTTGAGCGGGTGTTTTTGATTTCGATTTTCTTTTGAAAAGAATTTGATTAGCGCAGATTCAATTCCTAAGTAAGTGGGAAAGCGATGAAGTTAGTCAGTGTGTCGGTGGAAATAGCTGGTATGTCAGCTGTCTCAGCGAGAACGGGCGGGCTGGTATCCCAGCTAGCCCGTTAGCGGTGAAAGGGGGGTGGGGATTGAAGTAACAAGAAAAATTTATGTTTAGTTTGACTTTTATTCCTGATCTTTATTTTATCATGATCTTACAGAGATTCGGAGTTCTTAATAATAGCGTTTGTCCTCACAGGAGGGTGAATGAGATGCGACGTCAATTGGCCTCTGGCTGGCTTCTAGCTAGAGGATTTTGGCGGTCATAAGAGAGAGAGAGAGAGAGAGTTGCCAGCTGGTTACCAGCTCCCGAACACTTCTGCCGTTCTGGGCCCGTGCGCGCCCTTTTAACGGACAGGCTGCGTGGGCGTTGCGTGGGAGTCGAGCGGAGAGGGTAGAAAATCCTTGGTGGGAGATGCGCGCGTCGAGTTTCGTGGGCGCTCTACTCGCAACTCTCGCCTCTACTCGCCCTGCCGCCTTGCTGACGTCACTTCACGGAGTACCTATTTCTCTCTATTTTACTCGCAGGTCTAATCACTAGTTATTATAATTTTGAGATCGTTGCCTACTGAATTAATAAGCATCTTCCGAGATAGTGTTTTAAATAGCATATGAAGACATATTATATAATCGAAAAAGCGAGATATTTCAGCTTAACCTTTGCGAAAAAGAAGGGACATTATAGATGTTAGAAACTTTTAAGAATTTTGAAAGGTTGAAAAAAAAGTTTCGAGACTCCTGAGAAAATAAGAAATAAGATTCAATTTTTAGAAATTAATTCTAAGAAAATATTCAGAAAGATTTCACCAGATTCCCCAAATTGTCAAAAAAGAATCTGGTAGGTTTCAATGAAATTTTGTTTGGTTTTGTAGGATTCGTTGAATATTTTAGGAAAAATGCGAATTTGTTCAAATGATATTCAGTTGTTTGAAACAATTTTCCAGAATAATTTAAAATTTGAAAAGATTTTAAAAAATTCAAAACAAAATGCAGATTTTTGAAGATTTTTAAACAAAATTTTGAAATTTTTTTAAGGATTTTTAAATTAAATGTCAAAGTTTTTTCAAGGATCTTAGAAGGTTTCATGATAATAGAATTTTTTTCTTGATATTCCTCGAAATATTATTTTTTATTTGGAAAAAATAATTTACAGGGAATATTTGAAAATATTTCAAAGCAAAAACCATTTTTTATTTATGAATAAGATTTAAACTGAAATTCAATCAATAATTAATGTGAATTTGAAAGTTAGTTGCATTTTTATCAAAAAAAGATGAAATTTCTCTTAAAACAGATGAATTTTTATTTAAGAAGGAAACAATTTTAAAAAAATGGTTAAGTTTCCTTCAAATTTGTCTTTAAAGTTGAACTTTCATCCAAACAGTTGCATTTTTGTCAAAAAAAAAAAATGAAAATTCTACTCAAACAGGTGAATTTTTAATTCAAAAACACAAATTTCCAAAAAAAGAATTGAATTTTGATCCAAAGGGATTTCAATAGACTTTTGAACAGGAAAATACAAATTATAAACAAAAAGTAAATTTTCTAGGAAATAATTGAATTTTCTACAAAACAGTTGCATTTTTGTCCAAGGAAGATGCAATATTTTTAGCAGAAGAAGACGATCTTCTAAATAAAACCACAAATTTTCATAAAAAATATTTTTCATCCAAAAAAGATTCCAGTTGACTTATCAGCAACAAAATATGAATTTTGAACAAAAGGTTAATAGTATACAGGAAGATTTGAATTTTCAACCCAAAAAGACGAATTTTCAACAAAACAGTTGGATTTGCAAAAAAAAAATGTATTTTGAAAAAAATTCTCAAATTTTCAACCAAATAATAAAATGGTTTTAGTATGTTTTTTTGTTAACTAAAAAATCTTTCTCGGTTGAGAATTTAACAAATTTTGCTGAAAATTCATTCGATCAGTTGAACATTTATCAGTTTAGCTGACAATTAATTGCTTTGGTTGAAAATTGAACTATTTTTTTGAAAATTCGTTTTATTTTTGGTAGAAAATTTCTTTCTTTTTTTTCGAATTAACCTTTTTGTTGAAAATTCAGTTATTGAGTTAAAAAATCATCAATTTTTTTTTGAAAATGCAATATTTTCAATAGAAATAAAATCATAAATTATCAACTAAAAATTGAACGCTCCCAATGAATGTAGAATTTTTAAAAGTTGGCAATTTCATTCAAATTAACACATTTAATTACTTAATTAAAACTTTTTCAAAAGACTAAATTAATTCATAGAATTTGACGTCAATACAGTTTTATTATATAATTGCGCAAAGTGTGCGCAATTTTCCCCTACGGTCTTAAAATAATATTGTCTTTCACAATACGATGGGGTATTTTATATAAAAAGAAAGGGTCATTTATTATGTTCAGCTATTTCTGATTGCGTGGAATGTTTTAGCCGGACTTTACTTTCATATTCCTTTGCACGTTGGCTCACCGTTCTCCCGGTTCCTCCAATGTCGACTTTGCTAGAGACAATACTCCGGGATCACTGAGAGGTGCAATTTTTATCTTCAGGGTTGTTTCGAAGTTCTCTCATTTTCGCAGGTGTTTTAAAAATGTTTTGGATGTTGTGTTTGTTGGAAACTCTTCTTATTTGTTCAGTGATACCTTGAATGTTAGGTAGGATGGTGTTCTTTTTTCTCTCTCTTTCTTTAGTAGGTTGTTTTGACTTATTTTCTTCAGAATATTTTATTATTGCTTTATCAATTTGTTTGCTTGTGTAATTGTTTTGTATTAGGATTTTTTCGATCTTTTGTGAGTTATCTTGATCTGTTATGGATATTGCTCTGTATACAAGGGAGTTGATGACCGATTACTTTTGGGATGGTGTAAGGAGGCATGTAGGCATCTGTTTGTATGAGTGGGTTTTCTGTAAACTTCATGCCCTATTTAGATTGGTTGTCCTTGATTGATTTAAGATTTTAGTTTCTGGATTTTTCATAAAGATGTCGGTTATTACACGTGAGATTGGAGATCCCATTCTTGCTCCTGAGGTTTGATCGTATAATTGGTTATTGAAAGAGAAGTAAGTATTATTGAGACAGTGTTCTATTAAAGATATAAGATCGGAGGGGAAGTTCCCAATGGATCTCTCCATTAAGAAACTAACTCTAACCATCTTCTCAGCAATTAAATGATTTCGGCCTCATCTAAGGGACATAATTTTCCAGTGGCTCCCTCATAAATCCCGAAAGTAGAAATAATCAGTAATTTGGAATGCAAATTATATACCCTTTCACCTTAAACCACCTGCGGATATAGGACAACTTCTAAACAACCCTAAAAAGAAACAGGCACCTCTCAGTGATCCAGGAGCATATAAAATTCCTTGCTCTTGTTGCAAAGTCTGTATTGGAGAAACCGGGAGGGCGGTGAGCCATTGTGTAAAGGCACATGAGAGTAAAGTCAGGCTCAAACATTTTGCGCTCGAATATTCATTCCTTGCACTTGGAATGCTCAACTGAGACTTCATTAGAAAGATCTCGTTTAGATTCCAGAATTTAAATGCGTCTTCATATTCCGATCTTTTCATGTAATAATGCGAATTATTTTGTTCAACCACAAATTGAACTCATCCATTTTTGGTTGAAAATTCATTTCTTTGGCCGATAATTGAACTGTTTTGGCTAAAATTCATCTTTTGGCTAGAAAATTCAACAGTCTTTTTTTTTAATTTGTACTCTTTCTTAACTGAAAAATCTTTCTAGGTCGAGAATTACACATTTTTATTTAAATTGACACATTTCATCGTCAGTGACATGTGTATTATTATTTTAAACAGAGAACATCCGATAATTTCGTGAGTAAATAGGAATCAGATAAAAATTTCGTAAAGTTTGATGTTACCACAGTTTCATTATATAATAACGCAAACTTTGCGTAATTTTTCTCTACAATGTCGAAATCTATCTTAGCAACAGTGAAATGTGGATCGTAAACTTAGCCCATACTTAGGCTCTAATGAAAATATTATTGTCTTCCGCGAGAAGATGATCAGAGTGAGGATTTTTTCTAAATCTCATAAAGTCTAATGAAAAATTATGTAAATATAGCATTTCCAACACTTGATTTGAATTTAATAAATGAAAATTAGAAAAAAAATATTTAAAGGATTCTATGAAAAACGGGACGCCATTAGCACATAATGTTTTGGCACTTAGTCATCCAATGGACTCTTGAAAAGTTGAGCTTTGCAAAGTTGGAAACTGAAGAAAAATGAAAATATAATTTTCAACGGTTGAGAATTTTTCCTGGTGAGATTCTAGAAGGAAATGAAGACTGTACTGAAAACGAGTATTATCCCAGTGGGCATAAAACCATAAACATCCCAAGAATGTCCTTGGGACGCTCCTAGGACATCCAATGTCAGTCCAATCAACGTCTCTAACACGTGCAATGTCCTAAAGATGTCCTAAAGACGTCTTAGAGACATAGGACGCTCTCAGGACATCTTACGTACTGACATTAAACGTCTAAAGATCATCCCTACGATTTCCAAAATACATGTTCCAAAAGACGTCTTAGGGATGTCCCGAAGACGTCTCTAGGACATCATTAATTTTTGTGCCCGCTGGTATTGTATTGAGACAAGTATCAATTTCGATGAAGTCGAATTTTGCAACGTTGGCTTACCGCTCTCCCGGATTCTTCAATAAAGACTTAGCCACAAGAGCAAGGTTCACCTAGTCCATATCTCAGATGTCCAGATGACGCTGATGACACTTTTGTCATATAGAAGCATGGACTAGATGAACTACACAAGTTTTCGGATTTCATCAATCGATTCCACCCAAATATTCAGTTCACCATTGAAATTGAACAAAACAAAAAATTGCTTTTCTTGAACGTATTAGATTACAAAAGATCTGATAACACATTAGGATATGCAGTGCACAGAAAACCCACCCAAGCGAATACAGAGCTGTCTTCATTACAGATAAAGATAATCTAAAAAAGCAATGACAAAACTTTAAACAAATTTTCATGCAGAAAGATTACACAAACAAACAAATTGATAAAGCAATAACAAAAAACACTCAAGAAAACTAGTCAACACAACTAGTCCACCTGCGAAAAAAATACAACTTCTAAAGATCCCGGAAGACAAAAAGGCACATGTCAGTGATCCAGAAGTATATAAAATCCCCTGCTCTTGTGGCAAAGCTTATATTGAAGAAACCGGGAGCGCAGTGAGCCAACGTGTGAAAGCACATGGGAGTAAAGTCAGGCTATAACATTTTACGCAATCAGCACTATCTGAACATCACATCGAAACGGAACGATGCCAATGGATACAATACCAATCCGATTTAGTTTTCCGTCCTCTCTCGTTTTTCAAAAAAGAAAGACTTCATTAGAGCAATAAATCTATTCCTGTGAAAAATGCAATTTTTCTTTATTTCACAGCATTTCACAAAATTTCAGAAAACATTAAAACTTCTAGAAGTTTGAAGAAAGGAAAACATATTTCAGAAATTCTTTTTGTAATTATAAAGTGGATGTCTCTTTTAAAGAAGTAAAAAAAAATTGCAAGTTTTAAAGCAAGTACATTTTTTTCTAGAAACTGACTTAAATACAACGTAAATATCGGAGAAGGTCGATTTTGATGCCTACAATCTACGAGATAACGACTATACGACATATTTATTCCAGAATCTAATGAATCACTAGAATATGTACTGTCATATCGAAAATATAATTCTTCATTGAAGCATTAATTATTTTTTCCTCGGATTAAAAAAAAATGAGGATTGTTCCTACTTTCGTCTTATCCTTGGCATTAACCCTCAATTCTATTAGTGAGTATAATATTATGATATATATTTATAATTGCAAGTCAGATAAATTTGTGAGTTTCCTTTCTTGATGAAATGTAAACGATAATATACATTCTGATATCAGTTTTAACAAGTTGAGTAAGTATATTTTTTTCTTGAAACTGAATCTGATGAAAAGTTGAAACGCCAAATAATTTTCCGTCATAAGAATTACGATTCTGATTTAGAACAGACTTTTGTTAAATATTTCTAATGAGTTAAAAAGCAATTAATTTTCTTTTTGAAATTTCGCGTTCCCGGTAAAAAAATTTCCTTTCTAAGTGAAATAATAATTTTTCACAAAAATTCTCTTCACCAAAGCAAAACTTATAATTTTATACGGAAATGTCCTTTTTTCAAGTGCAAATTATAATCACCTACATACGAGAATTCCCTATTATAAGTTGCCAGAAAATCAAGCTTATCTGAAAGCAGTTAGTGCTTTGGAAATTTGTTTAACAAGTCATGATGCACTTTTTTTGAAATTCTCACTAGCGAAATTTTTAAATATTTAATTTGAAACTACTCAATCGTACCAAAAAATACATTCGCTTTAAAATGTTATCTCTTTCCAATGAAGAAAATGGTTACTTTAATATTTTCTTGTCTTTGAATTCAAAAACTTTCAATTTCTAAACCGGATTATATATAATCCTGTCTTCCCCCATCCGACAAGGCCCTATAAGAGCCTAGTCGGTATTATATTATCACATCGGATTCTATCTGATTTTATCAGAAGGAGGAGAAATTGAACTAGGGCGATGTAAAAAGGCACCTCTTAGTGATCCGGAAGTATATAAAATCCCCTTTTCTTGTGGGAAAGTCTATATTGAAGAAACCGGGAGCGCGGTGAGCCATCGTGCGAAGGAACATGGAGTAAAGCCAGCCTAAAACATTTCTCACAGTCAGAACTAGCTGATCGTCATACAAAACAGGACATAGCATTTTATTTGATAAATCAACTGTTGTCCTCCCGGGTTTTTCAAATAAGACCTCCTCTAAATTTATTATAATGAATTATCCTGAAAGAATTAAATCTATGATTTGGCCAAAATTAGAAGCACATTACATTTTTGGGCATCTGCACATGACTTGCGAAAACGATTTCCACAGATAGAAATAGAGTCCAGCCTAACCAACATACGATTTTCTTCTTTAGGGAAAATTTTACCCTCTCTTTTTTGTTGCAGAGTTGAGTTCGCAGACTTCAAACCCTGTTCCTGGCATTCCTCGTGCCGGAATTTCATATTCTCCTGAAAGATATTCTCGTGAGAGGTCATCTCCAACTGCTGATCCTCCTCTGCGTGACAGGTCCAGATCTCCTTCTACCAATGACCGCCCTATACGCCTATTTGAACTGACTCTTGAACAACTCAGATCTGTGCGGCTTATTCCCAACTCTAATCCAAACCGGCGTTTTGAAGTTCGAAGATACAGTTTTCCTCATGATCAGCGAATTCTAATAAGAAGAGAGCGTAAGACCCTTGGGGCCATGCTAACTGAAGAACAACTTGTATTATTAACTTATGACGGTTACGTCTTTGCAATATTGGAGAAAAATAGGACACTTCTTCGTGGAATATATGCAACCAGAGAGCGAAATGGATGTCCGATTGAAAAACGGGTCAAGTATAACGTATACAGTGGCGCGGTTGAAGATATGACCATAGGAGAAGTCCAGGAATCTCCGTTAGGCACCCATGCAAGTGTCTCCAAGACCTTTCAAATAGTAATTGTGAAGGACTCTCCTCCAAAACTGATCAGATTTCCTATTCTTGACAGAGTTTGAAGTGAGATTTCGAGATATATTCGACCTTACAATTTCTCGCGCTGAACTCTCTGAAATGCTATTTGTATCACTGCTTTTCAATCTTTTTCTGAATAAATTAATTATTAAAAGAAACCAAAATCGGTAATTCATTAAGGAAAGTGTTATTGTTTAATTCATTGATTATCAAAATTTCTATTTATTTATCGCAGGACAATGGAACCAAATAATAAAATCAAATTTTTTTTTTTATTTAGAGTTGTACTGTTTAGTATAACTGTTTTCAGGACAATCCTTCTTAGTTGAAAGTTAAACTATATATTCTATTGAAACGTTGTCTTTTCTGGTTGAAATCATCTGTTTTTGATTTGAAATTGATATATTTTTGAATTGAAATATCAATTATTACATTTTTCAGTTCATCGGTTTTGGTTAAAAATTCAACTATTCAGATTGAAGTTGAACTACTGTGTCAAAAATTAATTTTTTCATTCACTATATCATTTAAAGTTGATCTATTCTATTTTTTGTTGAAGACTACTAATTCATTTTTTAATGGAAATTATTCTATTCAGGTTGAAGTTTGAAAAATTTGGTTTAAAATTCGTCTCTCATGGATGAACGTATATTCTTGCGATGGCGGTTGTTTTGTCAAATAAAATGTTATGTCCTGTTCCGTGTGATGCCCAGCTAGTGCTGATCGCGTGAAAAGCTTTAGCCTGACTTTAATCCCATTTTCCATTCCACGTTGGCTCACCGCGCTCCCGGTTTCTGGATAACTCTCGAAAAAATGAACGGATCAAATCAAGCTTTAGCACAATTTTTTTTGGGTTGTTTTCCAGAGCCCTACAAGATTATCACAACAACTTTTCGAATTTTTTCGACAAATCGAAAATTTATAATTTTAATAGCGCAAAAATATTGAAGAATCAAAAACTTTATTCTGCGGTCTAACTACGCAAGATACGAAAAAATATGAACGGACAAAAATTGCGCACACAAAATAATTTTGAAATTTGTCGATTATCACTTTTTGGCAGGACGCCTAGTTCTTCTTTAATTTTTCAAAAAAATGTTGGAAATAAGAAATGAAATTTCATTCAATCGAAAAAAGCTACAAATTTGTTGATAATTATTTCTTGACAAGATGCGCAGTTTTTGTTTTAAACATGAAAAATAATATGAGAAATGAAAAAATTCAATTCTTGGAAAAACCACGCAAGGTAGGGAAAAAATCGGTGGACGAAAATTGTGCACCTGAACCTGATCTACAAATTTTATAGGAACCGCTTTTCCATAGAATGCGTTGTTTTTGTTGCAATCGTGGAAAATAGCATTAAAAATGAAAATGAAAATTTTTTGGAGAAACTACAATAGGTACGACAAAAAATTGATGGACAAAAGTTGTTCACCCGAAAAAGAGATAAAAATTTCTCATAGTTCATTACATTCTTATCAATGATGATTAAGGATATATTCGAGTTTTCCGAACTTTGGCACCAAACGACGACAGATACGTTAAAAAATGGTGAGAGAAGAATTCAAGCCCTTTAAAATATCTACCATTTTTTCTACCATTTTTTTATAGGACTCTTGTTTGTATTATGCATCGGAAATGAATAAGTCAAAAATTCTAATTTTCAGCCAAACGACAACAGATAAGTGAGATAGTTTAAGAGAAGAAGTTAGCAAAGTTAGTAATGACATCATTCATACCTAAAGCTAACTCTAATTAAATGTAAATATCTGAACATGATAAGCTTGACACCCATAATAGGGGAGATAACGAATATCTGATACACGTACAATCTGTTGGCGCACTGGAATATTCATTAGTTGACTGCTAATCTATTTCTCGATTATTACATCAATTCGTTTTTCCTCTTATTAGACAAGATGAGGACTGTCTCTACTATCGTCTTACACTTAGCAATGATCTTCGATTCGATTGGTAATTATGATAATGAAATGCATCTTTAAATACTCCTTAAACTTTATTTTAGTTCATTGATAAGAAAAACTTTCCGTCTTATGGGGAATACATTTGCATCCGGATTATAATAAGTTTGAAGATCCCGAAAACATTTGAGGACATGCACAATCGATTTATGATATACAAACTTAGGATTGTCCACTTTGAGAAGAAATCAGTACCCTGTATCTTGTTACAGAATGGAGTTCACAATTCGAGTGTTTGCCGAATGGTGAGCCTATTCCTGGCGTTCCTCGTTCCAGAACTTATTCCTCTGACATACATCATTTGCCTGGGACATCTCTTTCTGTTGCTGTTCCTACTCTTCATGGCAGGTCCAAGTCTCCTTTACCTACTGAGCATCTTCTCCGTGCCAGGTCCACGTCTTCTCATGGCAGGTCCAGGTCTCCTCGTGGCAGGTCCAGGTCTCCTCTTGGCAGTTTTTCTCCTGCATACTTACTTGGATATAAACTTGAGGATCTTAAATTTGTCCGGCTCATTCCCAACACGAATCCGAAACGGCGTTTCGAAATTCGGAGATACACTTTTCCTCGCGAAAAGCCAATTTACATGAGAGGTCAATATAAGTCCCTGAAGCCCATGTTAACCGAGGAACAAAATGTCTTATCAACTTCCGATGGTGACGTCTTTGCAGTTTTCGAGAGGAATAATCCATATCTTCGTGGAATATTTTCAATAAAAGGTCCACCTGGACGTGAGACTCACAAACGGGTGAAAGTTAACATGAACAGTGGCGCGATTCAAGATATGACAGCAGAAGAAATGGCAGAATCACCCTTAAGCAACCATCACCCAGTCTCAAAGCATTTTGAATTCGAAATTGTGGAAAACTGTCTTCCACGCCATTCGGGGTAATTAATTAATTGATTTTGAAAAATGTGAAAATAAGATGTAATATTGTATATGATCTGAAGAAGGAATAAAACTGTAAATGTGACGGGTAATTAGATTTGGGGAGTGAATTAAACACCTATTATCGAATTCCTATTATTTGATTGGTTCTGGAGGAAACTCTTCCCAATACAATCCGATAAACCTAGTATTAATGATTATATCGCTAATTAAATAAGAAACTGGTCCACCCTAATGATCAATTAAACAATCGTTGGTCGATTATATTCTCTTTGGATATTGAACTAATTTTTTGTCCAAGATGATCAAGCAGATTTTTGAAGATTTCAGATACTTTGGGAAATAATTCCGAGAATTGAACATAAGTTATTTTATGTCACAGAATTTCACGAAATTGTTAAAAACATTCTAAACAGTTTAACTTAGGATTTTTAGAATTTTTGAAGAAATCTGAAAATATTTTAGAAATTTTTGAAAATCGGTTTCAGTTTTAAAATATTTTTCATTTCATCCAAACTTCTGAAATTCCTGAATACCTTTAATACCGAGTCACTGCTGATATTTGTTTCTCAATTCTTTGCAAAAATTCCCTCTTCCAGCACTAAGTATCATAATTATTCGAGGAAATTTTCTGCCCCAAAGTCTGAATTATAATTATTTGCGAAAATTTCCTATTCCAATCTTTTTTGGTTGGAAATTCAAGTACTTATCCTGTCGAAACTCCTTTTTTGATTGAAATCAATTGTTTTTTATTCAGAGTTTGAATCTTCTTCAGTTATTATATCAAATATTGAATTTTTCGTTAAGATTGATCTTTTCTCGAAAATCCAAATGTTTGGCTTGGAATAATATTTGGTTTGGAATAAATATTATTTTCACTTGGAACAGAGAATTTTTTTGAAATTTTCATTGTGTCTACGAACAGGAAATTTCGGCGAGGAATTATGGTTAGACCTTGAACAAGAAAATTTGACAGGTGAAGGGAATTCCAAAACGAAATTTCTATCCTCACTCAGAAGAAGGAAATTGAAACAAATTCCCTGCTCAAACTTAAAATTAAAATTCTACGTCTAACATTCGCCGCCCCAAATCAGAAATCTTTTCCATCTAATAAAATGTTTGGAAATCTCTTCAAATTTTTGAAAATCGTTTCAAATCATTCAAATTTTCTTAGCTTTCTTTTTCACTGAGAAAAATTAACAATTGACCAGGATGAAACCGGCAAATAGCCATGTACTTAAAGTCATTTATCGGGTAGTTTGGTAGAATTTATATACGTTTTTCAACGATTTCGTTACAGTACGACAAATTTTTATGCAACGTTGAATATTGTATAAATTTTAATACCAGTTCAAACGAATTCAGTAAGTACATTTTTTTCCTTGTAGCTGACTCTGACGAAATGCAAATATCTGATAAGGACAAGCTCAACACTACAAGCCAAGAGATAACGACTATACGGCATATGAATATGCATCATTATACTATATAATACAATTAAGCTCTGGAATATTCTTCAGTAACATTTTTGATTAAATTAAAAAAAATCCTCTGAATAGACAAGATGTGGATTGTTCCTACGCTCGTCTTATCCTTGGCGTTTATCCTCAATTATATTGGTGAATATAATGATAAAATATATATCCATAAATTTTAGTTCATTCCCGAAATTGTAGCGGAAAATCCCTATTCCAAGTCACAATTGTGTTCATTTTGAAAAATTTTGTATTTTGGAAAATTTTTGGAAAAGTTTGGTTTACAAATATCTCAACATACTGAATTTTGCGGAGCTTTCTGGCAGCGATCTTGGACATTTCCCAAAATTTTTAAGGTCTTGTCTGAGGCTAGCCAAACCTATCTGATCCTATCTGGTCCTATCTGATCCCATTCGATTCAATGCTATTATATTCGCCCGAATTCTAGCCTATCCGTTCATATCCGATTCTATCTTCTCCCATCTTATCCCATCATTTCACAGCACATATCCCATCATTTTTGCACAGTTTCTCCCATGGCTATTTTATGAGAGAATACCAGTGCATGAGCCGATTGGTAAGTATTACCCCATTTGGCTCAAATTCGAAGGGCATTTGAGTTTCGAGCATTTGCACCAGAATTGTGGAACCGATGAACAAAAAACGGAAACAAGATCCAATCTAACTAACCTACGATTTTCCTCCTTAAAAATAATTATGTCCTTCTTTTGTGTTGCAGAGTTGAGTTCGCAGACATCAAAGCCTGTTCCTGGTATTCCTGGTTATAGAAGTTCTCATTCTCCTGGAAGATCTCATTTTCATGAAAGGTCTTCTCCAACTCCTGAGCCAACTCCTCGTGCCAGGTCCATATCTCCTCCGGTCCGTTACTTTTCTGTACGCCTATTTCAACTGACACTTGAAGAACTTAGATCTGCTAGACTTATCCCCAACACGAATCCGAACCGTCGTTTTGAAATTCAAAGATACACTTTTCCTCGCAATAAACCAATTCATTTGAGAGGTCAACATAAGACCAATGAGCCCATGCCAACCGTACAACAAACTGTATTAACAACTTACAATGGTGACGTCTTTGCAATTCTGGAGAGAAATAATACAATTCTTCGTGGAATATATACAATGAAAGGACCTACTGAATTCGCACTTGAAAAACGGGTGAAATACAACATGGACAGCGGCGCTATTGAAGAACTGACAATAGAAGAAGCTAAGGAAGCTCCATTAGGCACACGCTCACCAATCGCAAAGAATTTTCGAACAGTGCTTGTGGACGACCCTTCTCCACAGTTGATCAGATTTCCAATACTGCACAGACCTTAAGGAGGAACGACCCATATCGGTTGTTCCAAGAGTATGTGACCTTGAGATATTTTCGAAATCTTTCGAAAAGCCGTCCAGCCCAGCTGAAAATTCCTGGACAGGAACCTCAGATATCCTGCATATGATCCTGTAGACGAAAATACACACAAACCTGTGCAGGTAATTTTGATATTTCCCGTGCAGTAATTTGGCGAAGGAAACTGTACATGACCCTGCAAAGAAACCTATACCGACAAAGGAATCTTTGAATGATTATGTACAGGTATCTTTGCAGGTTCCTTTGTGGAGTAAATTGAGGAGCGGGTTTCTGTACAGGAACACAGGGCCCTTTACAGAAAGCCATCGCGAAAACTCATGTCACTGACAGCTATAAACTTGCCTGCCTTCTATTTCCTTGAAAATCCAACTTACTAACGAAGAAGCCAAGTCACTAGCGAAACCTCGCGAGCTGGTTCCTGCGTAGATTCATGTATAGGATCCTGAACAAGATGCAGCAAATGAACCCACAACTCAATTCACTATTTGAAGAAACCTGTATATGATCATTCAAAGTTCAGCGTTTCCTTCGCCAAATTTCTGCACAGGAATCATCAAGATTACCTGTACAGATTCGTGTTCAGGTTGGTGAACAGGAACACGTACAGGATCCTCCGAGGTTCTTGTATAGGAATCTTCAGCTGGGTTGAAAGTGGGAAAAGTGCTTCGTTAAATGGTTTTTCAGAACGAGTTAAATGTGCTTAGTCGTTATCAGCGCTCGGCTCGAAACTGCACCTGAACTAAACCTGACGAGACATCATCATTTGGTAGGAATCGTTGCCTAGCTAGACAGCGACGTTGCAAGAATTTTCGTGATTCTGCATTTTCAAGTTCACGGACCTCAAACCCAATTTCTGGTGTTCCTTGTCCCGGAACTTTTCATTCTCCTGAGAGATATCATACTCATAAAAGATCTTCTCAATCTGCAGAGCCTTCTCTTCGTGCCAGTTTCAGGTCTTCTCCTGCCAGTAGCCGTTTTGTACGACTATCTCAACTGACACTTGAACAACTTGGACCTATCTGTTCAGCATATTTCTGAAACGAATCCGAACTTGCATATTCTTCCATCTAGAGTAAACTGATATGACTTTTGTTATCGAGCTAATAAATATTTGCTTCTAGTTATAAACCTTAATTGATTTTCAAACATCTGTTGCAAGTAAAGGATAAGCAACGTCGGAAAAGACCCCGAACTTTTTCATAGGATAATACCGCAATTAATCTCATTCCTACTAAATATATTTGTATCACTAGTTTTCGAATTTTTGTTAAATAAATTACTTGATGGAATAAACAAAGGTATATTTTTGAATGAACCCTGCGAACATGGATGATGTTAAATTCCCGGTCAATTGTCTGCTTTTTCTGGGACATTCAGAAAGAATTCAAACAATTTGAATAATCTCAAACAATGTTTGAACATTTCTAGAAATTTCAAACGATTCAGGAAGATTTCAAAGATTTCGTCTTTGGGAGAGGGATCTCGTTCCATAGCACGAATTCTCTGTTGCAAATTAGATTATAACTTTTGAAGGAAATTTTCTATCCTGAAGCCTAGATTATAATTCTTTATGTACATTACCTATTCCAAAGCGAGGATAAGAACATAAACTCCCTTCTCTGATTGTTGACTCCCTTTTCTAATTTCATAGATAATACATTTTGTTTTTCGAAAAACCGGCTGAACTTGGCAGGTGGTTTTCTGTACTTTTCCTCTCCCCTGGCTAAGCGTCCAGGCAAATACGAGTACTTCTAATAAAGACAGATGCAGCCGCGGGTAATTAGTGATCAATTAAAAAAAAGGTTTTCATGATAAAGTATTGTCTAGAAATGAATAAAACAATATTTTAATGTAATACTAAATGCCTGTGAAATATATTTCTTGAGTCACACAAATAATTAAATTGCTGAAAAAAATAAAGTATTATCAGTTTGTTTTTTAATTTGTATAAATATAATTTTCAGAAGATTCTTCCGAAAATTAAGAAAAGATTTTTGAATATTTTAGATGTGTCAAAAAAGAAACTAGAAGATTTTTAAGACATTCTCTTATTTTACAGGACTTCAAAGAATATTGGGGAAAATTTAAGTCTCTTTGCAGATATTTAGGACTTTTAGAAGTTTGGGAGAAATCAAGAACTACTTGATAAATTTTCGAAAAATTTTCCAAGTTTTGAAATATTTATAATCTGTTAAAACCCTCTTAAATTCCTCAAAATATTTTTCACTGACTCGAATTTTCCCTAAAATTTGAAAAAATCTTTAAAAATGTAAAAAATTGCCTTACAATATTTCAAATTTTCCCAGAAATTTTAAGAAAATTTATTTATTTCCTTGAAACCTTTCAAACTTCCTTTGATAGTTCTGAAGTTTTTGTTTCAAATCTCTGAAAATCTACATTTTGTAAAATCTTTTTGAGTTAACAATTCTTCTTGAATCTCTTCAAATCTTATGAATATTTCTAGGATTTACTCGATTTAAAAAAAAATTAAATTGTCCATAAATTATTCCATGAATCTTAGGAATATTTTTGCCATTCTCTTGACACTGCCAAATTCAGTTCAACTAAATATTGTTCAAATCCTAAAAAATGAAAATTTTCTTGAAGTCTTCCAAGTTGTTTTTCCTCACATTTTGAAATCTTCAAAACTTAAAATTATTTTCCGAAAATAATATTTTATAATGACGCAAACTTTGCGTAATGTTTCTCTACATTGACGAAATCTTCCTTAACAAAAGAAGAACGCTTATACCAAACTAAGCCCAGACGGAGGCTGTAAAACAAATATTATCTTCCACAAGGAGATTATGACAATTAACTCTCATGTGAAATTTTGTCAATACAACATTTTTAGCACCTGTGTTTTATCAAAAATTTTCTGTTTTCATGATGTTAGTCACATAATCTTGAATAAGAATTTGACTAGTAAACATTTCAATTACAAATTCAATGAATAAACATGTCTATCCAGAACAAAAACATTGTGGATTAGGTCGAATTAGAAAAATATTGTAATTTGGAACAGGGCATTTCCGTAAAGGATTATAATTTGACTTGGAGGATGGAATTTTTGAATTGGAACGCAAATTTTGGAAAATCATTTTAATTTTTAATCATGAAATGGAATTCGAAAGAACAATCACTGTTCCTAGTCAGGATTCTTAAGATTCTGAATCTTGTTATCACGGTAGAAAATATTGTAAGGAAATATAATTGCGATTTGGTAGAGGGACTTTCCGTAAAAAACTATAATTAATTAATTTGATTCGGAAGGATGGAATTCATACAAAATCCCTGTTGATATTCAGAATCAGAATCATACGTCCAAAATTCGTGAGTACATATTTGTTCTTGGAACTGACTTTAATTAAATGTAAATATCTAAAAAAAACACGCTTAACGCAACAATCTAAGAGATAACGACTATACGATATAAAAAATTGCTTTATTATGTTATATAATTCAATGAAGCTCTGGAATCTTCTTTAGTTATATTCTTTATTAAATTTTTCCATAATACATAAATCATTTTTTTTATTAGAAAATATGAGGATTGTTTCTACTCTCGTCTTATCCTTTGTGGTCATTCTCAACTCTATCGGTGAATATAATAACAAAATAAATATTTATAATTTTGAACACATTTTTTACCATTCCGCGGAGTACAATTTTTTCAAAAAGATTATAGAGATTTTTGCTTTGGAAAATGTTATTTAAAAAAAAAATTATAATTGTGAGCTGGAATATTAGATAATTTCTCGTCATGAGAATTACGATTCTGATTTGGGGAAAAGAATTTTGGGAAAACATTATAACCGTGAATTTGAATGGAACTTTTTTAATCCAATTCTATTTTGGGGCATTCACGCCAGAATCGTGAAAAATATTAACGAAAAACGGAAATAAGATCCACCTAACAAACGTACGATTGTTGACCTAATAAAATATCATCTTTTTTTGTTCCAGAGTTGAGTTCGCAGACTTCAAACCATGTTCCTGGTATTCCTGGTTCTGAAACTTCTTATTCTCTTGGAAGATATTATTCTCGTGAAGGGTCTTCTTCAACGAATCAGTCTCCTCTTCGTGCCAGGTGCAGGACTCCTCCTGCCAATGACCTCCATGTCCGCCTATTTGAACTGAAATTTGAGCAACTCAAATCTGTCCGGCTTATTCCCAAAACGAATCCGACCCAGCATTTCGAAATTCGAAGATTCACTTTTCCTCCCAATGAACCAATTCATTTGAAAGGTCAATACAAGACCACTGAGCCCATGCCAGTTGAGGAACAAATTGTATTATCAACGTCAAATGGAGACGTTTTTGCGATATTGGAGAAAAATCGTAGAATCCTTCGTGGAATATATAAAATGAAAGCTTACCAAGGATATCAGTATGACATTCGAGTGAAATATAACATGAACAGCGGTGCAATTGAAGAAATGACCCCAGGAGAAGTCAAGGAATCTCCATTAGGCACCCGCACAACAATCGCTAAAAGTTTTAAAACAGTAATTGTAAACGAAGCCGCTCCACAACTGATTATATTTCCAATCATGAAGAGATCTGAAAATTAGCCAAAGTCCCTGGTAATCCTTAGATTTTGATTTATTTCCAGATGAAAGCGCTCCATGCGGGAAATTGAGAAATCACCATTACGATTGTAGAAGACGATCATTTGGTTACAAATTTGCTCTCAACGGGCGCTCCCTTCTAGGAGTGAATGAAAATCCCAAGTAGAGGCGATAGCAAACTAGTAATGAATGATTTCAAAGGAAATGTTCAAATGAAAATGAAAATTAGTTTCACCGCGATTCATTCATTGCACATTAAATCTATTTGTATCTCTAGTTAGTAAGTTTTTGTTCAATAAATTAATTTTTGAAATGCACAAACACTTTTTATAATAAACCCATAATTTATATTTACTTTCTTGAAGTAGAACCTGGTCATGAAGAACCTTCCAGCTGCAGGACCAGAAGGCATCAAGAACTTCCGGTGGAAGAAGTTCGCCCCTACCCACCAAAATCTGGGCCGCATATTCACCTTACATTCAAAGTTGGAAGCGCCCACTCCGCAGTGGCTAGTGCCAGGACGCACTATACTCCTACTGAAAAAGGCGACTTGTCCAACCCAAAGAATTGCAGGCCAATAACTTATTTGAACACGCTGTATAAGATCTTCAAAACTGTCCTAGACGACAGGATTGTTGATAGAATTAAGCCTGTCTGAAGAGAGACGTACAAACAACGTCACTCGAAGGAAGGTGTAGCAGGCCGTCAAGAGAACCTGCTAATTGGCAGATGCGTCTGCGAAGACGCAGCAGCTCATCAGCGCGTCCTGTGAATGGCCTGGATTGACTACCGGAAAGATTTCAATTCATCATCTGCCTATTGCAAAAGTATATTTACTATCTTATCTGGAAATCATCGTGTGGCGACGATCAACGTCACTTTTCAGAGGGGCAATTCTCCTGGATACCTCTGCAGCGATACTAATTATCGTGAGCATAGTTCATTTACGTATTAGATATGGATGACCTGAAGATCAATGCTTCTGCTGCAAGCGAACTTCAACTTGCTTTAAATATCGTTGATGAGTACATGGAAGAGATTGGTATGGGCTTTGGATTGTAAAAGCGTGCCAAGATTAATCTAAAGGAATACTGGGGAGACCTATACATACCTGGGCATACCACAGAGCCACATTCAAGTCGCCCGTTCCTTGGACGTGGACTTCTCATTTTCTAATCATTCATTACCGAATTGTTTTAAATCCATTTTACATAGTTGCGAGTGACAGAGATCCGCTCCCAAAAATGGCCAGGAACCACGAGAGGATTGGCAAAGGAGCGAGTTATTCTATTTTGTAGAATATTTCTGCGACACATGGTATTAGTACTTTGAATGGAATTTTCTGTAGAGTGTACGAAACTATTTTTGCCCTTGGTGTATCCACCGGAAATCATCTGTTCGACCTGTACCTCACTTTTCTCCCACCCTCGCTTTTCCTTTTCAGAAAAGGTCCTGGCAGGCCCTCTCAATTCTGTGTGCAATAAGTGAGAGTTAGTACCCTGCGATCTCCGACCAAGTTGACTGCGTCACTTGTAACGAGCAGATTAATTTTTCTTCCGAATTTTTTCATTTAATAAATATACACTGACTATTTAACCCTGTAGTTTTTTATCGCATAAATAACTTTCCAACATATTCCAACGTACAGAATTATTATTGAGACATTGGGACAGGGAATGGCCTTACAGGATCATATTTTGAATTTCAACAAGCGGAATTTCGACAGAGAATGATAATTTGAAAAACAATTTTCCTTTTGACTTAGAAGAAGTAAATTGATACAAAATGCATGTTCAGATTTAGAATTAAAATTCAACGACAAAAATTGTTACATAATATTATATAAATTCTGATATCACTTTCAATACATTCTTTAAGTACATTTTTATCTTTAAAACTTACTCCGATGAAATGTAAATATTAGATAAGGAGAAGCTTATTGCTAGAATCTGAGAGAAAACGACAATGCTGTGCATGAATATAATTTATTCTATAGAATACTTAACAGTAACAGTGTGAATCAAATTGTTCAATAATACATTACTCAGTTTTTTCTCTAAATATAAAAGATGAGGATTGTTTTTACACTTGTCTTCTCCATTGCGGTTGTCCTCAATTTTATTGGTAAATATAATAATAAAATATATATCTATAATTTTTAATACATTTTCGAGCTTTCTGCTAACTGAAATTTTCCCCACTATCCGATTAACTGAAATATTCATACTCTATTTACCTGATGAATGATTTCAAATTCCCATTCGATTGTTCATATTGTTTGATCAATTAAGTAGAATCCGGAAGATTTCAATGATTACAAACTATTTTTAAAGATTTCAGGAGATTTCTGAACATTGTAAAAGTCTCTATTTGATCTGTCCAAATTCAATCCTATTGTATTTGATTCGATTCTATTCAATTAATTAATATCCAATTATATCCACTTCCTTCTAATCCTATACGATCCTATCCTATTCTATCGGCCATGAAACTGGAAAAGTTACGTGAATTAAACGTTCTTGCACATTTCCTCATTTTGCACCAAAATCGTGGAAACGATAAACAAAAGAAGGAAAGAAGGTCCAGCCTAACTAGAATATGATTTTCTATTTTGAGAAGAATTTAATCCTCTATTTCTTGCTGCAGAGTTAGGTTCACAGTCATCAAACCCAGTTCCTCGTGTTCCTCGTTCCGGAGCTTCTAATTCTCCTGGAAGACATCATTCTCGGGAACGCTCTCCTCCAACTGCTGATCCTCTTCTTCGTGACAGATCCAGGTCTCCTCCTCCCAGTGGCAGCCCTATACGCCTATATAAACTGTCACTTGAAGAACTTAGGTCTGTTCGGCTTATTCCCAACAAGAATCCGAACCGACGTTTCGAAATTCGGAGATACACTCTTCCTTGCGAAAAGCGAATTTATTTAAGAGGAAGAAATCAGGTTCTTGAACCTGTGCCAACCGAAGAACAAAGTGTTTTATCAACGTCCTATGGTGACATCTTCGCAATATTGGTCAAAAATAATACACTTCTTCGTGGAATATATATAGAGAGAGATAGCCTTCGGGTAAAAGTGAACATGTACAATGGCGAGGTTGAGGACATGAACGGAGAAGAAATCCTGGAATGTCCTTTAGGCACCCGTGCATCAATCACAAAGAATTTTCAAATAGTTTTTGTAAACGACTCTACTCCACAACTGATCAGATTTCCAATCCTGAATAGGGATTTTTAGAAAATGTACAACGTTTTTCCCTTAAGGAGGAATGACACATATCGGTCGATCCAG
The DNA here is from genome assembly GCA_932178445.1 of Andricus quercusramuli. Lineage (NCBI taxonomy): Eukaryota > Metazoa > Arthropoda > Insecta > Hymenoptera > Cynipidae > Andricus > Andricus quercusramuli. The sequence continues at coordinate 797 of CAKNXH010061867.1, read as the reverse complement.
AAGTATGTGACTTGGACATATTTGGAACTCTGTAAAAAAGTCATTCACCTGTGCATAAAATGTATCAATTTTAAAATTCAAAAGACAAAATACGTAGCACGCGAAAATGTATTTTTGCCCTGAATGTCTCTTGTTCATCAAATAAAGTACGGCTATTTTTGGGAAAAGCTTTTTGCAGTTAGTAACCACCAAACTGACCAAACTTTTTTTTTTAAATTATCATTTTAGGTTGCAACGAACTGTTTTTGATTAAAAGATCAAATGTTTCTCAGTCTACATATCAGTCATTACATTTCTATTAAAATATAATATTTTTCAGTAACGAATTCAAGAATTGATGTAGGTAATCATAATTAGACTTAGAAGAATTATAATTATGATCTTGGATAAGATGAAATAGAAAAAATATAAAAAGATTCTCCTAGCAGGGGGCAACCTAAGTGATGTTGAGTTGACAAATCTACATGATATCAATAAGTGCATGATAAGCGAAGATAATATTCTCGCTATGCAAACTGATGGTTTGTTGCTAAAATCATCCTTGATGAAGCCATTCAAGATCAGCTTCCCTAAAAAGGAAGAATGATATGAAGATGGGTGAAGAGAAGGATCATTCACAACAGGAGCTTTCGCTTGGTACACAGACGGCTCTGAAGACTCTTAGGGAACTGAGGCTGGAATCCAAGGTTCCCACATCGGAAGAGTTTACTTCCAGACTTGTCTGGTGTTCCCTTCATGATGTTATTAAGGTTGCTGGTAAAAACTGGGTCAGTCTGATCTGGGTTCCCGGCCATGAG
>CAKNXH010061866.1:35934-117919 GCA_932178445.1 Andricus quercusramuli | reverse complement strand
GGGCGAGGGGTCGGCGCCATAGTGCGGTGAGGGGGACTAAGGAGTAGTGGAAGGGGTGTCTGGTCGAAGTGATGCCTTACTACTGTTATTATCGTCACTCGACATTTCTAATGGCTTTCTTTCTTTACCTTCAAAAACAAGATTCACGATATAAAGGGTAAATTATCGACACATAACCGTTGTGCACAGTTATTGCTTCAGGAACTGTAAGTCGTTAATTTCTTTTCCAACTTTTTCAAGTCCTCTTCAATTTATCAAAACCTTTCTTAATACAATAATATAAACATGTATTTCCTGAGAAAGATCTGTGCGCTGTGTGAGACAGAAATGTATATTTCTGCACTGTTATATTTTGCCATGCGTCTCACATCGTAAGGTATACACGGAGAGAAAACTTGGGGGATTTCTAACAGAAATTCTGGTAAAAATTCCTACTATTTCTTGTAACGCGGTGACACGGTGGGCCTTCCAGTGAAATCTAATTTCTTGGTTACTATATTTTAACGTGCCGTGTTTTGGAAATTTTCATAAATGGGTTTTGCGTTAAATAATAGAAAACTTGAGTAATTATTCGTATAATTCTCGAAACAAATTCTGTGCCTCATACAATTTCGTACCGTGCAGCATGGGAATTTTTGCAGAGGTAAATAGGAAGGCTGCCCCTCTCCTACTACCTGCAATCCTTTACCGGACAGTGCCTTTTGCCATGAGCATCGTAATTTTTATAAAGGTAAATAGGAAGGATGGCCCTCCCCTACTACTTGCAATCCCTTACCGGTCAGTGCCTTTTGCCATGAGCATGGTAATTTTTATAAAGGTTAATAGGAAGAATGGCCCTCTCCTACTACCTTCAATTCCTTACCGGACAGTGCCTTATACCATGAGCATGGTAATTTTTTCGGTAGAACTATGGTGAGAAATACTATTTCAAATATGTTTTTATCCAACAAATTAAGATATTTTCTAGCGTGCCCAATATAATTTATATGTTAGGTTCATAGTAATATATACCACATTATACCTAAATTTTTCAAGAGTTTTATACTATGGGCACGGTTATTATTTCAGTCCAATTTGAAAGGTATTTGAATAAAAACTTGATAATTCAACATTTCTTTTGATCATTTATTCGTCTAAAAATAAATGTGATAAATATAATACATTCCATTTATGTAAAAGTACATTCACTACTCACATAAAAGATAAATATTTATTGTTACTTTTTTACAATGTAATTTACTCCGTTACATGCGCGTCCAATATGTGTTTATTTCTTTACTCCAAATTCGTTCCAGGTCAAACACTTCTATTTCTTTTCAGTTTCATGAGATACTTCATACGCTTGAAAGTGATCATCGTAGTAAATATTTTTTAACTTTTCTGTAACAAAAACCGCTCTGCAAGTATCTTATAGAATACAATAGCGCACAGTATACAATTTTGGCCAATTTTCTGCTGCAATCCTGTATCCTGCTGCAATCCTGTATGACTCAAGAATTACAATATTAATTAAGTAAATCGGGATGAAGAGAAAGAGAGTCGGAGATAGAGTCCGATCAATTCATCTCCGAAATCAAGTAGAGTAGAATGGACAGATAGGTTACAGTTTCTCAGGCTAATTGTAAGGTGGAGGTATTTGTCCTCAGACCCTTGGGATGGAACATCTGTTTCAAACACAGTAATATTCTGCCTAAGCCAGCCAAAAATTGACCTGGCCTGTTCGGTTTAACAGAATTAGTAATTCTACAAGAAATACTTCATTCTAAAAATATTATTTATCCCCGCCACCATTAATATATACGATTTTTAAATTATGAAAAAGTTGAAAGATTCAAAATTGTTTCATAAAAAGAAAACATTTGATACAATTAAAAAGAAATAAATTAAAAGCACGGAAAAAATTAATGGCTGAATTTGCCATTTTTTCGTGCATTATTTAAACTCTGCATGCATTTTTCCTGAAATTCAATAAATATCACAACTTAATATATCCGCGTTTATTATATATTTCTTGCACATGTTGCAATCTGAAATGGTAAAATTCAATAAACTCTAGGAAAAATGCGTTTAAAGTTTAAATGATACACTATCAAATGGCAAATTCAACCATTCACTATTTTACGCGAATAAACTTTTTTTCTCTGAGTGTAGTTTTATAAAATTACGTTCCTAAACCCGTAAAAGTACTTCCTCTTACTAGAAAAATTTTAAATATTTCTTCTATCCCCAAAACGTTCCAAAATCTAAGTGTGAATCTTAAATTCTTTGGGAATATAATAATATGCATGATAACTCTCTTACCTTCGCAATTTCATATTCAAAGTTATTAATATCTGAGGACAGGTCATGATAAACGATGAATAGTAATCACAAAAATCACTTTTAAAATAAACTGCACGATGTTTCGACAACGAGATGACGCGCAAAACTGTTTTGTCCAGCGCGTCAACATGAAAGATATTCATTGATGGTTACAAGGGATAGCATATATTCCTCATATTCTTGTACTATACCCTATACTTTTTAGAAATGTTACTGAATAAATTTGAGTCTTTTCACCATTTTCAGCTTGATGAAAAATACATATTTGAAAAATATTTTCTTCTATCCGCTAGGTCAAAGTTTCTCAGGGAGCCTGGAACTATGTGCCTACCTGCCAAACGAAAATTGCCATGCTGCGAGGCAATCTTTACAAGTAATGCGTTACAGATATTGCATTTCATCGACTGGGAGTAATCTCTAAATGACTTGTTACTTAAAGCTCTGTACATTTGAAATGTTCCTATTCATTTTGAATTATTTTCTATGCATTTTTTCGAAATTTTACACTAAATGAATACGATTTCATCCAACATCACATTTAGTAAAATGTAATAGAGACAACAAGAACAAAATCGTAGAGTGCATATAAAAATACTCCATAATTAATGTTACTTAAAGCTTTCAATTTAGTAATTTTTAAAAACCATACACTTTACTATGCCAGCAATACAATTCTTACCATTTATTTACGATTTACTGCTATTAGCATTTAAAAAATTGCCCTATTTTAAGAACATTTAATACTTTTCCCATGCAGTAGAGGATTTATACCAAATTTTCACGTACTTTTTACCCGATTTTAAATTCTCTGTTTTCTCCGTGTAGGCAGTTAGGAATATAGATTACATATGTATATGAATATAAACAGCGTCACAATGCTATATAGTGTGTAACTATATACAGTCTATTAAGTGTATATTCAGGATGAACAGAGAAAACAGAGCAGAGTTGACTGCACATTTCTTTTTGGTAGTTTCAAGTCACGTGATGTGTTTACATTTTATTTCAAATCTTGCAAATGTAATAGTATGATTTCTTTGTTTAGCCCCTTTCTAACTGCATAGGGATATTCATTGTCGCAAACGTCTCTCTAATTTAATTACATTTACATGTATATTTTTATAACTATTCACATATTTATATGTTGCAATATTTTTGTGTGTATCGAAAGATATAAGCTTTTTTAGATGGTAGTATACTTTTGGCGCGCGTAGGTTGGGGCACATTGGTGCGTGAAGCAACCACCGCTCTTCTCAGTTGCAGCGAAGACCACGCAGTTCCCTATGTCGCATCGTCAAACTGGCGCGAGTGAAACCGGCCGGCACTCAAACACGTGTACGCGCATAAAAAAAACATTTTTTCTTGAAAGTAGTGAAAATATATACTATTATTTTTTATTGTTATTTGAAAATTTAACTATTTTGTAGAATATTCGATTCTTATGGTAAAAGAATACTTTTCAATCTGAAAATATATCTGTTCCGTTTTGGATTGAAAATTAATATGTTTTAGTTGAAAATTTATGTATTTTGTTAAAAATTCGTGTTATTGGTGCAAACTTAATCTTTCTGGTTGAAAATTCATTCTTTTTGTTAAAGATTCCTTATTTTAGTTGCAAACTCATTTCTTTGGTTGCAAATTGGAATATTTTGTTGTAAATTCATGTATTTTGTAGAAAATTCGTGTATTTTGTTGCAAACCCGTATTTTCTAGTAGAAAATTAATCTTAATGTTTCAAAATCCATCTTCTTGGTCAAAGATTTAATTACTTCGTCCGAAATGGATGTTTTTTATTGAAGATTTATAATTATAGTTGAAAATTCATTTCTTGGATTAAAAATTGAAAGATTTTGTTGTTATTATTAATTATTTTTTTGTGTTATTTGAAAACTTAACTATTTTGTAGAATATTCGTTTCTTATGGTAAAAGAATACTTTTTAATCTGTAAATATATCTGTTCCGTTTTGGATTGAAAATTCATATTTTTTAGTTGAAAATTTATGTATTTTGTTAAAGTTTCCTCATTTTAGTTGAAAACTCATTTCTTTGGGTGCGAATTCAAATATTTTGTTGTAAATTCATGTATTTTGTAGAAAATTTGTGTATTTTGTTGCAAATCCGCATTTTTAGTAGAAAATTAATCTTTATGTTTGAAAATCCATCTTCTTGGTCAAAGATGTAACTATTTGTTCCGAAATCAATTTTTCTTTATCGAAGATTTATAATTGAGGGGCTGATAGCAAAACCTGAGTAGAAAAATCGTCGGAGCAAAAACAAGTTAAGAACGATGGGGGAAAAAACGAGTTAAAAAGAAACAAGAATAACAACAATCGTATCGTATATTATAATATAATGATATAATAATACGGTAGATTATATTATAATCCGTCATTGTATTACATTTTTATGTCATAATATACGATACAATCCTGTTTATTCTTGTTTCTTTTTAACTCGTTTTTGCTCCGACAACTTTTCTACTTCGCTTTTGCTATCAGCCCCTCAATTATAGTTGAAAATTCATTTCTTGGATAAAAAATTCAAAGGTTTTGTTGTCATTGTTCATGATTTTTTTGTTATTTAAAATTTAACTATTTTGTAGAATATTCGCTTCTTATGGTAAAAGACAATTTTTTAAAACTGTGAATATATCTGTTCCGTTTGGGGTTGAAAATGAATATTTTTTAGTTGAAAATGTATGTATTTTGTTAAAAATTCATCTTATTGGTGGAAATTTGACATTTTTGGTGGACATTTTTTTTGTTTTTGCTCAAAGATTCCTAATTTTTGAGTTGACGACAAATTTCTTTGGTTGTTTCAAATTTTTCGTTCTAAATTCATGTATTTTGTAGAAAATTCGTGTATTTTGTTGAATATCCATTGTTTGGTCAAAGATTTAACTATTTGGTCCGAAATGGATTTCTTTATTGAAGATGCATAATTATAGTTCAAAATTCATTTATTTAGTTAAAAATTCATCGGTTTTGTTTTTATTGTTATTATTCATTATTTTAATTCAAAACCCTTTTTTTTGTCAGTTGAAAATTTAAGTAGTTTGTTGAAAATTCGTTTCTTATGGTTAAAGATTATTTTTTAACTGTAAATATAACTATTCCGTTTTCGCTTAAAAATGTATATTTTTAGTTGAAAATTCATTCTTTTTGTTAAAGATTTCTTATTTTAGTTGAAAACTCATTTCTTTGGGTGCAGATTTAAATATTTTGTTGCAAATTCATGTATTTTGTTGCCAATCCGTATTTTTTAGTAGAAAATTAATCTTTATGTTTCACAATCCATCTTTTTGGTCAAAGATTTAACTATTTATTCCGACATGGATGTTTTTAATTGAAGATTTATAATTATAGTTGAAAATTCATTTCTTGGATTACAAATTTAATGATTTTCTTGTTTTTATTGTTATTGCTCATTGTTTTAATTCAATCACCTTTTCTTGTTGTTTGAAAATTCAACTTTTTTGTTGAAAATTCGTTTCTTATGATTAAAAACATGAAAAGTGAGATAATGTCCTGATTTTCCGATCAATCAATCTGCTCACCCTACCCTTCTATAACTAATGCTCTGTTCCACTACCCATTCATAAACGTAGCTTTATTAAAATTCTGGAACCCAGTCTTAAGCTTATCTAGGATGGATACTGGAAAACTTTCAATTATTTCCTTCCTTGTTCTTTGTTGAAAATCATTTAAATTTTTGTCAAATATTTTTAAAATATTTCTAAAATCTTTGTGAATTCTTTAAAAGTCTTTCGAAATATTTTAAATCTTTGTGCGATCTTTATGAAATCCTTGGTAAATTATTGCAATCTTAATCAAATCTATGCGAAACCTGTGAAATCTTCGGGAAATCTTTCAAATCTTTGGCAAATTATTTAAATCTTTGTGAAATTGCTATGAAATAATTATGAATGCTTTAAAAATCTTCGCTAAATTTGTGAAATCATTGTCAAATCTTTATGAAATCTTTGGCAAATAATTGTAATGTTTGTCAAATCCTTTAAATTTATCTGAAATCTTTGCGGACCCTTGCGGTCCTTGCAAAAATATTGAAACCTTTGTGAAATATTTTGCATTTATCGGAAATCTTTGTGAAATATTTTTAATCAATCGGGAATTTTTGCGAAATATTTCAAATCTTTGTGAAATCATTGTGAATGCTTTAAAAAGCTGTGCGAAATATTTGAAATATTCGATATTTGTGAAATTATTGAAATCATGTTGAAATCTTTTAAATCTTTCGAAATATGCGCGAAATATTTAAAATCTTTGTAAAATCTATAGAAAGTTATTGCAATCTTTGTCAAATCTCTGTGAAAACTTTTACATCTATCCGAAATATTTGCAAAGTTTACAATTTAAAGGCATGTGATGCTTATAGTAGTAACAACACCAGTTCCCCAAGGGTTTTCTCCACAGTAATAAGAAAAATATTTATTATTGTGAAACAAAACCTGCGGGAAACTGTTGTATATCATGTGGTATCGTGTTGTAAATTAAAGCATGCAAAAAAGAGGCACGAAGGAAAATTTATCTACGCCCAGACTTCTATAATTATAAAAAAAATTATTTTTGAAAAAATTGCTTATAATGATAAAAATTTTAGAGCTGGTGAACGTTCTTTAATGCCTTTACATATTCAATTTTTAAAGTCGATATCTACTTTCATATGGATGGTGAAAACAAAATGTCAACAAGGTAGGAATCTAGTCAAGTGATCCAAGTCTGATATGCTGTGAAGTTTACAATTTTAAAGTATTCAATTAGGTATTTTCACTTCAACCACCAGCTAACTTCACTTCATTGAGTGCTGAGGGGAAAAAAATAGACCAAATTCAAGGGACCAAACTTTAGTCATTTTACATCTTCGTAATAAGTAATAATTATTGTCATTTTATTATTTCATTAAATAGAAATCAAAAAATAAGAACTGATTTCCAGTACACTTATATAGAACAAATTACTTTTTACGAAGATATTGACAAAATAGGGATAAAATGGTTCAAATCCCATGCATTTAATCCATTGTTTTCTCCTCAGCAGTTAACGAAGTGAAGTTGGCCGACTATGAACTGAAAATGCCTAATATTGAGGGCCTATGGATTGATGTTTCACCATTTTGAATGCTTTATTTCAAAGCAATGTATAATTTGAAAACCATATTGAAATTAAATCTATTCAAAGTAGAAGGTTTCCATTTTATACTCATGGATTATTGCATGATTGGAACTTTAAATTACTGAATTCTAAAGGTCTTCAATTATTATTTTCACGAATTCAGAAGGGTTTCACTTATATAGGGAATTTTTTCTTGTATTTCGGTGGCCACCCTACTATTATTCCTTAAAATTAAACTTTTGTCACGACATCACCTGAAAAATGTGCAGGCTCAAAAAACTATGCAGCAGAATCGTATGCAGCAGTCAGCCAATAAGCCTAATAACAAAGAAAGTACTCCATAGAAAAAAGAAAGTACCCCAAAGAAAAAAAAGTAAGAAACTGGTTACCGACGACAATAATCTAAAAGAGTTTCAAAATATCTTCAAGGAAAAAGAAAATAAATTGGAAACAGGAAACGATGAATGTTACGTCTCAGCGATGAGACGAGCAGAGGGGATTTTTTTCTTCAGAACATTATTTTTAAATCCATCCCCGAGCGGCTGGGAAGAATTCGCTAAAATGGATCCCTGTCCTATCAAGATAAGGAAATCGCCTACACTCTGTAGTTTCTAAAAAAGGCTGATAGGGTGAAGAATAAGAAGAGAGAATTAGCTATTCAAATCAACGATAAACTTACTTTATTATAGATGAGGCAGGTGAGACAGGTTCCCAGGAGTCGAGAAGATGATCTGCCTTGGAGAAAATCCGTGATTGAATGATGGCTTAAAACTACCGGAGTTACTCCAGTCGCGATGGCGGAACGGCACCGCTTGCGCCGACAGAGGCCCAAAAGAGGCTAAGGGCTTGACCTAGGGAGTAATCGTTGACCCGGTTCCTAACTTAGGCAGAGTGTCTGATCTACGAGGAGGTCTTCGACTGTAGAACCAAGTCAAGACCTTTACTTTCTTGAAACTAAACAACAACTGACGTTTTCGCGAGTTACTCGTTCAAAATTCGCTCCAGCTCCCCGGAAAACGTCCCAAATGGCTGTACCTTTCTCAGCTTTCAGCCAATTTGAAGAACGGGGGTGAATTTAAAGGAAAAGTGGAAGGAAAGCATCGTGGGTGGTGGAGAGGGGACTGTGGGACCTTGCCCTTATCTCTCAGCCGAAGAGTTGCATTACCTGGACCCAAAAGGCGTCTGCTTACAAGATGTCGCCATAAAGTTTCGTTGGAATTCGCAGTGTAGCGACTTAGAGAAATAGGTTTATTACTTTTATTGTTCAAGTGAGAAGTTCGCCAACTCTTTCAGGAATTAAAGGATACAAAGTGCCCCTTCCTTATTTGATGTTCATGAGTGAGGGTTCAGGGTTTTAAAAGACTGTTGTCTAGTTCGTGATCAAAACAAGGTTTTAGAGATTTATGTTTTAAGGTGAGATTTAGGGAAAAATTGGTGTAGAGTTTTGAAATTGCCAACCTTTGTTCATTGGTATTTGCTTCTTACCCTATAATAAAATTAAAGAGCCTTTAGAATTCCAAATGTTTTCTCCAAGGCAGATGTCCCTCTAACTAGTGAGAACCTGAAAAGAACTTTTACAATATTCCTGGTACATTAAAATATTCAAACTGCGAATGAAAATATAAATGGAAACATGAGAACATTAGCCAAGTTATAATTAAGGATAGACAGTCTTAAACTATAGACAAAAATACGTGGGCCCACATACATTTAAATATTACATAAGGGGTCGTGCATAAATTACGTAACGCAATTTTCCGACAATTTTTACCCCCCCCCCCCCCCATCTAACGCTTTTTAGGTATGTCGAATGCCACACCCGGACGTTTCACCATTTTGAATGCTTCATTTCAAAGCAATGTATAATTTGAAAACCATATTGAAATTGAATCTATTCAAAGTAGAAGGTTTCCATTTTCTTCTTCTTCTTTATTAATAATGTGTCCCCTATGAGTTTACATGACTTCGATTTCTTACAACACTTCCTTCTACATGTTTTATAAAAACTTATCCTTATTATTTACAATTATTTACACCTATTTACATAAAATCTTATATCTAACGCCTTAAATCTACTTTTGACGATAGCGCAATTTGGGACGTGTTAGCGAACGAGTGAGCGAGTGATCGAAAGCGAAAGTGCAAGAGAGAGAGAGAGAGAGAGCGGTAACGCAAACGCATCTTAATTTACTTATCCTATTACATAATCACTACTTACAATTCTTTACGCTTCTAATTTAAGCGACTTCCGTTTCTTTTTTCTTTCACGTCTCTTGTACATCCATTTTAACATTTTTTGCATCCATTCTGTCATTCTTTTTCCATTGCGCCCCTAGCATCCTCTAACTCCTTCATCCACTTTTCCCCCAAACCATCCTCCCCCAGAATCCTTACCACATTCTCTTGCCAGCTTGCTTTATCTTCCATTCCTCTCCTACATCCTTTCCATACATGCTCCCATGCTTCCTCTTCCCATTCAAATATTCTGCACTTCCTGTTATCTTCCTTTTTCCAATACATACTTGCCCTTACCTCATTTCCCAATCCAAATCTTGCTATTTTTGTCCATCTTTTCTCTTCCCATCCCTTTTCTAAATACTTTGGTACTCCTTCTTTTTTTGTCATCTTATACCATATATTATATTTTGATTCCTCAATCATCCCCCATCTTTCTATTAATTGCCTTTCTCTCTCCCTTTTCTCCACTTCTTCATAGTTGACTCCAGCCCCGTCTTCTATATCTCTAGCCTTAAGGAACTCCCTCCTTTCTTCCTCCCATCTCGTTAATTCAATCGCCCTCCCTCTCCTTTCTTCTACCTCCATCAAACACTTTCTCGCCAACTCCCCTCCCTTTCCCTCCCTCAGCTTCGTCTCAAAATTCCATGCCCTTTTTCCCGCTCTAGTACTAAATTTATCCCTTTGCGCCTCTTCTCTCAGCATACGTCCCGGCGTCCTCCAGTCTACCCTTAGCGTCCACCATATATACCTTTCTTGTAAACTTTCAATCTCTTTCCTTTCTTTCCATCCCCATATCTCTGCTCCATAACCTAATACCGGCCATACCAGCGTATAAAATAACCATATTCTCCTTCTCCAATTTTTTTTTAATTTTCTTTTTCCTATTTCCCATATCTGTTTCATTACCCCTGCTCCTTTTTTATCCTTTCTCTTATATCAGCTCTATGATCTCCATTTGCTTGCAAGGTATATCCCAAATACTCAAACTCTTTTACTTCTTCTAACTTTTTCCCCTTCCATCTCACCGTCCATTCTTTCTTTCTTCCCCCTCCTTTTCTAAACCTCATAATCTTTGTCTTTTCTACATTTAAATTCAACTTTTTTTCATCTCAGTATTCTCTAATCCGGTAATTAAGCCCGCCATCTCTTCTTCATCCTCTGCCATCAACACTATATCGTCTGCGTATGCCAGTGTATATATCTTTTCGTTCCCTATCCTAACTCCTCCCCACCCTTTTCTCATCATTTCTTCTTCCAAGTCTGATATTAATATATTAAATAAAAGTGGGCTCAGAGGACATCCTTGTCTTACCCCTCTCACCAACCAGAAACTATCTCCCACTTCCTCTCCTATCTTTACCCTGCTTTTTGTCTTTCTAAAATTTTCCGATACTTTCTTTATTAATCCCTCTCTTATCCCCTTTTTCACCATAACTTTTTTATCTCGCCTCGGTCTAATGATTCAAATGCCGTCTTCAAGTCCACGAACACTGCTATCATTACACATTTCTCCCTTTTAATCCTCTTATTTACAAAGTACTTCAGAACATATATATTGTCCATTAACCCCATCCCTTCTCTGAACCCTGTCTGATTCGGTGGCTCTATCTTTTTCTCCACAACTTCTTTCCTTAACCTCTCCGATGAAACAATCACATATACTTTATACAGTGTTGGCATTAGTGTCACTCCTCTATAATCTTTAACCTCCTCCGCTTTGCCTTTCTTCACTATTGGTATCACTCCTCCTTCTTTCCAGAACTCTGGCCACCCCTCTCCTCTCCATACTCTATTGCACATTATCAATGCCCATTCCTTTAATTCTGTCCCCCCATACTTACATACTTCATTTGGAACCTCATCTATACCAGGTGCCTTTCCATCTTTCATCATCCCTAATACCTTGACTTTTTTTTCTCTTGTAGTGTCCTGCTCTTCATCTGTTTCCCTACCATTTCTTCCTTCTCTCCCAACTTTCTTCTCTACTCCTCCTAGTAATTCCATAAAATATTTCTTCCATTCTATCATCTCAATATCCTGGTTTACTCTTTTCCTTCTTCTTCTCTCTTTATTCACCACCTTCCAAACCTCTTCTTCCGTCCTAGCCTTCTCCTCTTCTTCTTCAAACCATTTATTTTCCTCCTCTTTTTTTGTATCACTCAACTAAGTATACTCCTTCTTTTTTCTCCTATATTCTTCTCCACTACTTGTCCCTTTTCTCCATTTTCTTAATACCCTTCTCACTTCCTTCCTCTTCTGTTTACAATCCCCATCCATTCACTTCTATCCCCTCCTTCACTAAATTCTTTTTTGCTTGTGCACTCTAATGCTCCTTTTATTTCTCCTACCATTATTTCCATTTCCTCGGTTACATTTCCTTCCCCCATTTTGATATTCCTGACTTTTCCTTTCAACTGTTCTTTACCTTCCATTGACCAATCCCCTCGTCCTGCTCTTTTTACTTTTGCTTCCTTCTTAGCCTTTTTGTTATTACTCATTTCTCCCTCTACCGTCACTATTATGGGAAAGTGACCCGAATCTACATAGTTCCCCACCTCTAGTTTCTTAACCTTTTCCCTTACTTCATCGTTCACTACCACATAATCAATTAACGTTCCCCTCTTTCCTCCTGAACGTGTATATTCCCCTTCCTCATCCCCCTCTATACTTCCGTTTAGGATAAACCATCCCATCTCCATCCCATCTTCTTTACGTTCTCTCAACTCTTTTTTATCATTCTCCGGTGTGCATTTGTTCCTCACTCCCATCACCATTTCTCCCATTGCTCTGCCCTTTTTATTCTTCCTCTTTGCATTTTGAACCTGCCATTTGTAACCTCTGGGTAATCTTCCCCTTACTCTTTCCCATCCCTTCTCATCTAGCCACGTCTCCATCATTACTACTACATCCCATTGTTTCAAATTTCTCATGAACTCCCTATCCTTTCTTTCTAAGCCTGGTACATTCCAGTAGCATATCCTCCAATCTTCCCTACTTTCGTTTCTTGTCTCTTTTGGTTTCTCACTATTTCTTATTTCTTTACCTCCTGTTCCTTTCTCTCCTAGTTTCCCGATACCTCATTTTTTACTAACACTTCCCTCTTCTCATCCCAATTCCATCATACAGCTTCTATCTGTATTCTTCCATACTTAACCCATGTTCTTCTTCCTTTTTTTCTTTCCTCTTCCGCTATTTTCCTTAACCTATACTGCATGTTCCTTTCTACCCATGTCAAATCATCCTCTATTCTCTCCGAGCTTCCATATAACATCCTCTTCTTTGAATTCATTACTGAATTCTAAAGGTTTCCAATGTTTATTTTTACGAATTCAGAAGGGTTTCACTTATAGCGGGAATGTTTGCTTGTATTTCGGTGACCACCCTGCTATTATTCCTTAAAATTAAACTTTTGTCACGACATCACCTACAAAATGTGCAGGCTCAAAAAATTATGCAGCAGTCAGCCAATAAGCCTAATAACAAAGAAAGTACTCCAAAGAAAAAAGAATGCACCCCAAAGAAAAAAAAGTAAGAAACTGGTTACCGACGACAATAATCTAAAAGAGTTTCAAAATCTCTTCAAGGAAAAAGAAAATAAATTGGAAACAGGAAACGATGAAGATCGCTCAAAGGTTCGAAACAGGACGTCACTTCAATCAATTAATTTCATTTTTTGAAAATTTTTACTATTTTTGTGTATTAATAGAAGTTGCAGACGGCTTATTCAAAAAATTTATGTTTTCGACTGTTAACAGCAATAAGTTTTTGTTTTCACGCAGTTCAATATATTTTTTTTAAATTCAAAGCAGATATGCGGAGAATATATGTGTTTTAAATTTTACATAACTCAGTTTGGTAAACGGAGGACATTACGGTTATTTATTAAAATTTCACTTTCAGTCATGTAAAATGAAATAGGGTAATATTTGATGTGAAAATATGAATTATAAATATAAATTCATTATAATTTAATTTGCGATTCAGTAAGAAATAATACAACTAGATAATGAAGATTACCTGACAGTTGGGTAAAATGAGATGTCGATTACCTAGCAGTTAGGTAAAATGAGCCGAACTGTTAGGTACAGGTTCAGTTAAAGAAAACAAAGTCTACCTCTCGAAATATGTGAATCCCAGTCATGTAAGTTTGGAACTGTATCATTTTTTAGTAAAAAAATTTGAAACTCAAAACCATGAATTGTTTAATGTTTAATCTTTTAAACTTTGTATGGTCTACATACTTACGTATGTATGTTTCGAATTTTTATTCGTGTAAAATTTTTGAAAAGTGTCTACTAATGCACGGATCTTTCGCCAAACGTTATATCATTTCGTATGTTTTAATGACAAACTTATAACTGTTTAACTAAAATAATAAGCTTTTTGATTTAAAGTGCTGACATTTGCAATACATTTTGCTCAAATCTATTTTCATCTTTAAGGCCATGTGACGAGTGGGTCACGTGACCGGATTCCTACCTTACCGACACTTTTTTTATTTGTAAACTTATGTTCACACGAATAGCCACATCAAGTTGAAAATTTGGAACAATAAATAAGAAGCACGAAAAAATGCGGCTCTGGTCCTAAATTTGTATAATTATGAAAAAAGTTTTTTTGTAAACAATTTTTTTCTGCTTTTTTCATAATTATTAAAATTTAGGACCAGAGCCGCATTTCTTAGTGCTTCTTATTTATTATCCCGAATTTTCAACTTAATGTGGCTATTCGTGTGAACATAAGTTTACAAATAAAAAAGTGTCGGTAATGTAGGTATCCGGTCACGTGACCCACTCGTCACATGGCCTTAACCCTCACACAACAAGGTGGGGTGTTCAGACACCCCAAGGCAGTATTTCCGCGCACACGCTAGGCCCAGAGCGTCTCAGGGAGACAGGACTCTCAATAGCCTCCGCTTCAGTTGTTCTCTGCACGTGGGAACGGACATTTTGTAAAAAAAACGGAATTTTTAAAGAGCATGAGAGGGTCACTAAGTCATGCTACAGATGTTTTGAGAAGCTATAATGCTAATATGTCATACGTATTTTTTTTCATGTTTTGAACTATTTTTTTATGCTAATGTTTATGTACCTGCATTTTTTTTATCAATACATTATTTACGTTACTGCAAGAATCTGCCTAATAATTTATTGTGCTTTATGAAATATATTGTGCGTCAGGGACTGTGTACATAAACTTTGTGTTCCCTAAAACTGAAAAAAATCTAAGAAATGGAATTTTCTCGTTATAATTTAGCAAGAAATGATTTAAAAAGTCCTTTGAATAATTGTATATTGTTTTTAAATACCTTATAAACAATATTATACTATACATCATTCTTAATATGTTTTAAAACGACTGGGGTGTGGAAACACCCCACCTTGTGGTTAATGAGATTCTCTTTCACCTTGTTGTGTGAGGGTTAAGATTGTCTAATAATGTAGGTGTTACTTTTAGGTTACTGAGGGTGGCCGGTGTCGCAGGAAACCAGAAAATCAAGGGGAATTTTTTGTGAATGGGAAAACAAAAAAATGACAGCGTATTTATTTTTTGCTACAAATTTTACAAATTTCTAGAAAAAAAAAATTATACAGTTTTGAAATGTGAATATGTGAAAAACAACTTTCGCGGATTCCATGAAATTTTGGCGTTTTGAGGCCCCCTGAGTAAAAAAAATAGTTTTTACGTCGGTATCTGTCTGTCTGTCGTTGTCGAAAAAGAAATCTCTTTGTTTATCTAAAAAAAATTTGTTTATGTACGGGAAACCTCCCTACAGTGGATAGCTTCCTACAGTGGACATTTGTAAATAAAAGCGAAATGCCTAAAATAAACCTAATTTGCGCATTTGGTATAATTTAAGTTTATAAAAATGCATCATAAGATGGAATTTAATGTTGCACTTAATTATAATAAGAGAAAAAAGTATAAAAAACTATTTTTGACATGATCAAGAAACTTTGTCCTCAAATTTAGTAATTTTTTCCAAGTATATACAATTTTTCAGAGTGGTTTTGTTTATTAATATATGTCCCTTGGTCATCGAGCTATAATATTTTTCACATTAGAATCTTACGTTCCATGTAAGGAAATTATCATAAATATATTCTTTGAGGCTCTCATTTTCCTACTATGGATACCAACGTCATCCCTACAGTGAATTTTCAGTGAAAAGTTTTAGATAATTTACACTCATAAGTTGGTACTACCCCACTGAAAATTTGCGGCCGCGTATAAGAAACAGAATTTGCGGCCGCATTTTGAAATATTATAAACCGCTAAAAAATTTGCCTTGACTTAATTTGTATTATCTGAGGTGTAAATAAATAAGCACAACTGTGAATATTTATCAATTAAAGAACAATGTTTATTGAAATACGTGGTAAAATTGCTCGCAGGAAATTTTCAAAGTACACAAATGGTATGTTTCGCAGAAATAGAGTGAGTCATTGCAATCTTTGCGCACGAGTGCCAAACTACATTTTTTGTTACACCTGCATGTATATGCGCGCCATGTACAGGCATCCAGATGAGGATTTGGCGAACAGTGCGAGGAAGTCTCATTTCGGTGCCTGTAGATGGTGCGCGAAAAGGCTTTTCCGTGGGGGAGTTACAAACATTATATTACTTAAAAATGTTTTTGTTTGTCGAAAAGTATGGTGCGCGGCTGGGAAGCCCGAGCGGAAAAATAGTTTTGTTAAAAAAGTAATTACTATTGTTGCAAAATAAATAAAATTTCGATCTGTGCCTGACCTGGAATTACAAACTTGCGAAAATCTAAGGAAGCTCATTGGCAGTCACAGCGTGCTTTTCGTTCATCTAACTTAAGATATCAATATAAATTTCTCCATTACAAGTCAATAAAAATAAATAAATATATACATGTTAAGGTAGGTCGAAAATAACAAATTCTGGGATTCGAAATTGCTACAACGCGAAAGAGTAATGTTTTTGAACCTAAAAAAAAGTAATTAATTTAAATAAGATAGACATGCAGCTTGGTTACCAGCACTAAAAAATATGTTTTAAAAAGTTCAAGTTTACAGAGTTTTTCAATTTCCTTAAATGTTTTCGCGTACTTTAAAACTTTCCAGTGACGAAAATGCACTAGGAAAAAATCGCTATAACCCAGAAACAAAAAGTGGAAACACAGCTAATTTTAGAATGTCTTATTTTGGTATTTAATAACATTATCTTTGTAACTTGTGGGTTTCTACTTTTTCTGAGTAGATCTGGACATTTTACGCATGAAAATGCACTAGAAATAAAATCAACAAGATCCAGGGACAGAAATTATAATTACAGCGCATTTTTTAATGTTTGATTTTGCTAAAAATGGAATTGCTTAGCGGAATAAGCATGAGAAATCGGCCCCCGTTCGTATGAAGCTTAAATTGATGTCATAAGTTCGTTTCCATGAGGTATGAAACTCCACCAAGTTTCAACTTAAAAATCCCATTTTTGTGAGAGATATGGAGGAGGAAAGAAAAATCGAAAAAGTGATTTTTCTCGAAAACGGTTTGACCGATTTTTATGAACAAAATATATGTTTCTAAGACCACTCTGGAGTATTAAAATTAACATTGATAAATTTCTCGAACGAAGAATATGCATTAAAAACAAGTTCTACAATTTTGAAAAAAAATTTTTCCTATGTTCTTTTAGAGATACCACTTTTATTTTCCCAAGAAAATATCCTTGCATTGTGCACTGCAACTCAGATTTTTAATGAATTTTTTGTGTGTGGTGAAACATAGTTAAAAAAAAAACAATGTACGTAACGGTGCAGCGCCGCCCGCTGCCGAGGTTCACGGTGGATGAATGGGACCCATTTTGTTAAAGGACGTCTGCACTTTGCCTATACACGTATAGTTTCCAGAGTTTACCACTGTCATTTCGAGCCACTTGATCAATAGAACCGTTTACACTAATCTTCGGTTTTTGTGACGGCCTCGGGTCTGGTAGTCTTGAAATCAAATGTTCTGCAAAAGGATTTTCAAGGCACCTTAGGACAAAGTTGCATAATGTTTCAAAAATTATGGAAACGTCGATGCAAATGTATCGACACAGAGCATAATAAATAATTAATAATTCGCCATAATTACGTATGCGTAATTACAAAATATTTTAGCACATAGAAATGCCTGGGGGGTCGCGACTTAAACAACTCTAGTTACGACTCTTTATCGTTTGGTAAGCATAGATATAGTAGACCAGGGACGCCCGTGGTGAGAATGACGGTAACGGTCAAGCTTGAAGCCGTCACAAAGTCTGATGTCCCAAAATCCAAAGAATCATGTATTTCTTTCCTAAATTAATTCTGAATTTTATTCATAGCTAACAAAACCTTATGATATAACGTTCAATTTTTTTACGCTGTTTAATGGAGGCAATCAAAAACGATTACAGCAACCATCATTTGTTTGTTGCGTATGCATAAAAATAGGAGACGATCGCAGCGATCGTCATTTGTTCGTGGCGTATACATGAAAACAAAAGACGATCGCACCAATCGTCATTTGTTTGTGGCGTATGCGTGAAAACAGGAGACGATCGCAGCAATCGTCTTTTGTTTGTGGCGTATGCATAAAAACAGAAGACGATCGCAGCAACCGTCATTTGTTTGTGACGTATGCATGAAAATAGGAGACGATCGCAGCAATCGACATTTGTTTGTGGCGTATGCATGAAAACAGGAGACGATCGCAGCAATTGTCATTTGCTTGTTACGTTTTCACGAAAAGTTCGATGCTCAATTTCCCATTCTGCCTAGTAACAGACACAAGCGAGGACTGAGTTCAATTTCCAGTAGGTGTTCTGCGGTCTCATAAAATAGTACGATATTTCATCTCTTTTCTTTATTCATCATTATTCAATATCTGATTTCATTTTATTCATTGAATGATTTCTATCATTTGTGTTAATTAATAATTAACTATTATTCTTTAAAAAACGTCTTCAGCACTAAAGCACTAAAATGGTAGGAACTGAAGAAGAAGCGAATTGTTTTTATAGCTCTTTAAAAAGAACAATAGCTGTTAAGGATACTTTATGTCACAAATGCCGACTTTCTATTTACAAAAAAGACAATCGCGTAGAAGATTCTGAATTGGAAGCTGATTCAACTTTTGATCCATCATTCGTAATTAACGTAAAAAAATTAAGCTACTCCTGAGATCAAACATATTGAGATTCCACTTCAGAGAACTGTTTCCACGCATAAATATTGTTGTATTTGTCATTCTACAGACAATCTGATTGTAATTCCGGAAGAGGCTCGGATGCAATCCTGCATAAAAAATTAAATCTACATACCGGTTGGTAATCGGTGCTGTCCAAGGCATATAATTAAAAATCGCATTTTCATAGAAGATCTTAGGCTTTTGAAAGTACACTCTAATACAACGAGTCTAGTGTAACAGAGTTATCCAAAGTGATGGAAACTCTTTCTGTCAAATGCGATGCGACTTTATTTGATAAAGTCGGCGAATGCAGCCTCCCAGAAAAAGATGTTAAAGTTTTTACGGGCTTGACATGGGACCAGCTTAATGATTTAAAAGATAAGATGATTTCCTTGAGAAAACGTTCATCCCGTTCAGTAATTCAAGCTCTGGTTCTGTTTCTCTTCAAACTACGTACAGGAAACTCAAATGAAATAATCAGTTCTGTCTTTCAGTTAGATAATGAACAATCAATTTCTGATTATTGTGCAAGCGTAATTAAATCTTTCGAAACTGATATTCTACCATTTTCTTTTGGCTTAAGTGCTTTAAACAGAGATGATCTAATTAACAATCACACTACAGAAATAACGAGGAAACTGTTTAATGTGAGTGATAATTTATTCATAATTTGTGATGGTACGTATGCACGACACCGAAAAAGTTCCAACAACGAGTACCAGAGGAAATCTTTTTCGGGGCAAAAGAAAGTTCCTCTTTGCAAACCCTTCACTATCTGCACGACTGACGGTTTTGTGATTGATATGCTTGGACCGTATCTTGCAAATAAAAATGATGCGGAAATTCTGAAAAATATTTTGGAAGATGCAAATGGTCTACGCACCTTTTTAAAGGAAGGTGATAATTTTGTACTTGATCGCGGACTTCGTGATATTGTATGTAGTTTAGAGGAAAAAAAGTTCAAAGTATTAATGCCTGCGTTGAGAGGCAAGAGGAAGCAATTGACAGCAGAAGAGTCTAATCAGTCACGTTTTGTTACTAAAATTCGCTGGTTTGTTGAATCTGTGCATGGTATATTAAAACAAAAGTATCGCCTTCTTGATCACAAGCTTGATAACAAGCTGTTACCTAAAGTGGGAAGTTTCTTTAGAATTGCGGCATTTTTAAATAATACTTTCGGAAGAAGGTCACTCTCAGACGTAGACGTTTTAGATGAAGTGGTTCAGGGGATGCATACTCAAAAATCTATCGATTATACTTTAGCTATTGAGGCTGAAAAGAAAGGATGGTTTGGAAAGCAACTCCCTTTCCAGAGTATAACATCCGAAGACTTATTAGACTTTCCGGAGATGACAAAAAGGGATCTTAAGAATCTATTTACTGGGTCATATCAACTCTCCCAATCTGTGTCGTATTTATCTGAAATGGTCAATAAAGATGGCACATTGAATATACAATATGTTAAAGATGAGGAAAATGTGCTGAAGGTAAAAGTTCCATCCAGACATATTTCTCGCACAATATATAGGTGTTGTTTTAGGTATAAGCCTAACAGCGTTGGGGTTTCGGGCCTGACACATTATGCATGTGAATGTGCTAGTGGTAGAAGAACAGTTGGTTGCTGTTCTCACATTGCAGCTATCGTTTATTATTTATCTTACGCAAAGTATTCATCAGAAGTTTTGAAACCAGCAGGAATACTGAACGATTTATTTAAAAACGATAATTGCATTCCAGTAATTGACAGTGATAGTGGAGGAGATTGAGAGGCGAGGGGACTCAATTTAAAAAAAGCACCCCGATGATTATGAACTGATGTGAGAGGCGAGGGGACTCACTTTAAAAAAGCACCCCGATGATGAGGAGTTTAAAAACGTACTGAAACCTCCTCGTGGTAAATTCTGGTAATTATACGTGTACAGGCAAAGTGCAGACGTTCATTAAAAAATGGGTCCCATTCATCCACCGTTAACCTCGGCAGCGGGCGGTGCCACACCGTTACGTACATTGTTTTTTTTTTTTGACTATGTTCCACCACACACAAAAAATCATAAAAAATCTGTGTTGCAGTACACAATGCAAGGATATTTTCTTAAGAAAATAAAAGTGGTATCTCTTAAAGAACATAGAAAAAAATTCAAAATTCTAAAACATGTTTTTAATGCTTATTCTTTGTTCCCGAAATTTTTCAATTTTTTTAAATACTCCAGAGTGGTCTTAGAAACATATATTTTGTTCATCAAAATCGGTCAAGCCGTTTTCGAGAAAAATCACTTTTTCGATTTTGCTTTCCCCCTCCATATCTCCAACAAAAATGGGATTTTTAAGTTGAAACTTGGTGGAGTTCCATACCACATGGAAAAGAACTTATGACATCAATTTAAGCTTTATACGAACGGGGGCCGATTTCCCATGTTTATTCCGCTAAGCCCTTTGTCCGCAAAAGTGTGGGCTTTTTTTAGCACAGATATATAGTAGAAAAAATATTCTATTGAATACCTACTTCCAAATTTGGAGAATTTGCTCTAATTCCTATTTCGATTCCTGGGTCATGACGAATTTATTTCAATGTATATTCATACTGAAAAAGCCCACATGTGCTCAGAAAAAATAGTAAACCACAAGTTATGAAGACAATTCCATCAAAGAACAAAATCAAAATTTTCGAAATAAGTTGTATTTCCAATTTCGCTTTATGGGTCATTGCAATTTTTTCCTAGTGCATTTTGAACAGTGGAAAGTTCTCATCTGCCCCAAAAAATTCTTCTTCTACTTATACAGGTGTTGCGAATTTCGTCCAAAAACAGGGGTGACCTAAACTTGAATTATCTCTTAGAACAGACTATACAAATTAAGTCAAGGCAAATTTTTCAGCGGTTTATAATATTTCAAAATGCGGCCGCAAATGCTGTTTGTTATACGCGGCCGCAAATGCGGCCGCAAATTTTCAGTAGGATAAAATAGCAGAAGAGAGAATCAGCTGATACTTTGAACATAGCTGCAGCGTAATGTAATTGAATGTTTACTGTAAATATAATATAATAGATTTAATAACGCAATCATCTCTGAAAGGCAGGTGCTCGAAATTATTATTATTTAAATGATATATTTTAAAATAAAATATGTAGGTTATGTACAGTAGTGTATAGTGTTGAAAATCTTAACAGAAACATAACCTCCCTGGCGGACCGGCCGAACGCAAACATTACGCTACAGCGTAACGGTAAAGTAATGGTAAAGTAATGCTAAAGTAATATGGCATTATAATTAATAAAGGAAACAAAATTAATATGTAAATTGTTGCAATTATAATAAAACGTTAAAATTTACATTAAATGGTCATGCCGTAATTGCAACAAGTTGCTTTCTCAGCGTTAAAAAATAAAAAAACAAAGTGGCTGTCATTCAAGTCGGGTCCCTGCAGACTGGCAACCCACTTAAAGCCACGTGAGCGGGTTGCCAATATGCAGGGGCCCGACTGCAATGACGGTCACTATGTTTTTTTATTTTTTAATGCTGCAAAAGGAACTTGTTGCAATTGCGGCATGACCGTTGAACGTAAATTTCAACGTTTTATTATAATTGCAACAGTTTACATATTGATTTTGTTTCCTTTATTAATTATAATGCCATATTACTTTACCATTACTTTAGCATTACTTTACCGTTACGCTGTAGCGTAGTGTTTGCGTTCGGCCGGTCCGCCAGGGCTACACATTAGTGGACTTTTATATATTGAGGATATTGAGTAATTTTAAATTTCCCGCAAGTAGGCACAACCTCACCATGCACAATTTATATGTAGGTATTTTCTAGGTACTTTTGACACAGCAAGATTGGCGGCAGTCCTAACCTGACCTGCCCTGTCCACTGAAAGGCGTGTTGTCAAATACACTGTTAAAAAAGCGGAGTTATAATCTACTCCGAAGCATACCCTATAAAAGTCCCACTGTTTAGAGTTAACGGTAGGCGGAGTAGAAGAAGATGAGTTAAAATGTAACTCGTGGAAAATAACTCCTGAAATGAACTGTCCGGAGTTATTTCAATCAACTCCGTTCTGACCCTATAGTTGTCCCACGACACCATCAGGAGTTGATTTGAAGGAGTAAATATCGCTGAAAAGAAACGCTGAAAAGAGTATTTCACTATTTAGAGATAGACTCCAGTACTCTGAAAATATTTGATGGTAAAACTCCAGAATTCTAGATGGTCGCTTGTCGAGTCGGTGTGATTAATTCATTATTTAACATATAGGAAAGTGGAATATGTCGACGATAAAAAGAGTGAGATATGGCAACCAGCCAAAGCGGGTGAAAAATGTTTATGAATCCGAATTGGGAAACAAAGAATTCATAGACACCGGTAATTATAATTGTATATAATAATAATTATGAGCATATCCATGATGCTTTTGAATCTTTTTATACGACTCAAAAAACTTGTATGGATTATTCCTTTTTAAAATTGGTCATATTTGTATATAAGGCAAATGAGTCAATTTAGAAACCCTTTATTATTGAAAATTAATACTGAATCCACTTACTCAGAAATGTCCAGGAATATTTTTCGAATGCTCCGAAAGCGTATTGGAAACAATTTTCCAAGCATTTCTTTATTAATTTTAAAAGGAATAATACACATCCTTTTTCGGAATGGTACGAAAGGATTCTATATTATATACAATTATACTTACCGGCGTCTATAATGAATTGTTCGTATCCCAATTCGGATTCATAAACAGTTTTCACCCACTTTGTTCGGTTGCCATATCTCACTCTTTTTATCGTCGACATATACCACTTTCCTAATATTAAGTACCCAAGTAGCAAGATAACTGCAGACTGGCGCAAGCTGGATGCCAGAAAAGGAAGAATCTGTTTGCAGCCTGGCGCCCGGCTGGTTCCGCTTTGGCGTGCTGTTCTAGCACCAGAGTCTGGTATAGCAGATTCTGACCCAGACTGCTCATGATATACACCAGACAAAATTAAAATAATGTTAAATGATACTAAATAGGTTTCTGTAATAGTTTTACACTATATTTCAGCCCTTTCTGGGAGAATATACTGCGGAGACGTCACAACATTCCAGGAGACACACTGAAATATTAAAAACATATCCTGTTGTCGTATAAGCTTGCATGCTTGCATGTTTGTTCATACTTGTGAATCGTTCAAATTTCCGATTGCTAGATTTTCAATTTCATTATTTATATTAATTACTATTATTCAAACTAAATACCAGAATCTGTTTGCTTTATCTACCAGATTCTGTTTTTCGTCTGGTCTGATCTTTTCTCCCGCCAGTCTGGTCGACTAGGGGGAGCAGATGCTCAGCCAGACTCTGGCCTTTGTCATACAAGGCAGACGTTGCTACTAGGGAATGAATCTCACCGACGCGACAACCGACCATCTAGAATTATGCATTCTAGAATTTTCATGTTTTCGCAGTTTCGCACGCGGTGACTTGCGGCCATGATGTGGCGAACAACTGCGAAGAGAGTGCTTGTAAGTTTTCTGCGAACGCAGCTCCGAACATAAACTCCGTAAGAAGTCCCGACACGACTGATTAACTCCGGATTGAGCATGGGTAAGATTTTGTTTCTGTGCGGTGCGAATTAATTATATTCACTCTGAATGCACTTCAGAACCTTTTGCTCTCTCTATTTTACTCTGGAGTAAAATATGCGAAGTTAAATGTATTCGATACTGAGTCGATTTTATACTCTGAAAAATTGTACTCTCAATTCCGCTAGTCATTTACTCCTCAAATTTTTAACAGTGTATGAGCGAAATAACTGACATTATATTTTGCTAATTTTATCCAAAATCGAAACTATATCACTTTTTTGTATGTTCTGATAGTAGCGTCGGTATAAAATATAATTTAGGGGTACTCATAAAAACATCTTTCTATTCTGATTCGCGGTGTAGGATCGAATGTCCAATCAAGGGCGAACCTGCCAACACTGGACAAAATTTTACCACCTCAAAATAATATCAATAGCTTTTTATTTGCTAATGAATTGATTTTTACTGATATCTCATCACATGGGTGAATATATCAGCTTTATTTGTATCATAACAACTCTTTAATATATATCCTATTTTGTGTCTACTGAAATCTACGAATTTTTGCTATCCACTGTAGGGAGGTCTCCCCTACACTTTGTAAAATAAATGCAAAAAAAATTATTGTGAAATAAAGAACAAATAATAAAACACATTTACTTTA
Source organism: Andricus quercusramuli (assembly GCA_932178445.1). NCBI lineage: Eukaryota > Metazoa > Arthropoda > Insecta > Hymenoptera > Cynipidae > Andricus > Andricus quercusramuli. The sequence goes on along the minus strand of CAKNXH010061866.1, from coordinate 92,816 downwards.
TTTTGTTCTGTCCAATTCAGCAGTTGCGAACAGAGGCACAATATTTACAAAAAATCACGTTTTTCAAATATTCTAAAAAAACACGTATTGAATATTACAGTTTTCAATTCGTAAGATTTGAAAAGATGCGTACTACAGTTTTGTTTTAAAAACGGTCTTAAGCTGATTCCATAATTTGTTCGTCTAAATTATATCCACAAATTTGCTTTTATCCGTTTTTTTATAGGACGTGTAGTTTCTGATTGAATCGTGAAAAATCCCAGCACCAAGAAAGAATTGATACTGATTGGGGCGAATTAACATTTTTGTAATGCGCGTGAATCCCGTTTTCTGATTCGTTCGAACGCATTGAGACGCATTTAGATGAATTGAGACAGCGCGAATTGAATGGTTGTGAATTCGTATGAATGCGTGGTCGAGGTCAATCAGAAAAAAAAATTTATAAAAAGTGCATGCGTCGAGACTTGAAACAGCGATCCCTCGTGTATCAGTCCAGAATACCCGCCACTGAGCTACGAGACAATTTTTTAACCATTTACAATAAATCCTATGTGCCCTGCACGTTGGTTTTCCTGTTACGGATTGAATTGTATGAATCAACACTTGCTGAAATCCGCCGTGACGCATTGGGGCGAATTCCAGTGTGTATTTTACGCTCACGAATTTAGACGCATTGACCAATGTTGAAGCGTTTGCGTGCTGACGCATTGAAGTGTTTTCGCTGACTTTAGACTTTTGCGCTGTATTCGTACGTATAGAAAGATTCAAAATTGAAATACTGTCTTCACGAATTTACATGCATTGTCACATAGGTCCAATGCGTCATTGTCGCAAAGCGGGATTTGCAGGGTATCCTTGTCTTTTCAATTCAATTCGTATCAATACTTTCTTTTTTGCTGGGATAACATTACAAATAAACAAGTTGAAGTTGTGTAAAAACGTCTAGAGATTAATGGCAAATATGGAACGAATATTAAAATAATCATGAAAAATAAATTTTTTTCTTTATTTTGCTATAATTATCTCAATGAGCAGTTTGGAGCCCAGATATGGCCGTTTCCACGAAAAGTGCCATTTTTCTGTCACCGTGATATTATACGCAAACCAACACTAAAAATACAAGTTGTATTGCGTACAAATTTACAGACAGACTTCCTGAAATAGAAACGAAAGCTTACAGTCATGACAGAAACCGTACTAAGAAGATACAACATATAATAGTTGCAAAAAATCCCAAAAATATACCTGTTCAATATTTGTCACCGGCTACAAATTGAATGCTTCGCATGCTCGCAGCTTTTCCGCGCAATGTTTGAAAATTCTGAGAAACATCATGCTAGTTCAGTGGAGTATAGGCTACTGAAATTTCACGGATTTAACATTGTGCTTCGATTTATAACTCAGCAAGAAAACCTCAAAGTCGTGTCACGGCTTTTACAATTCAAATGTCCGCTCCAAGGTCTGTAGTTGTGGAAAGTGCGCGCAACTACCCAGGCCAAAAATCTTTCGATTTTTTATTAGATTTTGGTGGCCAGTAGACGCCATATGAAGCAAAAAAGATGTGCTTCCAAAATTATCGAAGTATTATACATTCAAATAACGAAAATTTTGAATTTGGCGAAAAAATGTCCACTCCATCATCGTACTTTACGCCAAGAATACTTGATGCACACTCTTCTATGCTAACGGAAATTAAGCAGTATGTTGGGGTGAAGAAGTTCACCATGGATAAAGTTAATATCTCAGTGCGCGCAAAAGTTATGCCCAATTTAAGGCTAAATTTTCCACTCCAAAGTTTCAGCGAAAATGTCTACTCCAGCGCCAGCAGCTGCGAAAATCGCGCGCATCAAGATAGGATCAAAGTTTTTGCTGACTTTGCTGTATTTCGGTGGTCAAAAAACGTCCCCGCAAGGTAAATTATGTGCCTCAAAAATCTCGTGTATTTCGTGAAAATCAAAGTCAAAATTTGTGTATAAATGGATTTTCTTCAAAAGTTATACGTCAACAAAAAAATGTTGTTTGACAAAAAAGTTCCGCTTTATTGAAAGGAATAACTTTTGTCTGAAACTTTTTTCCAAGAATTCAGAATGTTTCAAAATATTGCAAAAACATAATTTCATTTGCTTACTTTATTGAAAGTAAATTTTTCGTGATACATCTTAATATAATTTCCAATACATTCTATGTGAGTAATATCAGAGATTTATGATTTATCCATTTATAATATTCATTTATTCATAATATTATGTTGTATAATTTTGCATATTTAATAATATTTAGAGAATCAGGATTCCTTTGGGTTTGAAATTTCCCGCCTTGAGTGAAATTTTCCTTCGTACGGCCATGGTAGACACTGTCTACTTAGATCTGTCAAAACGACTTTAAAAAATCCCCCCCCCCCCCCAGGAGGCAATGGGGTGGTTTTTTTTTCGCGAATCGAAAAAATTTTTCGAATAAAAATTACGTATTTCATAAAGGGGAATCTGAATGTGTGATAAGAAATTGGGGTTCCCATTCGAAATTACAAAGTTAACCCCACTCCTGCTTCCTGGGGGGTGGGGCGGGGTGAACTTTTTCAAAGTCGCTTTTCCCCCTTGAAAAATAAAGTTTTTTATTACGGATATTTTTGTCATAGGATGCGTATTTTTTGAGATATTTCGATGTCTCAAGTTAAAAAAAAACACCCAGTATATTCTAAATCAAGAAGATGGTAATTCACACACTACTGGAAAGTATCCTGAGCATTAAAAAAAAGAATCAACAATCTTTCACCTTTCATTCATAAAGTATCATTCATTAAATTGATTTTATGGATTTATTAATTTCAATATTTTGTGCAAACTGCGCGCATGCGCAAAGATATTGACCAAGCTTAAAAATGCGTTTCTACATGTATATAGAATGCACGAAAAAAGTTTGAAATGTGTGCCTTCAGATTTGTTTTTGACTTTTCTTTAGAGAAAATGACACTTTACGTGGATATGCCCATATACAGATATTAATATAGTATACATTTAATATATTAAAGTTGAACATAATGTAGAAAAATTCGCGTATCCGACAAATATTATACGAGTGCGAATCACGAGATACATGATGAGAATGTGTTCGTTGAAGCCGAATGATCTTTAACAAAAGAGAATTCACAATCACGAAATTACTACTGTCGAAGATTTCACATTTAAGTGTCAAAGATTTTGTATAAACGTGGGGAAGTACAAAGACCGAGCGCGTAGCGCGAGGTAAATATATTATCGAGCGCGAAGCACCAGAACCAACAGTCGCGCGCCCTAGGCGCGCTCAAACTTGCGATCCGCGCGCGCAGTGCGCGATGAGAATGTGCCCGCATAGCGGGCAGATTTTTAAAAATAGAAAGCCTTGAATCCCTGAAATTTCAACTTTGAAATTTACAATGTCAATTATTTTATTTCAAAAAAGTGTTCAATTTTTATGTAAACATAATAATTAGCTTATTTTTAATAATTTCAAACTAGAATAATTCAACTTGACAGGATTTTTATGTATAAAAAACTTTTCAACTTCTCAATTTTAATTTTAAAGAAGGCCATGGTTGCATAGCGTGGATTGACGTATATGTTTCAACCATTATTTCTTGAACTCTTTAATTTATAAAAGTTAAAATTTTTGAATTTTGCAGTTTGATGAAATTTAATATTAAATTGTCCAATTGAAAAGTTGTAAAAGTTTCACTTTTTATGTGTAAATTATTATGCTTTTGAATTTAAAGTTTCGGAATTGAAAATTGTTTAAGCTTTGATTTTAAGTTTGATAAAATCACTTGTAAGAGTACGAAATTTTAATTTCACGATTACCGTACAAAATTCTTGCTCACCGGAAAATGGCCGGGAATTCGTTTCCTCGATTAAAACGGCCACCCTGTTATTCAAATTAGAACAGTCAAACTTTACCATTTAAAAATCTTTTATTCTGAAATGTTGCCATTAAAATTTAACATTAAGAACTCTAAAATGAAATCAATAAAAATGTCAAGAAATCGCATCAAAAATTAGAATATATGAGCTTTTGCAGCATTAATTTAATATAATACATGAAACTGGCCTCGTTGTTGGTTTTTCAGCGCCGTTGTGATGTTTTTTCATCACCAGTTTCTTTACACCTCAATTTTAAACACATTCTACTTCTATTTAGTAACCCTATAAGTAAAATTTATTTATTTAATATTTCAGTAATATTTATTTAAAATCCTACGATATTATTCGAATTAAGTTTTTCTTAAGTTCCTACGGGGGACTTGGCTTCAAACTTGAGCCCTGAGAATGTTAACGTCTCTAGCGCTTTCATTTTAGTCCAAGATCCCACTGCATTCTTGTCAGGTGATAAGCCAGCAGGATAAAAGTTACTGGAGATGAATCCTTAGACATGGACGATCAAGGAATGTCCCACCTGCCAGATCCAAGTCGGTCAAAGGTGCGATAAAAATGGATTCTTAGCGATCGATTTTTCCAATATTCACCTGTCTTGAGCCGGCACATTGAAATCTACACCATATTGTAGAGGGCAGTTAGTGCTTTCGGAAAATGTACTCCTGCCACCCACCACTTGGTCAAGAACCCCCGTCAGGGTGGCCTAAACAGGGTGATTAAATTTAACTCAGTGGTATATGTCGAACAGCACGATAAAAAAAACGTGAATGAAAGCTCTAAACCCTATGTAGAGGAAAAACTTGTCCTTCCAGGGCTCGAAAGTACTGAAATAGGTGGCACGGGCATTTTTTCGTGAAATTTATTTGCTTTGGCTGCAATACCCTTCACTTGTCATGACGAAATTTTCGAAACGAAGCATTCGAAAAGTTTGCAAGAATATTAACGATTAGGAGCATGTTAAGATATGCGGTGTAATAATAATTAAGAAAAAGTATCTTAAATTTTAATAATTTCAAAGGAATTTTCCAACCAGTTCTATTGAGGTAAGTGTTAGTGTGATGTCACAGCAGGATAAGTAAATCAGACTAATAAATTATCGACCTCTTCAGAAACTGTGAGAGGATCCATTATGATCCCTTCGTAAGAATAACATGCGGCTGTGAGCGCACGGTAGCAGTCACATGAATGGGACTCGAAGCATTTTTCTAAATGTTATTCCGAAACAAAACTTGACAGATTTGTCTTCGGCATGAGCTATTTAAAAAAAATTAAAATTAAAATTAATTACTTCAATTAATTTTAAATCCTTTCAATTGATTATTTTGATAAATTAAAAATTATGCCCCAAAATTTTCAAATCTCGAAGAGGCGGCAAACCTAAGTTTAGCTAGGCAATGCGCGTATTGCGGATGCGTTTCAGACAAAGTCCGAAATATTCTGTGAGGTCGCGCTTTGCCTGGAATAAATGCTAGCAAACCTAAATGTGTCAAATGTGCTTTAGGCAAAGTTGGAAGCAATTTCACCTTGCTTTAGTTTAGGATGCAGAAAGCTTTTATCCTTGGATCGTTTCGTGTCCTCAAGACACACAAGGGTTTTGTCGGCCTGTCGTTGTGACCACCCATCTCACGGTTGTGAGAAGTGGCCATAAGCGTGATTTAAAGTGGTTCTACTGGGAGCCAGTGTAATTTTTTTAGATTTAGATGGCAGTTGCTCTCCGAGGGACCCTGCGGTGGTTGTTCAACTCTTTTTTTTTTTTTGTATATATACTCAGAGCAATGTCCTCTTGTGGCATAAGGGTGTTTCTTGACGTGAATGGAATTTCCTTCTAAATTTAAGGTTGAGAGGATTTTCATTTGTCTTAACAGGAATTCTTTTGTAGCAAAAAATTTCCTTATGCGGCTAACTTCCCTTAATCTTGCAGCCAAATAATTCTGTTTCTGTAAAACCTAAATTCACGTTGTTCAGAACAAAACAGGCAAGAGAACGATTCTTTTGTTTCAAGACAACTTTTCCTCTAAGTGTATATATGGTTATGTTTTAAAAAGTAACTGCGTCCGTAGCAGTAGCTCAAGAAAAACGTTTTCACCATGGAACAGTGCTTTATATGTGAAAAATCATTGAATAGTGGTTCGATTCTTACTGTCAAGGAAAAGGGCATGAGAAAACTGTTATCAGCGAGTATCGAAAGAGGTGAGAAAGGCCACGAAAGAACGGCTCAGAGCTGACGATAATTTCATTGCAAATCAATCAAAAATAACTCCAAACACCTGGAAAAATGTGACAATGGTAAAATTGAACACTATGAGAGACACAGTTTTTAAACATTTGTTTTGCAAAGACGACGTTGGCGTGCGATATCACGCTGATTGCTGCAAAAGGATACATAAACCACTAACTGGAAACAAAAACGGACTACCGGCATCCGATGAAGTTGATAAAGCAATGAACGATATTTTTGACTATATTGAAGATAATTCTGACGAGTGCCAATTTACATTGTTACACCTGATGAAAGCAAATTAAAGGTGATTACAAGCCCTTTGTTACTACCGTTGAACAACGCTTGCTTTCCAAATATGAGAACGGTGTCATCCTTTTTGAAACGAAAGGTATCGCTCCCATTGTTTACTTAAAGAATGTTACTGGACATAAATTACTTGCAAATGCGTGGTACGAATCTGGAGCATCTGACCCGAGGGAAGAAAGATTGAGAGTTGTACGCGAGGTTGCCGTTATTATTGTCGAAGACATTCGTGCAGAAAAGTACGAGATGACTTCTAATCCTCCCCCGGACAATTTATTACAGGATGTTAAATGTCAGGTCCCAGAATCCCTTCAAGATTTTTTGTCAGAGGTGATTGTCTCATCGCAGAAAGGTTCGTTAGAAAAATATCAGAGGCAGTGCGCAAGCATCGCACATGCGATTATTTCGGCAGTTCGTCCTCGATCTTTCACGTTACCAGTTCTCCTAGGAATCGGTGCTTTCATTTACAAAAAGTTTGGTTCCAAAATTTTGATTGACATCTTGCATAACCTTGGTTTTTCTGAATCATATAAAGAAATTTTTACTTTTGAAACTTCATCCATTTGCCACAAAGAGCTAAAAGTGTCAGAAGCAGGTTTCATGCAATTTGTGTTCGACAACGCAGACTTCAATCTTCGGAGTTTAAATGGGCATGGGACCTTTCACGCTATGGGAGGTATACAGTGTATTACTCCCTCTGATTCGATAGATCTTGACACGCATTTGCCACGTATAACCGAAAATAAATCAACAGTTATATCCTCTAAATTGGCTGATTTCGAATTGAAGAATTACACTAAAGCGAAGAACGAGGGACTGATGATAATAAAAGCTAGCGATCTTGAGACACTGCGCCATGTTTCCTCAGAGATTCACGTGACACGTCCGGACTTTATGTGGCTTTACGGAAAGTGGATGTGTGACTTCCCAATTCCAGGCTGGAGTGGTTTCATGGAAAATGCAAATGCACATCGTCAATCATCCGCGTCTACAGTACGATATCTTCCTTTTTTGATCGCACCTGCGACGAATTACGACACCGTTTTCACCTTGCTTCTAATTTCTGCCGAAAAAACTGCATCTCACAATCAAGCTCATTGTTTCTCGACTTTTGATCAACAATTGTGTTGGATATCTCGTGACATCGTAGGGGCTGTTGATTCAACTCCGGAGATGCAATCGTTAAAAAACGTTACGGTAAGACTAAGTGGTTTCCACCTGGCGAAAAATTTCTTGGGCGCAATAGGTAAAATAATGTCAAGCAGTACATTGGGGGAAATTTCCGCGTTGATATATGCCGGAAATAGCGTGCCAAAAATCATGGACGGTACTACATACTCGAGAGAAATACGAGCTCATTGTTTGGTCAGAACGGCGCTGGGACGGGTAATTCTAGATCTAACGGAATTTGAAGATAGCGAACGCGATGAAATTGAGTTGATTTTACAAGATATCGATTGCGCGGTTGTTGCTTCAAGCGAAGACAATCTGTTGGTAACAAGTGCGATCGAAAAGTTCCACTTCAAAATGAAGGAGATCGAAGGAAAAGGTCCAACTGCTCGACTGTGGATTCAGTATTTCAATTTTACGACACTTCTGACAACTTACATTGGAGCTGAACGTAGCGGAGATTGGTTTCTTCACTAAGATACCGTCAGACATATGCTTCCGATTTTTCACGCTACAGGTCATTTTAATTACGCCAAAAGTGTTCATTTGTACCTCCAAAACGTGGAACGTTTACCAGAAGTAATGGCTCCGCATGAATTTGAAAAGTTTATTGGGCGCTCTTTTTTCAAAGTCAGGTGAAACAAAAATTTTTTTTCCGGAGTTTGGACCGATCTTCTGATTGAGCAAACATTGATGAGGCTGATGAAAGTTAGGGGTGGACTCATTGGACGCGGCTTCACCGAAAGTACCACAACGGCTTTTACAACAGGAATGATAGCAATGCAGAACGTTTGCCACCAAGTGGAGCAGTTTTGTGGTATTACTTTTGCCACCTCTGATGAGCATGTTGATGCACGAACAACTTGCGTAGCGCGTGATACCTCCGATGTTGAAAAACTTTATTCCTGGTTCGCAAAAAACGATTCTTTTTGCGAGAACGTGGCTTTAATTGCTTTATGCTCGAGAATCGTTGGCACCTCAGACATTAATTGCCATGAAGCTTTTCAAGTTGGGTTGAAAATGTTGTCTAACGTTGTAGTCTCGACATTTGACTCACTTCCTCTCAAACGCAAAGACACTATTTGTTCGCTTTCTGATATGAACAGTATTTTAATTATCGCAAATAAACGCATCACGATTGACCCCTTGCTTCTCTTCCAACGAATGTGCATTAGCTTGGTGAACAACGATTCATTAGAAGAACATCTATTCTTCGAGCTGACGCCATTTCCACTCTCGTTATTCACCGAAGAATGAATGGGAAAAGCGACAAAGTCATCGTTGTACGACTCATTTTCGAGAGTGGAACCTCCCTCAATTTCCATTTCTGATCATCTCTACGTCATAGACGAGGGCTTCCTTTTACACAAAGTCGTTTGGAGAGGATGCAATATCGTAAATGTAATTTTTTACAGGATTCATAAATATATAACCAGTCATGTTAGGGGTCAAGTTCATATCATCTTTGACGGTTATCCTGATGTTGATTTCGCCGGGGCTAAATCAGCAGTGCGTTTGCGAGATCAACAAAGCACCTCGCACCGACCATAGAATTTGACGAGAACATTTTCTCGTCACTTACGCAGGAAAAGTTTCTCTCAAACGACAAAAAAAGGCTCGTTTCATTGAGCTTTTCGTCAATTTCTTCGGGCGGAACAACATAACAGCACATCAAGCCCCTGAAGACGCCGACAACATGATTATTGATACGGCCATTGAAAATTCACGAAAATATCGAACCATTTTCATTGTTGGAGAGGACGTCGATCTGCTGGTTTTATTAACAGAATCAGAAAAAATGTTCAACAACGTTTTTCTTCAAAAACCAGCAAAAGGGGAAAAAAAGGAAGAATTCTATTCCAGTCACTGTCTCAAATACGGAAAACTGGTATCGGATAATATTTTACTACAACATGCCTTTACTGGCTGCGATACAACTTCCGCCCTGTTCAATATCGAAAAAGAAAAGCTCGCAAAGCTGTCGAATGACCGCGAAGATCTGCACTGCGCAAATAATTTGAAAGACAAACGTTTGAAACAACATAAAAAAAAAAAAAAAATTGATTAGCATTTCGAACTCGAAAGTTCATTGCCTCACTACCCGATTCGGGTAGTGTTTCTAGGTGGATAAATACTACCAGTGTGGGTCCACCACTCCCACGACGGGTCAACAACACGCAGTATTCCCCGAACGGTCACCCATCCAAGTACTAACCGCGCCCAACACTGCTTAACTTCAGTGATCTAACGGGAACTGGTGTTTTCAGCGTGGTATCGCCGTTGAAACAACATACAATCAAAAAATTGGTTAAAAACTTTTCATGGCGCTTTACAATGGGGGATAAAACAGAAACATCCCTCAATCATCTCAGATACGAATCATTCCTGAAATCTGCCGCCAAAACCAGAAATAATATGTCCAAATTACCGTCATCCGAATCGTCGGCACGTCAACATTCATTGCGTGTGTTTTACCAAGTGCAAAAGTGGCTCGGAGTAGAGGTGGAGCCAACAAAATGGGGGTGGAAAAAAACACCACGGTGTCTCGAACCTACACCACCGACGCATCACCCGCGCCACAGTCATTATTGAGAACAATTACTTGCAAATGCAAAACGGGCTGTGGATTAGCCTGCGGCTGTCGAAAAGCTGGACTGAATTGGACGCTGATTTGTGAGAATTGTAGTGTTGATTCGTGCTCAAACGCCCCGAGCAACCAGATCGACGACAACGACAACGACGATGACCTTCTAGAAAATTCTCCTGTGGGACCAGAGGAGAGTTGCACTGACAACGAGACCGAAACTGAATGTCAAACTCAGAGTGAAACAGAATCTCGAGAGAATACGGACGTTGAACAGCCAACAAAAAGATTCAGATTAAAATAAAGTCACAAATAATCATTCCATTTCAATAAAAATAAAAAATATAATAAGAAAAAATAAATACATAAAACCTGTGGATCAGGTCTACTGGGGAAACTACATAAAAAAACGCGCCAAGACCTCTACCTCTACTGTGGTGTGGAAATGAGTTACGAGTCGCTTTCGCCCGTGCCTCTGTGTTGAGAGCGTTCCCGACCGTGATTCACACGTCGCACGAAAAACTTGTTCATACAAAAGTTTTTGGAAATTGAGTTCCCTACAACTTTGCCATTCAAGTATGCCACTTATTTTCAATACAAGTAGTCAAAAAGTGGAAAAAACTGCGCCACTTTCCTAATTTTCCACACTTTTTGCTTATTGTTAGCGACCAATAATTTTTTTACAACAATATCGTTCAGATAAAAATTGTAGAGAATCAAAATCTCTACAAATTTGTTTTCCAACTTTTTGATCGAGAAATGCAAAAGACGCGTGAAAATCGACGAAAACACAAAATCCAAGATGGCGGACGCTTCCGGTAATTATTTCTTGGACAATTTTGTGATTTCTTTATCTGCTTCGCGGGGGAAACTCAACTGCGTCGAAAAATCGCTGCCCGCGGTTTTTCTCTTCCTTATATTGAATTTGATCTAAAGTCATTGGGCTATTACGGTGTAACACGATTCGAGCCACTTGAACGAAATTGATCATTATTAAAATATGCAGAAATTGAACTTTAATATGCTGCATTAGGTTCATTACATAATTACAAGACGATTAAAACAAGATAGAAAAAAATCGGTTAACCCGTTCAATTTCTGTTGGGAGTTTTGGTAATGTTGCATTTTATTCGAGATTACCTTCAATATTGAGAATATTAACCGATTTTCCGAATCCTTTTTTTCATTTTTTTTCAAATTATATCATTTTCAAATTTTATCAGCTAATAAAAATTTCATCGATCCATGTGTCGCGCAATTTTAGATATTGTAAAAGTATTCATTGTCGGTGGGTGATTTACTTTAGTCTTTACTGAAAGACAAAACCAGAGTCAAGGATGATTAACCAATTCATTGAATATTCAATTCAGTAACGCGACGCCACCGAGGCGTAACTTGCTTCAAAACGTCGGCCAGCTGGCTTCAAGTTCCGGCCAACAGTGACAAGGAATTGTCAATCCATATAATTACATTCTCATCCTAATGAGAAGGTATTGGCTTTATGTAAACGTTTTGAGATCCCCTGAGCTAGAAAAAACGATTTTTACCAAGGTGTCTGTCTGTCTGTAGTCTGTAGTCTGTGTGTAGTCTGTCTGTAAGCACGATAACTTTCGAAAAAATGATCAGATTGGATTGAGGTTCGGCACATTTCTTCAAGCCTAAGAGAAAAGGACAAGTTCGTTAGCCAGCTATTTTGGATAAAAATTCAAAAAGTTAGAGCATTTTCAAAATTTTGAAATCATTTTTTTTCATAAGTTCAAAATTTTATGTACGGCAATTTGCAGTACTCGAAAATCTCAACAATTTATCGCCACGACTTTTTTTGGTAACAAGAAAACTATCGGAGTTATAGCATTTTCAAAATAAAAAAAAACGGAAATTAATATTTTAAGCCAAACAGTGCACGATATGGAAAAAAATCAAAAGAAGTTTGGGCACAGTTTCGGCATTTAGAGATAGAAAAAAACTGTTTTTCTTTCTAATCGTCTTAAAATTACATGAGTGCTGATATTTAGGGACAAAAAATTGTCAATCCATATTATCTGTTTATGTCACAAAAAAATTTAATAAAAAATGATGATTTTTGGAGAAAATAAAGATATAGAAGGGGAATAAATTCTTTGAAATAAAATTAATCTAGGTACCATATTGAACTCAATACGAAACGATTTATGTCTCAAAGATTTCAAGTCGAAATATATTGTATTTTCCACCTAAAAAGTCTAATCTTTTAGAAAGCAGATAACTTTTAAACCTTAAATATAAATTTTCAATATAAAAAAAAATTTTCAAGCAAATGTTTCAATTTTCCACGCAAAAAATTAAGCTTCAACCAAACAGTTGCATTTACAAGCAAATAATTGAAATATCCAGCAAAATAAGCGAATTTTTAACGGAATAGTTATATTTTCAACTAAATAATTGAATTTCCAACCTACAAAGATACATTTTGAAGCAAATGGTCGAATTTTTAATGAAAAAGCTTAAACTTGAACTGAAAATAATTTCATTTTCAACTAACTAGTTCAATGCTCAAGCTACATAGATGAAATTTCAACCAAATGGCAGAATTTTCACAAAAAAATAATAATAATTTTCTTCGAAATAGTTTAATTTTATGCCAACATATATGAATTTTCAAGCCAAAAAGACGAAATTTGTAAAAGATTGTTGACGCTTTAACCTGAAAACTTGATATTTCAACAGAATATTTACATTTTCAAATTAATAGTTGTATTTTAACCTACAAAGAAAAATTTTTTAACTCAAAAGATTTATTTTCTACAAAAAAATGCATTTTCAACTTTTAACTTAGTATAGTAAGTTAAAAGTATAAAGTATGAAGAAAAGTATAAGAAGTATAAAAAGTATAAAAGTTGAAAGTATAGTTTAATTTTCAACCCAAAGAGCTGATGAATTCTCAACCAAACATGTAATAGTTGATATTTCAAACAAAAAATATGTTAATCTCAAATAAAAAATAGTTTAATCCAGCCAAATAGACGCATTTTCAACAAAATAGTTGATTTATTAAATAAAAAAGATTGATTTTCAACCACATAGTTGCATTTTCAACCAAAAAAGATAAAATTTGAATCAAGAAGATTACTTTTCTACCAAAAAATAAGAATTTTGAACAAACTTCCAAAGAAAAAGGTTAAATCATTTTAAATTTTAATTCAGAATGGAAACAAAACTTCGATTCATTTTATTATTATCTAAAATATGAAAAAGTATGAATATTCAAAAAAAATTTGAAGTTACATTTTCAGTGTACAAAATTAAGTTTTAAGAAAAAAAAAAAGAGTTTCAACTAGAGGGTTGAGCCAACAGACTCTTGACCGGCGGCGGCGATTTGAGCAATTGTGATCATCGGGGAGCGGCGCGACAACGCGCCGCCTTCCTCGGCGGCGGCGGGTGTCGCACGGTGAGAATAACATTACTTTTTTGGTTCAAAATAACATATAGCCCACAAATATTCACCGATTTGGACAACAAAAACTTAAAAAAGACAGTGATAAGATTTTTAAGAGAATTATCTAGCCTGCTTTTCAAATTAGGCTTTCAATTTTTTTAGAAATAAGCAAATATGGCGAAGAAAATGGCCATTTTTTCTATTTGACGTTCCCGGTGCTCGTCAATAATAGGAAAATTGTTGAAATCGCCTAAGTTTCATCGAGTGAGATTAGTTAACGATGTTCCAATATTATATAACAAACAAACCAATTTTTTATAACAATTTCATTTGTTGAAAGAATTTTTTCTACGATTATCGATAATTTTAAGTTTTTTAAAGATATATTGCAAAAAAATTGGATAAGAACAATATAATGATGAAGAACTTTCTTCTCAAGATTATTATTATGAATATTATAAACAAACTTAATGAAAAACTACATTAATCAGGCATTTTCCGACAGAAAAATTAGTTTTTTTCAATGTTAATGTTTTTAATTCGAAACTTTCTGATAATTTTAGCAAAATTCATAATTTTGTATTGATCTTGTAATTTATTTAAACAAATGTAATAAAAAAATGCCCTATTCGGGCATTTGGCGGGAGAAAAATTCTTTTTCTTCAATGCCTGTCCTTTCAGTTGGAAACTTCATAACAATTTCAGCAACATTGTAACAGAATTGTTACAATAAAAAGGAGCTCGGGGCGACACAGCACGAAAGGGGTTGCCAGGCCGCACCCGAGAGGAGTCAGAATTCCCCGAAGGGATCCGAGGTCCCAAGCGATAGCGCGACTCGCATCAGTCTCCGCTCGTACTCTCGACTGTCAATAGTAAGTCGCAGTTACCGGTTATTGTTATTATTGTTTTTATATTATATTGTTATTGTGTGCTCGACCCATAGTGTTGCCTCTCCGCCTCGAGACCGAGCCGTTTCGCCGTCCTAAGATAAGGAACTGGATTCTCGCTCCACGACGGTCCCCGTTCGGGTGACCGCCTCTCCGCCAGGGCATCCGACCGCCCATCCGTCCGTTCAACCCTCGACAAGAGGTCTCCACCGGTGTAAGTGGTAATAAATACAATAATTTTTATAGAAGGAGTTTTATTTGTGTTCGACCCTCTTCTCGGCGTACTGTTCCCTCTTTTCCTCCCTGGTAGGCCCCCCAGCCATACCTGGCGCCCAACCCAAAAACCCACACTTTTCCTTCACGATAAAAATTCCAAAACCTGCCGAGAAAGAGACACAAACTAGAATCAAAAAATTTTTTTTTGTTTGTTTTTCCTACTCGACTTTAATCTCGAACTTTTTTTACGCATGCTATATGATCCTGTTGCCTAATGCCAGCCGTTTAAAATTCACATGCAATATTCGTACTTCATTGATACCCGAATTTATTAATAATGTTTTATTGATGATCTGATTTATTTACCATGCTATGTGATTCGCTTTTAGATATTAACTATGTATTCGTTATATATATGCTCTCTGTGACAATTATTTGAAAACAAAAATTTTTCGTCATGTGCGGAATTGGCCAAAGTAGTTAAATAATACAACTAGCATCAGGAACCTGCTTCGAATTAGAAATTTCAAAAAAAATTAAGTGAAATCGTTTAAGCTTAAAATTTTAATTTTTGGAAATATAGAAATAATGAAACCGAAAACGGAAAATTCAGAAGAATAAATATATTGAAAAGGTTGGACACAGATTCCAAAAAATTACTATCATAGTGCGTATAATATAACGAAAATGAAAACCTAAAATGGGAAAAATAATTCATTTGGGTTTGGCCTAAGTATTCCAAGCGGCCAAAACAAATATTTCGCGCGGGCTAACAAGCTCGCACGGGCAGCGAGCAACACACGCGACTCGCGGCGAGGTCACGCGACGTATTTTCAAAACAAAGGGTCCGGCGACGAAAATAAACAGATTTTCGAACTCGGCAATAAATTACTAGATAATTAAAGTCCTTATTAGAGTATACTAAAATAAATCCAAATATAACCACTGAAATTAAAATAAAATGTAGAAACCTGATATAAGAATTTAATATAAGGTGTCATATTTTCACAAACCTAAATTAAAACTAAAGTTAAATGAAACTTAGGTCGGGCAAAATCAAAAACAAAATGATTAACCCAACCATAATGGAAAACGATCACGACAATCTAGATTTGGAAGTTGCCGCTGCACTTCCAAATCAAAACACCGGCAAAACCGATGACACACACACAAGTAGGGGAGCCATCACAAAAATAATTGACAGATCGTTATATCGCGGTAGAGGTTTCGCCAGGAAAAACGCAGAAACCGCAATAATAAACATACCGGATAAAGACAGAATTATCCCACCAACAACAATAGATCTGACTCAAACTGAAAATAAAACTTTTGACCCCATCGACAATACACTCTTTTGGGATCATGAAGATTTACCAAATTTAGACGGACCCTACCCCAGAAACCAAACAAGACAGGAAATAAATAACAAAACTTTCGATTGCGATTTCTTTTTAGAAAATAATACACAGTTCCTTTTTGAAACGGACGAGCTTCTAGAAACGATAGAATTCAACGAATTTATGAATAAACAAAAAGAATGGTTTTTTTAGAGAAAAGGGGAAAAGGGCAAATAATTTAGGAATTGGACTGGACCCGCCAGAAAATAGTTCTTTCGATCATAGAAAGAAAACTATAGAGCCAAATACTTGGAAAAATATAAACGAAACTCATAATAGGCAATCCGTTCAATTTAATTTAAGGAAAAGTTTAAAAGAACCTCGATTAACCTCCAATAATAATACAGACAATTATAACGAAGTACGAAATAACAACTTAAAATTAAAATACACAGACGACAACGAAACAGTACAGGACAGAACAAACTCAAAACAAAACAAACGACAAAGACTCTCGACATTAAACAATAGATCTAACAGACATTCAAGAATTCACATAAATAACCCAGACACAGATCACGAATCCGACAATGAATTAAATACCGAAACAATTCCAGCTACGTATTTTCCTTTCGGCATGATACAAACGCCTTTCCAAATTATGAGTAATTGGCCAATCAAATTTCGGAATAATAAAGACGATAGTCCCGCGCATTTCCTTGAAGAATTGAAAAGGTTTAAAAGGGGTTATAAAATAAACGACCGCGATATTTTAGAAAATTTAGACGCACTATTAATTGAAGACGCAAAAGACTGGTGCGAAATAAATAAAAATTCCTGGAGATGTTTATCTGATTTTTTTGAACATTTTAAAAACGCGTATATCGACGAAAGATTTTCTGAGAAAATTAGGCAAAAAATTAAATTTTGTAACCAAAAAAGAAATCAAGACATCCATTCGTATTTAACGGAAATTAGAAAACTTTTCACTAAACTCTACCCTAGAAAAAATTTGGAATGGGAATTACGTAGAACATATGAAAACCTCAGAATAGAATACAAAATGTATATAAAAAGAAAGGATTTTGAAACTTTTGAACAATTAGAGGAGTTGGGTAAAGAATGGGAAACTGAGCTAGCCAAGTCAAAAATTCTAGGGCAAGTGTTACAAATCACCGAACCAAAAATAGAGGACAGGATAGAACAAAAACGTAATAACAGTAGTGGGGATAAAAATAATCAGGAAAATAATAAAGATGATAAAACGGGAAATAAAAATGGTCAAAATAATAACAAAAGTGGATACCAAAACCAGGGTAGAAATCATTACAAAAGTCGATTCCCATTTTCACCATTTGGATTTCCATTTCTACCTTCCCAAAATCAATACCAACAAAATTTCAGCCCTCACTTCAAACCTAGATTCCCACCTGGTTTCCAATCAAATTATCAACCTAGATCCCAAAACTTTAGACCCAGATATCCCTACAACCCCTATTACCAAATGCTACCTATGTTCAACCAAATGTCATTAGGCTCGAATCAAGGTCAAAGCAACCCAATGATCGAATTCCCAAAAGAAAAAGACGAAAATAACTAAGAAAATAACAACGTCAAGCAAAATTCCGAAAAAACAAACTACGGTAATAAAAACAAAAAATTATTTAACAATAACAGGGATCAACAAGAAAAAACAAGTCCCAACTCAGACAAAAAACAGGACTCGAATACAAAAATGAATGAAAACACAAATAATTCAAATTGCTATTATTGCGGTCTAACGGGACATTTTAAAAGAGAATGCCCTTACTACGCATATAACCAGGGAAACTGGAAGGGCGGGTACTAGGGCCAAAAATACTGAAACCTAGCACCGAAACGCCGGAAATCTTAAATTCGGATAAAGATGAAATAACAGAAACACGTTTTCATCTAATGACGAAATTCGAAGATAGCTTATTTCGAACTTTAGTGAATACAGGTGCCACACATTCGTACGCTGGCAAGGAATTGCTGGAAAAAATTCAGAATTCAAAATTTTCAATTTTTAAACCCGTCTCGCGAAAATTAATGTTCGCGAATGGCGAAATGGTCGATATAATTCGGAAAGTAGTAATCCCAATTAGAATCGGTAAACACACAAAACAGGTTATGTTCAGGTTAGTACCAAAGTTAAATTCTGTAGGCATTTTAGACACGGACATGCTAAAAACCCTACGGATGACTCTAAATTATGACTCTGAAACTTGGTGGATACCAGGGAGTCCCCCCACTTATTATCCAATGGAAACCTATCCAATCTCACTACCACTCCCCATAAATGAGAATAAAACTAAACCTGACATTGAAGTAAAAGAGAAAAAGGAAGCGAAAAACGAAAAATTTAGAGACGAACCAGCGATTGAAAAAGAAAAAAATAGAAATCCAGAGAATAAACCGAAATTCGGAGGTAGCATTAACCTCAAAAGCACAAGAGAGCTTAATAAAAGTAACCCAAATGTAAAAGATAGCGAAATTCCCTCAATACCTATCAATCCTAACCAATCCCCAAAAACCAAGAACGCCCAAATTCCTGTAACAAATCCTAGGAAAGATATCCCCAGCTTAATGAGCATCCCTACGAACAACAAATTCCAACCCCTAGAGAGCATCCCCACCCCCGACACTAGCGACGATTCGTGCATAGAAGACTCATTCAATTCAAATAAACCTAGAATTAGAAAAAAGGGCATGAAAAATAATTCAGGAAAAGTTTATCTTAATAGCGAATACGAAAACAAATACAAAAATTGCGATGTCAATCTTTGGAAAGATAACAAAAGTTGCCAACCGGAAAAAATCGGAAACTGGATCTCAAAAAGTGAATGAGATATCAGAAAGGGATAATAGGAATCAATGGATTCATTTAAAAAAAAAGCGGTTAAGTTAAATAATATTACGGATACCTTAGAAAAAATCGACGAACAAAATTATGGTTCGCCAGAATATTGCGAGGGTATTGTTGAGCTAAACGAAACCCAACAATCCCAACTAGAAAAACTCTTAGAGAACAAAATAAAAATTCACCAGGGAAAAGAGCATAGGGCGACTCATTTAACAAAACATAAAATTGATGTGCAGGGCCACGACCCCATAAAACAGCAATATTACCACGTGAGCCCAAAAATCAAAGAAATAATTTATCAAACAGTTGATAAATTATTAGAGCAGGATATAATACAACCCTCATGTTCTGATTGGTCGAACCCTATAGTTATGATCAAAAAACCATGGAAAGATTATAGATTCTGTTTAGATTTTAGAAAGGTAAATAACATTACAAAAAAAGACCTCTACCCAATTCCACTCATGACAGAAATACTGGACACTTTAAGATCAGCAAAATTTATTTCCAAAATTGATTTAAAATTAGCTTATTTACAAATTCCATTAGATGAAAATTCAAAACCAATCACAGCATTCACAGTCCCTGGAAAAGGCATGTATCAATTTAAAAGGATGCCATTTGGTTTAACCAATGCTCCAGCCACTTTCCAGGGACTGATAGATAAAATCATCACTCCAGATTTAAAGCCAAACGTTTTTTGTTATTTAGATGATATTGTAATAGTAACACAGAATTTTGACGATCATTTGAAATATTTAAATATCGTATTAGATAAAATCAATGAGGCAAATTTAACGATCAGCCCGGACAAATGCGAGTTCGTCTACTCGGAAATCAAATACTTAGGTTTTAAAGTTAACGACAAAGGACTACAAATAGACGATGAAAAAATACAACCAATTCTAGAATTTCCAAAGCCTCAAAATATTAAACAATTACAACGCATAATAGGGATGGCAAGTTGGTACAGGAAATTCATCCCACACTTTGCCGAAATAATAGAACCGATGTACAGACTACTGAAAAAAGATAAAAAATGGGATTGGGGATTAGAACAAGATGAGGCTTTCCAAAAAATCAAAGATCTCTTAACTTCAGCACCAATTTTAACATGCTCAGATTTCACGCAACCCTTCCTACTCGAAACTGACGCGAGTAACACGGGGTTAGGAGCTGTACTTACACAAACAATCGAAGGTGTAAATTACGTAATCGCTTACGCGAGTATAAGCCTAAACGGCGCAGAATCTCGGTACTCGGCATCAGAAAAAGAATGCTTAGCGGTAGTTTGGGCCATACGAAAATTCAGGCCATATTCAGAAGGTTACAGCTTTAAAGTAATCACGGACTACTTAGCGTTAAAGTGGCTCCACAACCTAAAGACCCCCACTGGTCGATTAGCCAGATGGGCATTAGAATTACTAGAATATGACTACGAAGTCATATATCGTAAAGGTAGTTCAAATTTAGTCCCTGATGCTCTCTCGAGATTAGGAGAAACAATGAAAAATATAGCCTTCGCGTTAGCTTGTAGCATAGAAAAACCAAAAGCAGACAAAAATGACAAAACAGACGACTGGTACTCTACAAAATTCAGACAAGTGACGAAAAGACCCGAAGAACATGAAAAATGGCGAATCAGAGATTCGCAACGTCAAGTTTTACTGGAAAATCACGACGAAACTCAGGCAGGACATTTAGGCTCAGAGAAAACTTACGCGAGAATTTCCGAACATTACTTCTGGCCAGGAGTATATTCGGACGTTATCAATTACGTAAAAAACTGCCAGACTTGTCAAAGAGTAAAACCAGGTAACCAAAGTAAAGTAGGATTAATGGGGAAAAGAATAGTCGAAAAACCATGGACCATGGTAGCAGTTGATATCATGGGACCATTACCGATTTCAAAAAAGAGAAAAAACCAATACATTCTAGTGTTTGTAGATTTATTTACAAAATGGGTCGAAATAATACCGATCAAAAAAGCGAACGGAACAACGATAGAGTCAAAATTTCATGAACGTGTCATTTCGCGTTGGGGAACACCGCGGATTCTTCACACATATAACGGAACGGAATTCGTAAATAAAATACTAAGAGAATTGACAGAAAAATTCGGTATCAGGCACACGAAAACGCCAAAGTACTGCCCCCAAACAAACCCAACCGAGCGATACAATGGGACAATCAAACAAATAATTAAAACCTATTTAGATAACGATCACTCTACCTGGGACGAAAACATAGATGACCTACAATTTGCTATGAATACTAGTAAAAATTCATCAACACAATTTACCCCTGCGTTCTTAAACTTAGGTCGTGAATCAGAACCACTTCAGTCCCTAAGAATAAGTTTAGAACCCGATAGCGAGATAGAATTCCAAAGCGTCGACAAATGGACCGACAGATTAAGAAAGTTGCAAATAATAAAAGAAGAGGTTCAGAAAAATTTAGATAAGGCAAACGAAAGACAAGCTAACAGTTACAATTTGAGAAGAAGACCAGTAGAATTTTAAAAGGAGATGGGGTTTTAAAAAGTGTAACCAAACTATCAAATAAAGCGGATAAAAAAGCAGGTAAACTTTACGACCAGTATGAAGGTCCATTTACTATTAAAAAGAAAATATCCCCAACTATTTACGAATTAAAAAAACTTAAAGGAAGAAGCATCGGGGAATGGAACATAAACGATCTCAAGTTGGAAAAGGATACATGAACACACAAAAACCAACGAACTTAGATTACAATAATTCAGGTTTAAGTAATGGCAAAAGGCAGGGGATCAATAGCACTAAATAAATAATACGACTCAAATAAGAAACAGAACAAATAAACTTACTCAAACTCCGAGGACAAATTAGACAGTACAAACCTTTAATTTCAGGAAAATGGAAGAACACCCGAGGTGCTACTTATGCCAAAACCTCATAACAGTGATCAAATATGAGGACCACCTTAGAGAATGCCGAGCCTGGGATTGGCTTCAAAGAAGAATCGCCGGAGCCGAGGAAAAAAACCTCAACTACCTCGACAAAAGGTCTCCACCGGTGTAAGTGGTAATAAATACAATAATTTTTATAGAAGGAGTTTTATTTGTGTTCGACCCTCTTCTCGGCGTCCTGTTCCCTCTTTCCCTCCCTGGTAGGCCCCCCAGCCATAACATTCATGATGAGTTTATGCATTTTATGACTTTTTCAAACCGATTTAATAAACAAATGCATTATTCAAGCATTTGTAGACAGAAAATGTCGTTCTTTTCGATGTCGACTTTTTTAATTCGGAACTTTATGATAATTTCACCAAAATTCTGCATTTTTTTATCAATTGTATGATTTTTTCAAACGAATTTATTAAAAACACATGCATTATTGGGGCATTTTTTTAATGTCCAACTTTTTTATTAGAACCCTCATGATAAATTCCGCAACGTTCATGGTTAGTTGATAAATTTTAGGATTTTTAAAAATTTAACAATCAAATGCATTATTCGGGCATCTGTGGACGGAAAAATTGTTTTCTTTTTATGTTAGTAATTTTAATTGGGATCTTCATGATAATTTCATTAACACTTTTTTTCAATCTCAGTCCATTTAGTTCAAGTTTCTCAGATTTTTTCCGCCGACAGATGCCCCAATGATGCATTTTTTATTGGGTAGTGTGTAGATGTCCGGTGCCGGACGCCAGGTTGGTATCCGGTAGATTGCTATGATTGGTTACACGGCAGTGGGCGGAGTCTGCCGGACTGCAGCATATACAGGATGTACAGTGTATACTGTACAGCAACCGACTTGTGTATTTCTTATTTTCTTGTGTTTTCTTGAGACGTGTACGAGCCATAACCTCGAAGCAAATTGTATATAATTGGGAAGAAGAATACAAGTGTAACTTTTTTACACACTTGAATATAAAATTCTTCATTTGTGGGAGCTATTGTCAGTTATAATTGTAGAAGTATATTTATTGTGGAGTATTTATTGTGGAGAATATTTTCAGGAACAGAATAAGCCGCGTCAATGATAAAGAATAAATCTAAAATTATTATTGTTATCTGCAACAAATAAAAATCGCGAACACCAACCAAGCCTTTTTATGTATCCAATTGACAATTAAATATTTAACTAATATGGAAATTCAATACTCCCTACACAATTGATTTTCGAATAGTATTTTTAAACTGATTGTAGGATGCTTGGAAGCCAAAATTGATTCCTGAAGACGATTCGGGAAAAAATTTCTTTTAAATCATAGTAAATGACATTTGAAGAGAAAAATTAAATTCTGGAGTTGCTTTCAAAACAACTCACTAAAGATTCTTCAGAAATAATAATAATTCATTCTTGAAAATTTGCAGAGAATTATGAGAAAAAGGCAACGGAAAGTTATCTTACTTAATTCTGTAAAGAATGTTGCCTATTCGTTGAAAAAAGTCCGTAAAAAAATTGTGCCAATTTCTTGAAAAATAGCCAAGTTTTGGATATCTTTATAAAAATTGTTGAATTAATCAATAATTATTGTAAAAGTGCAAAGTATCATAGAAAAGAGATATTGAAAATGCATTCTTTATTGATTTAGAAAATAAATTGAGCCTATTCTTTGGAAAATAGCCAAACTTTTAATTTGTTCATGAAAATTGTTTAAATAATTAATTTATCTCAGAAATTTGCAGAGCATTATAGAATGAAGTCATCGGAAAGATATTCTTAGTTAATTTTGTAAAAAAATGAGTTTATTCATTAAAAAAAGCAAAACTCTGAATTTTGTTGACGAAATTATTCAAATATTTAATAATTCTTGTAAAGTTACAAAACATAGTAAAAAGTCATCGGAAAGATAATCCTTTTTGACTCCGTAAACAAATTGTGCACATTACTCGAAACACAGCCACATTCTGAATATGTGTACGAAAATTGTTTGAATAATTTATAATTATTAATTAATAAATAATTTATAATTATTAATTATTAAATAATTTATAATTATTAATTATTAAATAATTGATAATTATTAATTATTTCGAATGTGCAAAGTATCGTAGAAAACAGTTATTGGAATTCATTCTTTACTGATTTCGGAAACAAATTGAGCCTATTCTTAAAAAATATCCAAATTCTGAATTTGTTTATGAAAGTTGTTTAAATAATTAATAACTTTTGTAGATTCACAAAAAATAGTGAAAAGTCATCAGAAAGACAATATTAGTTGACTGTAAACAATTTGCGTTCATTCCTTGAAAACAAAACCAAACAAAATAGTTGAATTTTCATCCAATAAAGATTTTAGTTTGAGTATTCAACATAAAAATATGAGTTTCAAATAAGAAGAAAACTTTCTACGAAGATACTTGCATTTTAAACCCAAAAAGATGAAGTTTCAATAAAACAATTGAATTTTAAACGAAAAAGTATGACTTTTTAACAAAATTTTTGAATTTTCAAACCTACAGTTGCATTTTCATCCGATAAAGATGGAGTTTCTGCTAAAATTGATTAATTTTTAAATTAAACAGACAAATTTTCAAAAAGTAGTTGAATTTTCAACCAAAAAGGATGACTCTTTACAAAATGGTTACATTTTCAGCAAAAAGTTGTAGTAAAACTACTGGTTGTAACAGTAAATGTTGATAACACTGGCTACACTCGCGACAATATAACACGTACGTCATAAGAAAATAAGAAATGTACTAAGTCAAATGCCGTACACTCGATGCTGCAGTCCGGCAGACTCCGCCTACTACCGTGTAACCAATCACAGCAATCTACCGGATACCAACCTGGCGTCCGGCACCGGACATCTATACACTGCTATTTTATTAAATTTGTTTCAAAAAATCATGAGATTAATCATCAAGTTATGAGTTTTTCTAAAATTTTCATAAAGTTTCTGAATAATAAAAATTGTCCTAGAAAAAAAAACGAATTTTTCTGTCGAAAAATGCCTGATTAATGCATTTGTATTAAAATTGTAAGCTAATTTGAAAATCAGGCATGGCAGCTCTGTTGGGAATCTTATCAGCTTTTTTTAAAATTCTTTTCCTTCAAAATCGGTAAATAATTGTGGGTTGTACGTTATTTTGGACCAAAAAATAAATTTTTTCCCACTGTGTGACGTGACGGTCTGGTTTAGTATTTTTATTTTGACTTACAGCTTGGAAAATATAAAAATAAGAAGGAATAAAAGATCAATTTCCAGCATAAGATATTAATTTAAATCGGTTTACTTTAACTCCTAATTGGTCGGCGCGCCAATACGCCACCGCGCCGACTGCGTCGAATTCGGATCAGCGGCGGCACGATTTTTAAATAGGTTTGCTTGCCGTCTAGTTTAAAAAAAAAAGATTGTTCAACAAAATAATTCAAGATATCTTGTTATGAAAATAAAAATAACCTATCAGACGTGGATATCATTCCGAGCTACACTTCATCAAAATTTGTAACAGAATTGTTACCATAACTCGGGACTCGGTACGACCCTGAACGAAAGGGTTGCCGGGCCGCACACGAGACGAAACGGAATCCCACGAGGGGAACCGAAACCCCGATCAACGGCACGGCCGTCTTCAGTCTTACTCCGTCGCTAGTTGCAACACGTAGTTTTGTCCTCTCTAAAACCACGCCACGGCGAAGTGCCCCCCGGGAGCTATTTGACGCGTTTTACGGAACCATTACAAGTGTAGTATTGAACCAATTTAAGTGCCTTTTGGGAACCGCCCCAAGTATCTGGAAACTATCGACATTGCTGGTCGGAACCTGCTCTGGGCCGCCTCCTGGGAGAACATCGGACTCGACTACGTCCCTGCCGGGCCTTTCACCCCTACGTCTTAGCCCACACATAACCACGGGCCACTGGCTTTCGCCAGAATGTAAGTGGCAATAAATGTTTTGATCTTTCCAATTGATTGGAGTTTTATTATGCCTCTGCCCTCTTCTCGGGTTTCCGCTTCCTATTTCCCTCCTCGGCATTACCTCCGTAATGCCTGGCGCCCAACCCAAAATCCCACACTTTGCCTCAACTGAAAACACCAAATAACCTGCCGAGAAAGGAGACATAATATTTAAATTCAAACTTACAAGGTTTTGACTCTTACTCTGAAGTTATCTATATTTACATTTCGCATGCCATTGATTCCTTGTGCCTTGCCAAAATTATACCTGACTACATAATTTAAATACACTGGAAAATTATCTGCATGCTCCATGATATTTACTTGAGAAGGTTTCACATTATATTCCTATCTTATACGCAATGAAGTGATTTATATATACTTAAACATTTTTATATTCGAAATGATTTTTATTTGCCCATTACATGTGTCAAATAATTGTTGCAAATGTTTTCTTGAATATTTATCCGGATATTTTACGATGTGCTGACCAGCGATATTTTGGGAAAAATAACCCGAATAACGCTCATAAAACCAAAGCAGGAATTAGTTACAGAAAGATATTTCCTCTCGAATTATTAAAAGAAATCTAAAAACTTGGAAATCATCGATTAGGATCGGACTAAAACAAAAAAATAAAATAAATAAAAAAAAGAGAAGCATGGATTTTCTCTTTACCCAAAATTTTAACCGCCGAACGAAGCAAACCGTTCAAGCGCAAAAACAAGCTCGCACGTGCAGCGAGCAATACACGCGAGTCGCGGCAAGCTCACGCGACGTATTTCCAAAATAAAGGGTCCGACGAGGAAAATAAACATATTTTCAAACTCGGCAACAAGTTAATATGTAATTAAAGTCCTCAGTCGAATACTCTGAAATAAATCAAAATATCACCACGGAAATTAAAATAGAATTTAAAAACCCGACATAGGAACTTAGTATAGGGCGTCACATTTTCAGAAACCTAAAGGCAAACTAAAATTAAATGAAACTTTGGTCGGGAAAAATCAAAAATAAAATGAGTAACCCAACCATAACGGAAAACGATCATGACAATCTTGATTTGGAGGGTGCCGCTGCACTTCCAAATCAAAACGTCGATTTAACTAATGACACACACAAAAGTAGGGGAGCCATCCCAAAAATAATGAATAGGTCACCAGGTCGCAGTAGAGGTTTCGCTAGGAAAAACATAGAAACCCCAATAAGAAATATACCGCACAAAGAAAAAATTACCCCAGCAACAACTATAGACCTAACTCAAACTCGAAATAAAACCTTTTGACCCCATCGACAATACACTCTTTTGGGATCATGAAGATCTACCAAACCTAGACGGACCCTACCCCAGAAACCACACAAGACAAGAAATAAATAACAAAACTTTCGATTGCGATTCCTTTTTGGAAAATAATACACAGTTTGAAAGCTTTTTAAGCTTTGTAAAAATCTGTATCGCTTGCGCGCTGGGTCGACTTGAGAGGAGAAATAAGGAGTCGATGTTTTACAATTATAAAACATTTTTAAAAAATACGGATTTATTTATCCACTATTCTCGTATAAAGCTAGAAAATAGCCTGAGCTAATCTAAACTTTAAAATAGTCACGCTAGTCTAACCTAGCTATTTGGTATGAAAAATCACACAGTAAAATATTCGTTCCCGTAGGAAAATTAAACAAAGTTTAATTTAGTTCTTCGCTCGATGTGCTTTTAACTAAAAAGCATAAAGTATAGTGTAGTGGTCCGTAGACAAAATCGCTCGTTACGAGGATATAGCAAATTCGCACAGATACAAAATTGTATAAGTCCGTAGACTGGTCGCATTGACAGAATATAAGTCCGAAGACTAATCGCATTGACAAATGTATGGTCCGAAGACAAGTCGCATTGACAAAAAAGAGAGTCCGAAGACAAATTCTCTCGTGGAGATATATTCGTGGAATTTATTCCAAGTCCGTAGACTAAACTTCTATTTAAGAAGGATTTCGCTTTCGCTTTTTATATATTCCCGTAGGAATCGGAACGCTCGGTTCAAATATTCTCCGTAGAGAAGCAAAATATTTGGCTAAGTGGAGCTCGCTCGACACTTGCACACTTTCGAATTTTATATTTATATTTTCCCGTAGGAATAGCAACGCACGGTTCAAAATATTCTATGCAGAGAAGCACAATATTTGGCTAAGTGGAGCTCGCTCGACACTTGCACACTTTCGAATTTTATATTCGTATTTTCCCGTAGGAATAGGAACGCACGGTTAAAAATATTCTCCGCAGAGAAGCAAAATATTGGGCTAAGTGAAGCGCACTCGATACTTGCACGCGTTTCGGATTGAGTCTATTAGACTACGCAGAGGAGCTACCTCGAGGACTGGGATACTATTCGAGTAAGAGTAATTTACTTAGGGTAGAAGAGATTTCCACGTCGAATAAGGACCTGGCGAAATCTAGTCTCCTAGAATAGGATCCAGCTCTTCGGTGAAGCTGCGAAAGTCGCACCCTGAACCTCGAGATTCCGAGGAGAGAACCTTTGGTCGTTTACTAAGCCAAAAACTTGACTGAGTAAACTAGACTCCACTGACACTCGGTTTCGGGGATGCAATCCTCTATCTTCACGCCACCTTTGTCGCGTTTTAAACTGCGTGGGTGGGATTCTACGCGTCTGCGCGTTAGTATTACGCCTGGATGCTGGGCCTCCATCCCGGGCCTGTCTCTATGATTGCTAGTTGTAATGGGTAGTACATGAGCTACCTTACAAGTTCATCCTAGAAACTGACGAACTTTTAGAAAGTGTAGAGTTCAATGAATTCATGAACCAACAAAGGGAAAGATTTTTTAGACATAGGGGAAAAAGGGCAAATAATTTAAAACCTAGATTAGACCCGTCAGCTCATAGTTCATTTGAAAATGAAAAAGAAAAGATAGAACCTAGTTACGGGAAAAATAAAAACGCATCCGCTAATAGACATTCAGTACAATTTAATTTAAAAGATAATTTACAAGAACCCCGTCAATTTTCCCACACTCATATCGAAAACCGTAGTAAAACGAGAATCAATAATTTAAAATCACAAAACTCAGATGACAATGAACCATTAGAGGACAGAAACACTTCAAACCAAAACAGACGACGTAGACTTTCGACAACAAGTAACAGGTCAAACAGACATTCTAGAATTCAGACAAATAATACAGAGACGGATAACGAACCTGAAAATAATACAAATGACCAAACAATCCCAGCAACTTATTTTCCTTTCGGAATGATCCAAACACCCTTTCAAATTATGAGTAATTGGCCAATTAAATTTCGTAATAATAAAGACAATAGTCCCGCGCATTTCCTGGAAGAGCTAAAAAGATTTAAAAGGGGTTACAAAATAAACGACCGTGACATTTTAGAAAATTTAGACGCCCTACTAATTGAAGACGCAAAAGATTGGTGCGAGATAAATAAAAATTCCTGGAGACATTTATCTGACTTTTTCGAAGATAATTAAAAATGCATATTGGATGAAAAATTTTCCGAAGAAATTAGACAAAAAATCAAATTTTGTAATCAAAAAAGGACACAAGACATAAACTCATACTTGACAGAAATTAGGAAGTTATTCACAAAATTGTACCCTAGAAAAAGCCGCGAATGGGAATTGCGTAGAGCTTACGAGAACCTTAGAATAGAATATAAAATGTACATTAAACGTAACGTCTTTGAAACTTTTGAGGAACTAGAAGACTTAGGAAAAGAATGAGAAACTGAGCAAGCCAAATCCAAAATTCGAGGGCAAGTCTTACAAATTACCGAACCTAAAATAGAGGATGAAAATGAACAAAAGTTTAGTAACCATAACGGGGATAAAAATAACCCAGAAAATATTAAAGATGATAAACAGGGAAATAATATCGGTAAAATAATAACAAAAGCGGATATCAAAACCAAAATTACCAGGGTAAAAAACAATACAACAATCGGTTCCCATTTGCATCATTTGGATTTCCATTCCCACCGTTTCCAAATCAATATCAAGAAAACTTCAGACCTAGATTTCCACCTAGATTCCAACCAAATTACCTACCCAGATTCACAAACAATAGACCCAGGTACCCTTACAACCCCTATTACAAAATGCTACCTATGTTCAACCAAATGTCATTGGACTCGAATCAAGTTCAAAGCAATCGAATGATTGAATTCCCAAAGGAAGAAGCCGAAAATGATTCAGAAAATAATGGTAAAAAAAATCTCGAAAAACCAAACCACCGTAATCAAAACAAAAAATCGGTTAACTATAATAGGGACCCACAAGAAAAAACAAGTCCCAAACCAGACAAAAAACAAGACTCAAACACAAAAACGAATTAGAACACAAATAATTCCAATTGTTATTATTGTGCCGTAACGGGACACTTTAAAAGGGAATGTCCTTATTACACGTATAACCAGGGAAACTAGAGGGGCGGGTATTAGAACAAAAAATATCACTAACTAATACCGAAACGCCAGAAATCTTAAATTCGGATAAAGATGAAATAACAGAAACACGTTTTCATCTTATGACAAAGTTCAAAGGTAGCTTATTTCGAATATTAGTGGATGCAGGTGCCACACAATCATACGCTGGCAAGGAATTGTTGGAAAAAATCCAGAATTCAAAATTTTCAATTCTCAAACCCCTATCGCGAAAATTAATAGTCGCGAACGGCGAAATGGTCGGCATAATTGGACAAGTAGTAATCCCAATTAGAGTCGGAAAACACACAAAACATGTAATGTTCAGGTTGGTCCCAAAACTAAACTCTGTAGGTATTTTAGGCACGGATATGCTAAAAGCCCTATGGATGACCTTAAATTATCACACGGAAACCTGGTGGTTACCAGGGAGTTTCCCCACTTACTATCCAATAGAAATTTATCCAAACTCACTACCACCCCCCACAAATGAGAATAAAACTAAACCTGACATTGAATTAAAAGAGAATAAGGAAGTTAAAAATGGAAAATTTAGAGATAAACCAGCGATTGAAAAAGAAGAAAATAGGAATTCAGATAGGAAACCGAAATTCAGAGGTAGCATTAACCACAAAAGCACAAGAGAGCTTAATAAAAGTAACCCAACTGTAAAAGATAGCGAAATCCCCCTACTACCTATCAATCCTAACCAATCCCAAAAAATCAAAAACGCCCAAATTCCTGTAACAAATCCTACGAAAGATATCCCAAGCTTAATAAGCATCCCTACGAGCAACATTTTCCAACCCCTAGAGAGCATCCCCACCCCCGACACTAGCGACGATTCAAGCATAGATGACTCATGTATATTAGGCAAACCAGAAGTCAAAAGAAATAATAAGAAAAATAATTCGGGAAAAATTTTTTATAATAAAAAATACGAGGAAAAATATAAGGATAGCGACAGTAACCTTTGGAAAAATGAAAAAGTTACTGATCAAAATAAAATAAAAAGGGAATCTCAAAAAGCAAATGAGATAAGGGAAATAGAAAATAAGAATCAGTGGATTTATTTAAAAAATAAAGCGGTTAAACTAAATAATATTTCAGATAGGTTAGGGAAAATCGACGAACAAAATTATTGTCCACCAGAAATTTGCGAAGGCATTGTCGAGCTCAACGAAATCCAACAATCCCAACTAGAAAACCTTTTAGAAAACAAAATAACCATACACCAGGGAAAAGAGCATAGGGCGACTTATTTAACGAAACATAAAATTGATGTGCAGGGCCACGATCCAATAAAACAGCGATACTACCACGTGAGCCCCAAAGTTAAGGAAATAATTTATCAAGCAGTTGATAAATTATTAGAACAAGACATAATCGAACCGTCTTGCTCTGATTGGTCAAACCCCATAGTGATGATAAAAAAACCGGGAAAAGATGGTAGATTCTGCTTAGATTTCAGAAAGGTTAATAACATTACTAAAAAAGACCTCTACCCAATTCCATTCATGACAGAAATACTGGACACTTTAAGATCGGCAAAATTTATTTCCAAAATTGATTTAAAATTAGCTTATTTACAAATTCCATGAGATGAAAATTCAAAACCAATCGCAGCATTCACAGTCCCTGGAAAAGGCATGTATCAATTTAAAAGGATGCCATTTGGTTTAACCAATGCTCCAGCCACTTTCCAGAGACTGATGGATAAAATCATCGCTCCAGATTTAAAGCCAAACGTTGTTTTGTTACTTAGACGACATAGTGATTGTGACTCAAAATTTCGAAGACCATTTAAAATATTTAAATATCGTATTAGATCAAATCAATGAGGCAAATTTAACGATCAGCCCGGACAAATGCGAGTTCGGATGCTCGGAAATAAAATACATAGGTTTTAAAGTTAACGACAAAGGACTCCAAATAGACGATGAAAAAATAAAACCAATTCTAGAATTTCCAAAGCCTAAAAATATTAAACAATTACAACGCATAATAGGGATGGCGAGTTGGTACAGGAAATTCATCCCACACTTTGCCGAAATAATGGGACCGATGAACAGACTACTGAAAAAGGATAAAAAAGGGGATTGGGGATTAGAACAAGATGAGGCTTTTCCAAAAATCAAAGATCTCTTGACTTCAGCACCAATTTTAACATGCCCAGATTTCACACAACCCTTCCTACTCGAAACCGACGCGAGTAACACGGGGTTAGGAGCTGTACTTATACAAATAATCGAAGGTGTAAATTACGTAATCGCTTACGCGAGTAGAAGCCTAAACGGTGCGGAATCGCGTTACTCGGCATCTGAAAAAGAATGCCTGGCGTTAATTTGGGCCATACGAAAATTTAGGCCATATTTAGAAGGTTACAGCTTTAAAGTAATCACGGACCACTTAGCTTTGAAGTGGCTCCATAACATAAAAAACCCCCATTGGCAGATTAGCCAGATGGGCGTTAGAATTACTAGAATTTGACTACGAAGTCATACATCGTAAAGGTAGTTCAAACCTAGTCCCGGATGCCCTCTCGAGGTCAGGGGAACCAGCGAAGAATATAGCTTCCGTGTTAGCTTGTAGCGTGGAAAAACCAAAAGCGGACGTTAATGACAAAACAGACGACTGGTACTTTACAAAATTCAGACAAGTTACAAAAAGGCCTGAAGAACACGAAAAATGGCGAATCTGAGATTCGCAACTCTATTTTTACAGAACTGACTCTCTAAAATCCACTCTATTGCCAGACTCAAACCCCTGGAAATGAGTCGTACCCAAAAAACTTAGAGCTCAAGTTTTACGGGAAAATCACGACGAAACCCAGGCAGGACATTTAGGCTCAGAGAAAACTTACGCGAGAATTTCCGAACATTACTTCTGGCCAGGGGTATATTCGGACGTTATCAATTACATGAAAAAACTGCCAGACTTGTCAAAGAGTAAAACCGGGTAACCAAACTAAAGCGGGATTGACGGGGAAGAGAATTCTCGAAGAACCATGGACCATAGTAGCAGCCGATATCATGGGACCATTGCCGATTTCTAAAAAGAGAAAAAACCAATACATTCTAGTGTTTGTAGATTTATTTACAAAATGGGTCGAAGTAATACCGATCAAAAAAGCGAACGGAACAACGATAGAGTCAGAATTTCATGAACGTGTCATTTCGCGTTGGGGAACACCGCGGATTCTTCACACTGATAATGGCACGGAATTCGTAAATAAAATACTATGAGACTTAACAGGAAAATTCAGTATCAGGTGCACGAAAACTCCAAAGTACTGCCCCCAAGCAAACCCAACCGAGGGATACAATAGGACAATTAAACATATAATTAAAACCTATTTAGATAACGACCATTCTACCTGGGACGAACATATAGACGATCTACAGTTCGGAATTAACACTAGTAAAAATTCATCAACACAATTTACCCCTGCGTTCTTAAACTTAGGTCGCGAATCAGAACCTCTCCAGTCCTTAAGAAGAAAATTAGAAACCGATAACGAGATAGTATTTCAAAGTATCGAAAAATGGACTGATAGATTAAGAAGATTACAAATTATAAAAGAAGAATTCCAGAAAAACTTAGATGAAGCAAACAAAAGACAGGCTAATAATTATAATTTAAGGAGAAGACCGTTAGAATTTAAAGTAGGAGATAGGGTTTTAAAAAGGTTAACCAAACTGTCTAACAAAGCAGATAAAAAGGCAGGTAAACTTTACGACCAGTACGAAGGTCCATTTATTATTAAAAAGAAAATTTCCCCAACTATTTACGAATTAAAAAATCTTAAAGGCAAGAGCATTGGAGAATGGAATATGAATGATTTTAAATTAGAAAATGTAAATACAGATAATGGCACATAAGCGTGGAAAATATTAATGAGTTTAAGTAAGAATATTTAGACCTAAACAAGAGCAAAAATAGCACTGGATCAATGGCATCAGCAACACAAACGAACTCAAAAAACTATACACAACTACGGCAAAACGACTCTAACAAACAATTTGACAGATAACAGCATTATACTCCTAATACACGACAGAAGTAACAGTCTTTTCTAAGGAGGAAGAAAAAGTCGACAATACAAGAAGAAAAATAAACCTTAGAAAAGAAGTACAAACAGTGGCACGCAGAATTAAAAATGCTATAACAGGAAACAAATTGACTGACTTTTTGTTAATAAACTAAATTACATAGTTTCAATGTGATTTACAATTTTAATAATTAGTAACTAAATAAAACAATAACAATTGAATTCAAATAAAAACAAACTCAAAGAATAATTGACTCCAAATACGAACAAAAAGCAGACTCAAAGGACAATCGACTCTATGAACAAGAAATCTCCACGACAATCGACTACACGGACGGATTTTTCGTTTTTCTCTTCATATTTGTTTCAGAAAG
Source organism: Andricus quercusramuli (assembly GCA_932178445.1). Classification (NCBI taxonomy): domain Eukaryota; kingdom Metazoa; phylum Arthropoda; class Insecta; order Hymenoptera; family Cynipidae; genus Andricus; species Andricus quercusramuli. Next base: position 58,135 of record CAKNXH010061866.1, on the reverse strand, counting down.
TAGATACCCATGGAGGAGGATCAGAAGCGAAAAACAACGAGAGATGAGGAACCTATAGGACAAAACTAGGGACAATTGTAATGAACTATAATATCAGTTTCGCGAAGGATCGATACTCAAATTTATTTACATACCAGGTAACCTTTTTGACAACGAAAAACAATTTAAATTGAGAAAAACTTTACAACCTCAGACTCCCAGAGACAAATTTACCCATACTAATGAAACCGAAACATGATGATTGACTAGATTTAAAATTATTAAAGCAAACCTCAAGAGGAAAACAGCAGATTTGCAAACTTGTTTAAATGCCTTTTTTTATACTAGATCAAACTTGGTCAAACACATTACGGAAATTAAGGGCATATACCCGAACCCCCGCGGGTGAGGGGGGGGGGGGTGTAACAGAATTGTTACCATAACTCGGGACTCGGTACGACCCTGAACGAAAGGGTTGCCGGGCCGCACACGAGACGGAACCGGAGCCCCCGAGGGGACCTGAAACCCCGAGCAACGGCACGGCCGTCTTCAGTCCTGCTCCGTCGCTAGTTGCAACACGTAGTTTTGTCCTCTCTGAAACCACGCCACGACGAAGTGCCCTTCGGGAGCTATATGACGTGTTTTACGGAACCATTACAAGTGTAGTATTGAACCAATTTAAGTGCCTCTTGGGAACCACCCCAAGTATCTGGAAACTATCGACATTGCTGGTCGGAACCTGCTCTGGGCCGCCTCCTGGGAGAACATCGGACTCGACTATGTCCCTGCCGGGTCTTTCACCCCTACGTCTTAGCACACACATAACCACGGGCCACCGGCTTTCGCCAGAATGTAAGTGGCAATAAATGTTTTGATCTTTCCAATTGATTGGAGTTTTATTATGTCTCTGCCCTCTTCTCGGTTTTCCGCTTCCCATTTCCCTCATCGGCATTACCTCCGTAATAAATTTCATGATCATAGCTCTTTTACTTATCGAGATATGGTGAACAGAAAAAAGTAACACACACACACACGGACATTTTTTAAAAACTTTATTTTCGAGCTCCTGGGGTCGAATTCTGTCAAAATATGTCAAAAAGGTATATTCGAAAATTTAGGTCATTACAAATCTCCCTCTATGAGGAAGCAATAATGAATTAATTAATGATGAAATGAGTAATTAATTCATTACTCCGATGTGCAATTATCTGATCTCCTTGACTCTGGTTTTGTCTTTCGATAAAGACCAAAGTAAATCACCAACAAAAAAAGGATTCGGAAAATCGGTAAATATTCTCAATATTGAGAATAACGTATTTTTTTATTACATTTGTTTAAATAAATTACAAGATCAATACAAAAATGATGAATTTTGCTAAAATTATCAGAAAGTTTCGAATTAAAAACATTGACATCGAAACTGTTTGCAATAGAACTTTAAAAAACTTAAAATTATCGATAATCGTAGAAAAAATTCTTTCAGCAAATGAAATTGTTATAAAAAATTGGTTTGTTTGTTATATAATATTGGAACATCGTTAACTAATCTCACTCTATGAAACTTAGGCGATTTCAACAATTTTCCTATTATTGACGAGCACCGGGAACGTCAAATAGAAAAAATGGCCATTTTCTTTGTCATATTTGCTTATTTCTAAAGAAAATTTAAAGCCTAATTTGAAAAGCAGGCTAGATAATTCTCTTAAAAATCTTATCACTTTCTTTTTCAAGTTTCTGTTGTCCAAATCGATGAATATTTGTGGGCTGTACGTTATTTTGAACCAAAAAAGTCATTTTATTCTCACTGTGCGCCGCCCGCTGCCGCCGAGAAACGAAGAAGGCGGCGCGTTGTCGCGCCGCCGTGCGCCCCCCGCTGATCAAAATTGCTCAAATCGCTGCCGCTGGTCAAGAGTCTGTCGGCTCAACCCTCTAGTTGAAACTCTTTTTTTTTTTCTTAAAACTTAATTTCGTGCACTGAAAATGTAACTTCAATTTTATGTTGAATATTCATACTTTTGCATATTTTAGATAATAATAAAATGACTCAAAATTAAAGTGTTGTTTCCATTTTAAATTAAAACTTAAAATTATCTTACCTTTCTCGTTAGTAGTTCAAAATTCGTATTTTTTGGTAGAAAAATAATCTTCTTGCTTCAAATTGAACCTTTTTTGGTTAAAAATGTAACTATTTGATTGAAAATTAATCATTTAGCTTCCTCATAGAGGAAGCTTTGTAATGGTTACATTTTTCAAAAATTTTAAATTCATTTAGTTAAACCCTCCCTAATTTAAAAATGTCTAATACAATGTTCTAAGCAATTGTCCGGATGTGTGTGTGTGTGGATGTGTGGATGTGTGGATGTCACGTTTTTTTGTGAACACGATAACTAGAAAACGGTTGCAGATAAACTGATGAAATTTTGAGAGCTTATTTTCCTCACTAATATCTTGAAACTGACCGAAGGATTTCTAAAAATATTTATTGCATTTTTCTCTAGCACTCAATAATATTTTTAAAATCGGTTTTTCATAGCAAAACTTTCTTCATTCGCATAATTCAAAGCTGATGCAAGAATATAAAAGATTCCTTGGTTCAGGACAAACCGATTGACCTATAATATTAATACATTTTATTGAAGAGTAGGGAAGTTATGGTAATTTATATATTTTGAAAATCGGTTTTTTATAGTCAAACTTTTTTCACTAGCATAATTCAGACTTGATGCCAGAATATAGAAGATTCCTTGGTTCGAAACGAATCGATTGACCTATAATAGTAATGCATTTTATCAAAGAGTAGAGAAGTTATGGTAATTTATATATTTTGAAAATCGATTTTTTATAGTAAAACTTTTGTCATTAACATAATTTAAAGTTGATGCAAAAACAGAAAAGGTGTGTTGATTCAAGTCCATTCGATTGACCTATAATATTAATAAATGTTATTGAAGAGTAAGGAAGCTATGGTAATGCATAATATTTTAAAAATCGGTTTTTCATAGTAAAACTTTCTTCGTTCGCATAATTCAAAGCTGATGCAAGTATGTAAAAGATTCCTTGGTTCGGGGCGAATCGATTGACCTATAATAATAATGCATTCTATGAAAGAGCAGGGAAGTTATGGTAATTTATATATTTTGAAAATCGGTTTTTTATAGTCAAACTTTTTTCACTAGCATAATTTAAAGTTGATGCAAAAACAGAAAAGGTGTGTTGATTCGAGTCCATTCGATTGACCTGTTATATTAATAAATGTTATTGAAGAGTAAGGAAGCTATGGTAATGCATAATATTTGAAAATACGGTTTTTTATAGTAAAACTTTTTTCATTAGCATAATTTAAAGTTGATGCAAGAATGTAAAAGATTCCTTGGTTCGGGGCGAATCGATTGACTTATAATATTAATACATTTTATTGAAGAGTAGGGAAGCTTAAAAGTTAACTGCTTTCCAAAAGATTAGACTTTTTAGGTGGAAAATGCAATATATTTCGACTTGAAATCTGTGATATTTAAAGCGTTTCATATTGTGTTCGATATGGTACCTAGATTAATTTTATTTCAAAGAATTTATTTCCCTACTAAATCTCTATTTTCTTCAAAAATCATCATTTTTTATTAAATTTTTTTGTGACATAAACAAATAATATGGATTGACAATTTTTTGTCAATAAATATCAGCAGTCATGTAGTTTTAAGACGATTAGAAAGAAAAACGGTCACTTTCTATCTCTAAATGCCCAAACTGTGCATTTGTTTATAACACTTGTTTACAGAAAAAAAAACAAATATTATCGATCGACAATTCTCCATCACTAAACATCACCACTTTTGTAATTTAAAGACGATTAGAAAGAGAAACTATTGCTCTCTGTCTATAAACGACCAAATTATGCATTTGTTTATAAAATTTGTTTATAAAAAAAAGTAATATCGATTGACAATTCTTTGTCACTGAATATCAACACTTATGTGTTGATATTCCATTGGACAGCATATCTTTTCTGTAATGCTTACCGAATTTTCTGCAGAGTTTACTGAATTTTCCGTAATTTTACAAATGTACGAAGACTTTATGAAAAATTCATATACTTTTTGATTACATTTTACAATTTAACTGGTAAATTTGACAGAAAATTTTATTAAATATTACATAAAATACCCGTTAATTCATCAGATAACTTAAAATTCTGTAAACTCTGCAGAAGATCCGCAGTAATATTTGCAGAAAATTTATGCTATACTTATTTCAACATTGAATTCAATTTGACATTGAAAAAAAAAATGAATTTTTCTGTCGACAAATGTCTGATTAATACATTCGCTTATTACCTTTGTTTGAAAAAATCATACAATCTATCAACTAATTATGAATGTTGTTGAAATTGTCATGTAATTCCTAAATGAAAGGACTGCCATTGGAAAAAAAATAATTTTTCTGCCGACAAATGCCCTTATAATAAATTTGTTTAAAAAATCATACTATTAATCGAAAAAGTAGGAATTTCGCTGAAATTATCAGAAAGTTCCTAATGTATTATAAGGGCATTTTTCGGCAGAAAAATTATTATTATTTTCAATGGCAGTCCTTTCATTTAGGACTTACATGACAATTTCAACAGCATTCATAATTAGTTGATACATTGTATGATTTTTTTAAATCAAAGGTAATAAAGAAATGTATCAATTAGACATTTGTCGACCGAAAAATTCGTTTTTTTTCCGATGTCAAATTTTTTAATTAGGAACTTCATGATAATTTCAGCAATTTACAATTAATACAACAGATTACCGAAAGATGTGAAAAATATTTCTACAATTTCATAAATATTTCGTAATGACTGTAAAACAATTTAAAAATTCCAAACATGTCAAAAAGGGTACAGTCCACCACATTTCAGAGATTTCAAAACATTGCAAAGATATCAAACGACTTCACATATGTAAATGATTTCAAACTAATACGAATGATTTCACAAAAATCGCACCGATTCCATAACATTTTCAGAAACATTTAAAAAGAACACGAAAATCACGTACAACTGCGTACATATAGAGTACATACAAATTTGCTGAAAGGAGGCCATTTTGTAGAAAAAAGTAGCCGAATTTGCTTTTTATTTCAACAACTATACGTGCTTCACACTTCTATAACCGGTTATTGCAGCGACAGCCCCTGAGTTGTGCAAACATGCACAGTTTGTGTCAAATGCGAATCAATCTGGTATTTTCGGAGAAAATTGGGCAAACAATATTATCGATATCTTACACGTTTGTATAATCTGCCGTTTATACAGAAAGCGTGTATATCGTCATTTAATGTACAAAAGGTTCTTCTTTCGCCGTAAGTTTGCCACCCTACAAACCTTTTGGGAATTTACCCACTCCTTTGGGTAGGGGCCCTTAGTTTTCGTATACGGTGTTTTCGTCCCTGAATGAAGACACGTGGGTAATAGTGAACGCTCCAGAACACGCAGACGTGTCTAGGTACTTTCTCCCTCCTCCGCTAGGATCGCGCAAAAGAATTCTTAGCACGCTAACTGCTTTACCTGCTACATGCTTTGCTTAATAGTAGAACACTGTACCAGAAAAAGGAATTTTTCTTATTTTCATTGTTACAGGAAAAATATATTTTTTTTCGAAAAAAGCGAGTTGTACCGATACTCTATATACCCTTTAGACCCTTTACACAAAAAATCAGACACAATGGCTTCGCCGTTTGGCCTGAATCCATTATCTACGATTTACACTCGATTTCCAGGGCCCTTAGGCACTCATACTCTAGGAGCTGGGTGTAATCATGTGTGCCGTTCTAGGTCCGTCGGATTTTTTTACTGAATATTATGTGAAATGTTGAGCTGATTACAAAAAAGTAGGGTGCCCCCTCCCCCGAAAAATGGTGAGGTTTCGGGATATTCGCGTTTTAATTATTTTTTAATTAATGCGATAGTCCTATTGTAATTTGGAACTTTTCAAAAGTTCAAATACATGGTCGGCTAGAAAACCGATTCACGAAGAGAAACTTCCTCTGTCGTTTTCTGATTTAATCAATTGTTAACATACAAAATTAATAATTACGTGGAAAAATGAGGAAAAAGAAAATTGTGCTTATTTTGTTTAAAATATTGATTGCACAGCAAAAAGCTTCGTACGAAATTTGGAGTACTCTCAGAGGAGCATTTTTTTCTAAGGGATCATTTTTTGCTAAAAGTGATAAATTTCGAGAAAACATCGATTAACGAAATAAAAAAATTGAGAGCCAAAACAAAAAGCTGGTTTTTTTGTAGGAATCAATTTTATCAAGAAATTCCAAGAGATAAAAGATACTCCTTTTTGGGTCTACTTCCACTTTACTAAAAAAATTCATTCCAATGTTTATATTTAACAATTTGATGCACATTTTAGAATGTACATACTTTGACGTGCTGTACCTTCAGCAATTTTCAATAAAATCTTCTGAAAATTTGTACATGCATAATGTAAAGCCTTATTAAAAAATTAGCGTTAACTAGTTTAAAATCTAATAATAACTCTTCGTGCTATAAACAATAATGAACAAAGTCTCGTTTTCAGCTTCTAATAGTCGTAGAGGTAGTAGAGAGTTTATTATTAAATTTCATTTTTTTGGTAAAATGTAATGGATCCTTATTGCTGTTATAAAGGACGATTTTACGGTGGACGCATGTGGCACCCATAAACCATCCCAAATTTTTTCTAAGCTAAAGACGTGAACTTGTCGCTCGGGCTTGTTGCGCTGGAGATGCGAGAGCTACTTGCAAGAGCGACAAGTCTACGCCTTTGGTTTAGAAAAAATTTGGGATGGTTTATGGGGGCCACATGCGTCCACCGTAAAATCGTCCTTTATAACAGCAATGAGGATCCATTATATTTTAACCAAAAAAATGAAATTTAATAATAAACAAAGTAGAAGTAATAGAAATATTTTTAAAAAGCCATTTTATTTTTCAAATTTTATGAAAATTATTCAGCTTTATTACAAGTCTCTACGACTATTAGAAGCTGAAAACGAGACTTTGTTCATTATTGGTTATAGCACAAAGACTTATTATTAGATTTCAAACTAGCTAACGCTAATTTTTTAATAAGGCTTTACATTATCCATGTACAAATTTCCAGAAGATTTTATTGAAAATTGCTGAAGGTACAGCACGTCAAAGTATGTACATTCTAAAATGTGCATCAAATTGTTAAATATAGACATTGGAATAAATTTTTTTAGTAAAGTGGAAGTAGACCGAAAAAGGAGTATCTTTTATCTCTTGCAATTTCTTGATAAAATTGTTTCCTACAAAGAAAACATGTATGTATTTGAACTTTTGAAAAGTTCCAAATTACAATAGGACTATCGCATTAATTATAAAATAATTGAAACGCGAATATCTCGAAACCTCCCCATTTTTCGGGGGGGGGGGCGGGGGGTCAACCTAATTTTTCGTAATCAGCGCAACATTTTACATAATATTCAGTAAAAAAATCTGACGGACCTAGAACGGCACACAGGTTTACACCCAGCTCCTAGAGTATCAAGGAATGCATGCTGTGCATGGTAATCCTGATTTTTCCTTTCATATAATAATACCCTTCTATGTAACCACATGACTATATTCTATATAAATTGTACGTAAATTAATTTCTTCCAAATTTCGGTATCCTTGATAGAAATCTCTCTTCATTGGATGACGTCCAAAAGTATTTATACAAATGATCAAATTGCAAAACACGAAGAGAGAAAAAGTCAAAGGATTTCTTACAAGTAGAGGAAGAGAATATTGATGGAAGTGAAATCCGGAGAATTATCGAGGTATCCTTCTTGTGAGATGTTAATTAATTCATTTATTTGCTAAAATTATTTAATTATTAATTAATTTTTGTAGGATGACAAGTCCAAAGACTCCGAGAACTCAGCAAATAATAGTGTGGAAGATAATATGGACATAAAGAAGATGAGGTAACCCTTCCCACACAGCATGATATATTGCTGCAAGATTTCTTGTAAGGTTCGCAATATTTCTGAAACATTTCTAAGAAATGTTTCTGAAATAAAGATATGCCCCTTGCACAGATCGTGCACAATATTGCATGAAATATTTGTGGAATGTTATTTGAATATTTTAAAAATATTACAAGCAAGATTTCTACAACCATGCGTTCAAGTTTTCCAATTAATTTTGATAAAAGATATTTTTAAAAATTTCCTGCAATATTTCTTATATCTTTTAAAAATCATTGAATCGAAACCGTTCCTAAACATTCCAAGAAAATATTTCTGGAATGATGATATGTCCCTTGCACAAATCTTGCAAAATGTTTATGAAATGTTTCTTCAAACTATTTTTTAAATATAACAAGCAAGATAAGCATTGAATCGAAACCTTTCCTAAACATTCCAAGGAAATATTTTTGAAATGAAGACCTAGCACAAATCTCGCAAAATTTTTGTGAAACGTTTCTTCAAAATATTTAAAAAACATTACAAGGAAGATTGTTGCAATCATGCGTTTAAGTTTTTCGAAACATTTTCAACTAATTTTCATAAAATTGGGATATTCTGAGCAAATTTTCTGCAATATTTTTCTAATATTTTTAAAAACATTGAATCGAATCCTTTCATAAACATTAAAAGGAAATTTTTTTTCAAATATTAGTATATGCCCCTTGCTGAAATCGTGCAAAAAATTTCACGAGATATTTCTGAGGTATTTTTATTTATTTTAGAGATATTACAAGTAAGGAGTATCTAATTATGATTTCAAACCACTTATTCTAAAATATTTTTTGCAAAGTTTTCAGGAGTTTTAAAATAGGTTTCTTTCATCTCTAAGCTTTTTAAAAATATTATATATTCTAAGTAAACGTTTCTTAAATATCGCAATCACCCTCGCGCAGGTCGTACAAAATATAAATTTTATGAGATATTTTGTAGAATGTTGTTTATTCAAATCAGTATCTGTAGTTTACAACAGTTAATTATGTAGAAAATTATATGTATTACAACACATCCTACACTTAAGAGAAGTAACTTATGTCGATTTTGATGAAGAGTAAGGCTAATAAAGAGTAAGGCTAAGTAAATACTATGCAGTATTATTCACAAAAAACAAGTTTAGGTACACTTGCATTAAATACATTTCAATGGCATTTTAGCGTGTTTCATGCAAAATGCTAAGGATTGAAGTTTCGCAACTGAAATACTTGAAGTGGCGTATAGACAATGGCGTTTTGACAAAGATAGATTTGAAATTCATTTTGCGGCTTTAAACCTCGTAAAAAAATTTTGTTTTAACTACTCCATGCTTTAAACGGTAATGTTTCTTTGAAGCACGTAACAAAATATAATTTCGAAAACATTTGTCACAAGTACGCCTCGCTCGCGATATCTTTGTTGTTTTGAAATGGCGCAAAGAAATATGTCTTGACAAGTGAAATGTCATAAATGTTTTGTAGCCACAAATGTCGGAAATAAATTGTAGTTTAATTGCTGCATCTTTCAAACGATCATACAGTACCCTCCAGTTGCTTTTGGCCTTCCTAGTGTTGTATGTCAAACATACAAATTGAGAACCTCGGAAATCTAAGCACTTGGTCTACGTGATCTTTCACTCACGTTTTCTATAGGAAAACTTGAGTGAAGGTCCTACGTGACAAATCGTCGATTCCCGAGATTCGAAACGACGAGTTTGCCTACCCTCCTTTTGTTAGAGTCCCGTTATTGTCCTTGATGGGCCGGTAATAGCCAGCAAATTTCCCCGGTTAAGTGGCGACGACCTGTCAACACGTGCTCCAAGCCGTGTTTACGAAAACTCAAACAACAGGCCGAGTCACGTACGCCCGTGCCAATCTCTCAACCCACGCGCGCTTCCCTCCTGACTCTATTCCTCTCTCTCTCTCACTCTCTCTATCCTTCCTTTTCTGGCACACGGACCGTACTACAGGGGAACTCAACCGTGGATTAAGCAAACAATTTTTAAGTTGATAAATTAAAAATTGTTCGCCGTATTAAAATAAACATTGCCGGCCAAATCAAGGAGAACAACCCTATTCCTTTCAGAGATAAAAATAATTAAAATTAAAATAATCTAGAGACCCCCTTTTCTTTACAACAATAATAACAAGTCCTTTTTTTCAAAAGAAACAAACTCCTCTCAGGCCCAATAGGGAATAATAAACATACGATTGATGTACGTGTACACATGTATTCATGTCTACACGTACATCAATCAAAATTAAATTATCGTATATCAAATATGGAATGTAGTTTAAGAGTAGTGGTAACCTCTTTGTTTATACAAAAATATTAATTATAGTAGTGGAATATGACGGTAGATCGGTCTCCCTATAAGGATAAAATTTTAACAATAAAAAAAAACATTCTTTAATTAATTATTAAATAATTAAATGACATATAGACCGAACTACCGTCCTATTCGCCCTAGCTTCAAAATTCCTTCGGGAAATTGAAGTTAGGATAGATGTAAGACTTTTTACAAATTTTTAGAATTTTAGAATAATAACTAATATTTTTAAAGTACAATTAAACATTTACTAAATTTAACTTAGAATAGAGTCGACGCGTGGAAGCGCGTGGCCGCGGGGCCTGGCTCACGATCCCCACCGCTCGGTTACGACTCCGTTGCGAGATCGTAGCCAATCGGCGGGCTCGAAGCTGTCCCCCTCCGCCACGGGCCGCTCCGTGCGAGGCTAGCAAGAGTCAGGGAGTGTCGAGAGTCGACAGTTTATGTTCGAACGCAACGAAGGCCAGAGTACCGCTCTGCCTTCACACTTCGTCCAATAAATATTTTTACAAACAGCATTTCACGCGCGTCTTTTCTCTTGCGAAGCTAAAACCTTCCTTCACCTTAATTCAAGTCAGGGAGTTCGGTAGTGTCTTCTCAGTGTTTCCGAATTCTCGCGTCCATCGGAGATACCAGACAGCATCATCGGACCTTCTTTCCCGTCGGAGAAAGTGACAGGTCGGTCACTCAACCACATTCAGCACCCCGGAGAACGACTCCCGTCAACGGCAACCAGAATCTACACACAATTCCAAGTAAGTTACAGGTGCTTTATCCAAATAGTTGATTCACTCCGGTGAATTAAGGGGTATCCTCCGTGGCACAAGCGCGGTTGATACCACTTTTTAATTATTTGGAAATTAGCGAGCTTTGAGCTCGCCCCTGTAATTTATTTCCGGGATATTTTGGGAAGTACGTCAGAGCATAAGGACTCCATGCAGCTTGCGCCGCCCCTCAGGGTTACGATCCCGAGGCCCCGGCCTTGTACCAGGAGGGCGAGTGGCAACTGCTTGCCATCCGACGCGGCCGCGCCGGGACGAAGGACCCTCGTCAGCGTCGCCCGCTAGTACCGCGGGCGGAACCCTTGACGTTGCGGGTACCCGAGTTTGCGAGAGGACCCCGTTACACTTTCCCACCACTGGAGGTGGTTAAGCGGGGACGGACCGCCGTGGTCGATTGCCGCGACCCGGACTCGACGCCACGACCACCACGCATACCGCCGCCGAAGGAGACAGTGCCGAAACCTCTGTCACTGTGCTTCCCGCCGACCGAGGAACTGCCGGCACCATCCGAATTCATCAACTTCCGGGTTCCTGACACCCCCAGATCACCCAGCGCCGCCGAGGAACCTGCCGGTTCACCAGCTCGCCCTGAAAGTACCTTGTCACTCCCAGGTACCCCTCAGGGCCGATCCACACCGGTTCCACCAAACGAGGAGGGAACCCCGGATCCCGAAGTCCTACTATTGTACGCGGAGGGAACCCGGGAACTCTTCTCTCCGTCCCTACTCGGTTCACCACCTCGGAACCATCTCCGGCCGGTTCCCGACGCTTTACGTTGGAACCTTCTTGACCGTTTTCAGGGCGGTAATTAGGATATTAATTCAAAGGACGGTCTTAGGACGGTTTTAATAACTGAATAGTCAAGAAAACAACAAAATATTGCAAAAAACTTAATTTTTATTTCACAAAATTAACTTTTAAGAAATTTCACGTCAAATCATCTAAAGAATGTTATTTATTATTAGTAATTTCTATTAAGCGTTGATGATTTTAATATTATTACTATGAAGCTTTTTAAGTATTTACAATCAGACGCAGTTTTAAAGAAATATTTTTCTAAACGATTCAAAAACTTGTTGTATTTTTCAAAAACACAATTTGAAACTAAATTTGAAAAAAATATATTTTAAATTTTTGAAATTTTGTTATGGATAGCTTACAATGTGCTCGAAAAGTCCCTTGAATATGAAAATGGGATCTCCCCAGGTTTTCGAGAAGTAATTAGAAACGTAGAGCTCAGACTCACAGGTGTTGGGCAGGCCATGTCATGGCGTACGTTCTAAAATATTTGTCGAAAACTAAGAGAGGTCCTATTTTTATATTTACGGGTTTTCTTGGGGAGATTGTAAGCTATGTATAAAAAAAATAATGAAAATCAAAAATGAGGTTTTTTCAAAACTTTAGTAAACAATTTTTTTTTGAAGAATCCAAAAAATTTCTGAAGTTTAAAAAAATATTTCTTCAAAACTGCGTCGAATTGTGAATAATTAAGAAAAATACATCTTAATATGACTAAAACCGCCAAAGTTATGAAAAAAGTTTTTTCTATCAAAGCGAAAGAGTAATTTACTAACAATAGATGAAATTCTCAAGATGATTTGAAATGGAATTGTACATTTACATTATTTAATTATTTTAGAATTTATAAGTATTCCCTTCACCTTTGGCTTATTTTTTTGTAGAAAATACCATTAATACTTCAAGCAAACTCTTAAACACCACAAAAGACCATAACAGACTTAAAACTATTTTCTTTTCGATGTGCTCCAGAAGAAATTCTTAATGAAGGTTTCTACTTGAGCCTCCGAAGGCATGTGTTTAGAGAATATTTGTAAAATGTTGCATTTTAATACAATCATTTATAGCTAACAATATTTTAAACTTCTGAGGACTTTCTACTGATAGTAGCAGAACCATTATTATTATACCATTAAGCCATTTCCCTTTCGGGGTAGGCGTGACTTGCTCGGTTGGAAAAGCTAGTAAATTTCAAAAATTGGACAAATCTATATGTAATCAAAAACGTGCTTCTCAAATTATTTTTTTGAAGCTGATTTAAAAAAATGAAAAGTAAAAGCAGATAGGCGGTAGGTTTAACAAGTTGTCACTCGTTGTATTCCTTTTGCTTCCTCATAGAGGAAGCTTTGTAATGGTAGCATTTTCCAAAATGTTTGAATTTATTAAATTAAACCCTCCCTAATTTAAAAGTATCTAATACAATGTTCTAAGCAATTTTTCGGATGTGTGTGTGTGTATGTGGATGTGTGTGGATGCATGTGTGGATGTCACGCTTTTTTGTGAACACGATAACTAGAAAACGGTTGCAGATAAATTGATGAAATTTGGAGAGCTTATTTTTATCACTAATATCTTGAAACTGACCAAAGGATTTCTAAAAATATTTATTGCATTTTTTTAAGCACTCAATAATATTTTAAAAATCGGTTTTTTATAGTAAAATTTTTTTCATTCGCATAATTCAAACTTGATGCAAGGATATAAAAGATTCCTCGGTTCGAGACGAATCGATTGACCTACAATATTAATACATTTTATTGAAGAGTAGGGAAGTTATGGTATTTTATATATTTTCAAAATCGATTCTTATATAGTACAAATTTTCTCATTCTCATGATTTAAAGTTGATATGAGAATAGAAAAGTTGTGTTGTTTCAAGACGAATGTATTGACCTATGATATTGATACATTTCATTGAAGAGTAAGGAAGCTATGGTAATGCATAATATTTGAAAACACGGTTTTTATAGTAAAACTTTTTTCTCTAACATAATCCAAAATTGATGCAAGAACGGAAAACATTCCTTAATTCGAGGCAAATCGATTGATCTATAATATTAATACACTTTATTTAAGATTAAGGAAGTTATACTCATTTGGAATATTTAAATCATCTGTTTAAAACCGAAAAACTTTTTTCATTGACACAATTCCAAATTGACGCCTCAATAAAAAATACTTTTTGCTCATAAATTTTCAAACAAAATAATTCTGACAATTTTTGTGAAGAAATCATAAAGCTGGGAAAGGGAAAGGGTGCGACAGAAAACCCTTCCCTTTTCCAACTCGAAAAATTATCATTTCGAATAAAAAATTCGATTTGTCTGATTTGTCTTTGTAATCAAAAAAATTTTTGCATTATTTGAGTCGAATCGATTGACCTATAATATTAATAAATTTTGTTGAAGAGTAAGGAAGCTATGGTAATGCATAATTTTTGAAAATACGGTTTTTCATAATAAAACTTTTTTCATTAGCATAATTCAAAGTTGATGCAAGAATATAAAAGATTCCTTGGTTCGAGACGAATCGATTGACCTATAATATTGATGCATTTTATCAAAGAGTGGGGAAGTTATGTTAATTTATATATTTTGAAAATCGGTTTTTTATAGTAAAACTTTTTTCATTAACATAATTCAAAGTTGATGGAAGAACAGAAAAGATGTGTTGATTCGAGACAAATCAATTGACCTATAATATTAATATATTTTATTGAAGAATAAGGAAACAATGGTAATGCATAATATTTGAAAATACGGTTTTCTATAGTGAAACTTTTTTCTTCAACATAATTCATAGTTGATGCAAAAAAATGAAGCATTCCTTGGTTCGAGACGAATCGATTGACCTACAATATTAATAAATTGTATTTGAGAGTAGGGAAGTTATGGTAATTTATATATTTTCAAACTCGTTTTTTATAGTAAAAGTTTTGTTATTCTCATAATTTAAAGTTAATGCAAGAATAGTAAAGTTGTGTTGATTTAAGAAGAATCGATTGACCTATAACATTGATACATTTTATTGAAGAGTAAGGAAGCTATGGTAATGCATAATATTTGAAAACGCGGTTTTTTATAGTGAAACTTGTTTCACTAACATAATACAAAATTGATGCAAGAACGGAAAAGATTTCTTGATTCGAGGCAAATCGATTGATCTATAATAATAATAATAATACACTTTATTGAAGATTAGGGAAGATATGCTCATTTATAATATTTGAATCATCAGTTTTAAACAGAAAAACTTTTTTCATCGACATAATTCAAAGTTGACGCATGAATAAAAAAGGCTTTTTGATCATAAATTTTCAAATAGAGTAATTCTGACAATTATTGTAGAGAAATCATAAAGCTGGGAAAGGGATAGGGTGCGACAATACTTTTCCTTTCCCTTTTTTAGCTTAAGAAATTATCATTTCGAATACAAGATTTGATTTGTCTGATTTGTCTTTGTATTCAAAACATTTTTTGTATTAATTTGTAATTTTTTATTTTTTGTACATTTCTATATTTTCAAATTGAGCAAAGTGAAGGCTTTGGCTTGCTAACGGGAAGCAAAGTCCTCGTGACATGAGCACCATATAATTATAAATAAAAACAAAGTGGAAACACTCGAGATCGAATTCACAGCTAGTTTAAATTGTTCCTACTTTTTTTAAAGAGTTTTTTTTAATATTTACAAGTACTTTCTACTAAACAAAAAAAATTGACGAATTCAATAGAATCAAAAATAGATTGAGAAGATTTCGTGAATGGTGATTTTGAAGTTAATTTATTTTGGATTATAACTTTAAAAATCTGTTCAGTCGTTCATTCAATGCATTCATTTCAACTTCATAACATGGTAGAAAAGCTTTATATATTGTAAAGAATTTTTAGAAAAAGTTACAGAAAAAGAATGCAAAAAAGAATTACTTTTCTGACTCTCCATTTTGAATTCCTTAGACTTACCCTTTTTGTTCTACTTTCTTTTCATCAGTAGAAAATTCTCACATGTTCGAAAACGATTTTGAAGCCATTAGATTAAAATCAGAGTCTGAAATATAGTTCATTACTGTACATTCAAAATAATTACTTTTGGTATTTCAAAATGCCAATATTTGAGGGACAATGATTGACAAAAGGGGCCCAGGTGCAAGAGTCCGCGCATTGCTTTTTGAAAAGTTTCGCTAAAGCACGGTTGGTGAACTCCTTTGCAGTTTTTCCACCAACGTTTCTGATGATCGATTTCTGTACCAATAAAATGATATTTGTGTTACTTCGTGAGTGAGAAAATCAGCTTCAGTGACGAATGCAAAGAACAACTGACAGGTAAGTAAATTTGTAACATTCAAAAAGTAGCTCTAGTTTCGTAGTACAAAGGTAACAAAAATTCTGATATAATAAAAAAATTATGATTTTCAGCAAGTGAGCGAAATAAAATAATATTTGGAAAATAGTATTTGGTACTTACAAGTTGTTGAACCACTAAATCATTAGTGTTTAAGAGGTGGTCAAATTCAAGCATTGTGTCGTCGTATTTGAAAGGCAAGAAACGTTTGACTTCACCATGAACGTGAAACGATGAAAACACAGAGAAAATGAAAACCGCCCTGCAAGAAACGTAAAATTCAAAAGTATTGTTTCGCATTCAAGATTTGTTTTCGTGAAGTCTGTTATGTGTCAGTTTCACATTGGAGGTTAGCCGAAAACGTTTGAATGCGATACTTCTTATATAACATTAAATTCCTGAATGCGTTTGAATACGAAAGATAAAAATTTTTGCACGCAATGCTTTTTCATGCGAGACTTCACATTCGTTTTGATGCTTTCTAATGCGACCGAATGAGAGAAAATTTCAGAGCGAAATGAAAACTTTTTAAATCGAGAGTTCGCATTACTTTGAATCCTTTTCAAAGCGAAAGAATGAGACTCATTTTTTGAGCGAGGTAAAAACTTTTTAATGCGAAAGAACCGCTTGATTTTTTTATAATTTCTTAATATTTAGATCTCGCATTCGGCGTCTTGAAGTTTAATGCGAACCAATACTTTGTAATGCGAATCATCGACACTGTCGTCTCGAATTCACCGTGATGAAGTGTAATGCGGACCAGTGCGAACTAATACTTTCAAAATCTTTTTTTTCGGAACAGAAAACAGAATTGAATCGCATTCAAAATGGCAATAAGTAGTTAAGCTATGACAGTTCTGCGGCACCACTACGTAGTTCCAGCTGCTACCGACTGATGGCGCCACTGGTCAGTTACCGACAGTCAGTAACTCGCGCAGACTCTTGATTCAGTCAATAAGCATGGTCCCTGCTTTACCGACTGAACCCACAAGCAACTTTTATGTAGATGGCGCGGACAGTTCGGCGGCAGGGTTCTGTTCCAAGGTAATAGTCGGTAAAACATTGACCGGTAATTTACCGATAAACGATAATCGTTCCGTGTTAATATGTCACTAGTCGATAAGTTGTTACCGGGAACGTTTTTAAACATACAGACGATAAATGTGATATCTGTTTTACCGCGAGAGTGTGACACCGAAGTTCAGATACATGCCGCGGCGTCTCGTCGTGGGGTCTCCGGCCCATATTCAGAGGCGCGCAGACGTGGAATTTCCCGCGCTCCGTATCCCGCTAGGGCATAGTGGGGACTTCTCTTTAAAAAGCCCATATTCAGAGGCGTGAATTTCAATTCGCGTTGTGATGAAATGTGAATCAGTGTGAAGTGAGAAGTGTCTGACGAATTAAAGTGTCTTGTGAAAAAAGTGCGTAAAAATAAATGTCAATGGTTGAGAAGAAGAGTCGTGCTACGAAAAATGTGTGTTGTTATTCGTCCAGTGATTCAAGCAGTGAAAAGTGTTCTTCATATTGCATTATGCTATTAATTTAATTTTATCGTGTGTTCTTAGATTGCCAAGAAATCTGGAGAGTCTGGAGAAGCTCATCGTTGTCATCGTCGGCACCATCCAAATCACGTTCCAGCTCAGCATCACCGCTACCGCAGACACCGCTACCGCTACCACAGACACTATCGATAGTATTAACACCAGCATCATCATCCTCATCACTAATACAATCATTGCCGCTCCACTTTAGTCATCATCATCACTGCATGCAGCTATCGTGAACGGATGTAAGCAGTGATGATGAAGAAAGAAGTGCCAGTAAAAGACGGAACTCCGAAATAATGAATCCTAATTATCGTAAAAAAACACAGCCAGTCATTATAAGCGGACGTAAAGCTGAATGTGCGTCAAATAAAAATAAGTAGATAAATCGACGACTCCATTCAATATGAGTCTATGTACTGACAGCGCCCTGTATGAGACTATTCCCTATGCTCACACACAGAGCATAGTTTCATACAGGGCTCTGTCAGCAGATAGACTCATATTGAATGGAAGTGTTGATATATATATATATTGGGATACCGAGCGACGTCTCAGAGTATCAGCCTTATCCTTGCACGCGGGGCTCTACAAGGATTGACAAACCCTTTCCCTAGCTGCTCGTGGGAACAACAATGAAACCAACAAACTACCAAAATGTTGTAGATGCGGTTCAACACGATCGAACGCGCAGAGCACCCGACAATGGATCGGCAAACAATGCCGATCATCCTAGAGTTCGGGGCGCTGAAAATAATTTAGATGGAAACATGACGACGAACCGGCGAAACGCCCACATTCAGTGGACGGATCAACTTAAGAATGACGTGCTAGACTGCTACGATGCCAGTATTATCCCTGTTCGCGGAGGCTTTATGGCGCGTATGCATACTCTGTGGTGCCAGAAACACCCAGAGCTTCAATACGTTTCGCATCAGTCTTTGCGAAATCAAGCCGACTACCTCCGGAAAAATGTATATGTACGCGGAGCGCTTCCTCAACCGCTGCTTAAACAAGCTGCAGACGAAGATGAAACGACATTAGGATCAACCGCAGAAAGCAGGCACCTTCTGGAAGATGATCGCAATTTCAGTACAAGGAGGAACATCAACATGCAAGTTCCTCTTAAGCCCCAAGATCTGGCTGAAATGGATGCCTCCCTTCGTGGAGATATCTCGCAAGAGTCCGACCTCTGGACCATCAATTGCTCAGTTTATGGTGCTGCGAGAGCTTTGGCTGATTCAAATCGAAGGCTGAAACCGACGATGGATCAGAAGACCAGAAGACGCTTGCATCAACTGAACAAGAAAATTGGATGGGCAAGACAGAATGCGTCCCGTGTTCAATGTCTGAATGACTACATAACATCTGGTAGACCGTTCACGGAAAGGGTTCGAAAGTTCGCCCAAGAACTAAGGACCTTGAATCACACACTGAACAAGTCAAAGCTGCTGACAATCAAGCAGCATATTGTTGACAAAATAAGGCTGTTATCTGACGCAAGGAGGAGGATACAGAAGAGGGAGAGATGGAACAGGGAGAATCAACAGTTTCTTGCTGACCCATCACGCCTCTTCAGTGATCCCCCTGTTTTTGTAAAAAATCCACCCAAGCCCAAGGAGGTAGAGACTTTTTGGAGAGAGATGTACAAGATCCCCAAAACACTAGAGTTGAAAGAAGATACTGACAATATCATCCGCTTCAAGGAGTTTTGCGACAGCCTCATAAAATCTGTGGAGGAGTGCCCATCAGTCACTGCCGAAGAGGTGAAAAAAGCACTTAGAGGCACGAAGAACTTTTCCGGTGCTGGACCAGATTGTATTAAGAACTTTTGATGGAAGAAGTTTACTTTTATACACCAACATTTGGCCCGCATATTCACCTCATATAGAAAGTCGGAGACGCCCATTCCGCAATGGCTGGTGTTAGGAAGCACTATACTCCTACCGAAAAAAGGCAACTTGTCCAGACCAGAGAATTACAGGCCAATACCTTGTTTAAACACACTGTATAAGATCTTTACAGCTGTCCTAAACAACAGGATCGTTCGACGAATTGAGCCTGTATGGCGAGATACGTACGAACAACGAGGCTCGAAAAAAGGTGTAGCAGGCTGTCGAGAGAACCTGCTAATTGACAGGTGTGTCTGTACAGACGCTGCCGCCCATCAGCGCGTCCTGTCAATGGCCTGGATTTGCTTTTTTGCATGACACTTCTGCCTGTATCTCTCGCACTACGAAATTCTCCTGGATACCTCTGTGGCGACACTAATCAGCGTGAGCATAAGGTAACTCATGTATTTTATATAGATGTCCTGAAGATCTATGCCGCTGGTAAAAGCAAACTTCAAACTGCTATAAATATCGTCAAGAACTACACAGGAGAGATTGGGATGGACTTTGGTTTGGACAAGTGTGCCAAAATTCATTTGAAGAAAGGAAAGATTACTGGCGTTCCCAAGGACCCTGAGCTTGTAGATATAAGTGTTATTAGACATCTTAACACTGGAGAGACCTATACATACCTGGGCGTGCCTCAAAGCCGCATTCAGGACGTAACATCAGTGAAGGAGTCTCTCCGAAGCAGATACAAGCATCTTCTTAGACAGATTTGGTCTTCCAATCTGTCGGCGTTGAACAAGGTATCTGCGACTAACATGCTTGCCGTCCCGGTTCTACTCTACTCGTTTGGGGTGGTTCAATGGAAGAAGAACGAGCTTAAGGCACTTGATGTCACCACGCGTAAGATAATGCATATGCATAAAAGCTTGCATATCAATTCGTCAGTTCCACGATTATACATTTCACGCCGTCAAGACGGACGCGGACTTCTGAATCTCTAATGTCTTCATAACCGAATTGTTTTAAGTACAGCTTACATAGTTGCGAATGGCAGAGATCCTCTCCTAAAGATGGTCAGAAACCACGAGATGATTGGCGAAGGAGCGTTCCTTTACAAAGCCGCAGAGCAAGCTGCCGATGTCCTTGGCCTGAATTTCAACATCAGAAGTGAGGAAAGTGCATTACTCCATCTAGATGCTTCACGTCTAAAAGCCGAAGTATAGAAAGTAGAGGTTAGAAAATTTCACCATGAGCTACTCGACAAGCATATGCACGGAAACTTTCACAGAAATGTAGAAAAACAGTCCTTGTCAAAGGAGCAAACTTTTGCTTTCCTCAAATCATCAGGGCTCAATTCAGGTACAGAGGGCTTCATTTTTGCATGCCAGGACGGTGTAATCTCCACCTTAGCATACCGCGCCCGCATTTTATGTCAAGAAGTTCCCAGTGATAGGTGCAGAGCGTGTCATGCACACGCTGAGTACCTAGAACACATACTATCGGGGTATCCGACCCACGCAGGAACAACGTACATCTATAGACATAATGCGGCCCTAAGAGTACTTTATTACCACCTTTGTCGCCCTTACGGTGTTGGTTGCGACCCCGCCCTGCCGAACGCTCCAAGGGATATAGAGTTAATTGTCCGAAACGAGGAGTGCCAGACTTTCTGGAACTACGATTTTCGAGCAGCAGTCTCCGTTGCGCACTCGAGGCCTGACATTGTTCTCCAAGACTTCGAGAAACGAACGATATTCGTGATCGAATTCTCGGCTCCGTCCGAATACAACATCACTGCAAAGGAGAAAGAAAAAGAGGAGAGGTATCAAGACCTTAAAAGAGAGCTGCAACGACTGTACCCAAAATATTCGGTACGAGTAATTTTCCTTGTGATAGGTGCTCTCGGAGGTGCTAAATTATCACTGGTTCGTAACCTTAAAGCCATACCCGCGTGCCAAAAATATGCCAAGGCACTTGCGAGATGGATGCAGAAAGCTGTCATCCTTGGGTCGCTTCGTGTCCTCGAGACACACAAGGGTTTCGCCAGCCTGTCGTTGTGATTTCGACTTGCCCTGTGACCACCCATCTCACGGATGTGAGACGTGGCCATAGGTGTATTTTACCGCGGTTCTACTGGGGGCTATTGACATTTTCTTTTTAGATGGCAGTTGCTCTTAGTGGTACCCTGCGGTGGTTTTTTAACTTTTTTTATAATTATATATATATATATATATATATATATATATCTACTTTACTTAATCAAGCGTTCTTTCTTAATTGTATAATTTTAATTGTATAATTAATACATTGTA
The DNA here is from genome assembly GCA_932178445.1 of Andricus quercusramuli. Taxonomy (NCBI): domain Eukaryota; kingdom Metazoa; phylum Arthropoda; class Insecta; order Hymenoptera; family Cynipidae; genus Andricus; species Andricus quercusramuli. The sequence continues at coordinate 36,229 of CAKNXH010061866.1, read as the reverse complement.
ACAGGAAATTAAAATATTGCTTACTTCTTTAAATTCAAATTCTTTTTTATAATCATATTTTAGGAGAGTTCATTTCAATAATTTTGTTACTGTCTTGGATTGTGGCAGTGAATGGTGATCCATCTGCATCATTACTATCACAACCAACTTCTAATACATCGCTCGGAAAGATGCAAGATATGACACCTCAATGCTGCTGCTGTAAATCATACCATCAAAATGATCCTCGTTTTCACTTGAAGACAATAGATCTTCCTTTACCTCGATTTAAGACTAGAAGACAAGAAATCGAAGA